>JAWLRI010000294.1:487802-503536 GCA_034781795.1 Crypturellus tataupa
AGATCCCCTCTCAGCCTTCTCTTCTCCAGGCTGAACAGGCCCAGCTCCCTCAGCCTTTCCTCATAGGGCAGATGTTCTCTTGGCTGGTTGGGCCAAAACTACGCCGAGCCAACCACAATACCCTGCTGGCAGCACTCACGTCTGTGCCTTCCTCCATGTTCATTCACAGCACAGATGCATCCTGAGCAGAGGGAAGGCTCCTGCCAGTCCATCACTTTTTTTGAACCTCACACAGTAAAACTAACTCTACCAAAACTCTGTCTGGCTGGTCACCTGTCAGTTGTGGCTCCCTCCAGGCCTACAGTCAGGCGTGTTCTCAAAACCAGCCAGTGCTCACTCAAACGCAGAAGCCCTGTGCTCTCCACCATCTGGAAACACTTCTCTACAAATCAGGAGCTGTGGTGGGTCCTCAGCAGGGCAGTACCACGGAGATAATAGGTTAAAAATTAAAATAAAATCACTAAACCATACACAATTAAACACAGCTTTCCCAATGGCCCCTTCTTTGCCAACATCAATAGTTTACGTCTGGAAATCTGTTTTTCAATCCTAAACCTTTTTTTTTTTTCATGCTATCTTTCTCCTGTGTCTTTCTTTTCAGTCCAGGCTGTCAATGTTTATCCGTCAGTCACACAACGCCTGATGATTATCACTAATATACTGAAGTAAAAATTCAATCCATTTATTTTGAAATTTAAAAAGTCAATATGATTTCTGTTCTGATGTGCAAACTCCAATGAATATTAATCCTTCCCACTGCAAATAACAACTTAAATCTGAAAAGAGCTTATCAGTTACAATCCTACCTATATTCACTTAAATTTAAAGAGTAGAAATTCCTTTATTAAATTATCATCAGGACAGATATCGTTGCACCATGCTTTATTTTTATTATTAGAAAATCTCACAAAGAACGTAAGATGCTGCATTCCTGGTTTATTGGACACTCCCTCACACTAAAAGCCCTAGGACCCAACACAGCATAGAATTTCCTAAGGTACATGGATTTGTGAGGCCAGGGCACACGAAACAAATAAAACTGTTGTGCTGAGACAACCGTGAAAATATCACAATTTAAATAAAATAAGTAATACTGATTAAAAGAGGGGAAAAAAAAAAAGTGTTTACAACCCTGGAAAGGGGCTTAGCACTATTCAGGATACTTGTGTTTGTTCTGACGAGACATGAACAACAAAATTGAAAATAAGTAAATAAACAAAGCCATGGAGGCGGTAGTCACTCTTTAATCAAGTGTAACTCAAATTCGACAAGTCAGTCAGTCAGCTTTTAGGGTGCTGTACATACATCTTCAGAAGCCAAAGGAACCTTAATGGTGACCTCTGCGGCCTTGCCAGTTCACTCCCTGTGGCCCATCTAGGTGCCCGCCCTGAGGAGCTCCCTCTGTATTCCCAATAGGAGACAGGCTGAACTCCTGTCTTGTTTCTTCAAATGGAAGCCCACAGTCCTTATCACACACACACACACAAAAGTAATTAATGGAAATAAGATGGGAGGAAAAAAACCATAATTTTCCTTGATGCAAATGTCTAGTACAGTAACAGAAATCATGTTACATTCAGCTGCCACTGTTGCAAAGTGTCTGATAAATAACTCACACTTTTCCGAGCACTCCAGTATATCTGACATACAATCCTTCTTCACTTAGCCTTTCTAAACACAACATGCAAATAAAAGTCATTTAGGAACATCAGAACTGCAACAGAGGATCAGACTAGGGAAAGAGTCGTCATTTCCTAGGGATACAATCTGGGATGATTTAAAGGGAGTTATGAAATAATGGCAGAGCAAAAGGTGAAGTGCTCATGCTTATTGGAGCAAAATATCTGTGCAAAAGCAAAACCTACTGACAGTACTAAAGAAAAATATTCTTTCAAAACCTATGGATCAAATTTTGATCTCAGATACAGAGATATAAATGTTGACACATTGTCAATAATCATAAATCCTAAAGAACCCTATCAAAGAAATGAGAGAAATGAACTTTTCACAGCAGTATGTGGTGAATGCCCTCTTACCTGGCTACACACTCCAGGCAAAGACCAATTTTACTCATTTTTTTAAAGGCTCTTGCAAAGCCAACTGCTTTTATCAACGTTTAGCAAGGCCACTACAGGATATAAAGTTCTGGCACGTCACACCCAAAAACAAGCTGCAGTTGCTATATTTAATTGCATGACTCAAGGTAATTGTTTCCCTGCAGTTACAGGATGATTTCAGAGCTACCTATCATAAGCCAGGACGAAAAACTGGCAAGAGGCAATTCTTATTTTGTCTTTCTTAGCTGCAAATACTTCACTCAAAACTGCCTTTTCCTTTCAAAAATTAATTCACTCAATTTTTTGTCATCTCTCTCCATTCCAATACAACCATGCCCTAACCTGATGCTTACTTAGTCTGTTCTCTCACCCACATTTTACAGGAGAGCAATACCTGATAGGAAAAAGTGGATTTTTTGTTCAATGTAATCCTGCTTTTTTTTTTTTTTTTTTTTTTTTTGAACTTTCATCTGTGTTGCTGTATCTAGTAAAGCTTTGTTTCTTTTCAAAATTGGTGTTGTGGCTTAGGCTGCACTGACCATATTTAGAGCTGCTTTCTAAGTCATACACAGACCTGTTAGTCTCCATTTTCATAGAAACTAGAATTGAGTTGAGAAAGCTTTTTAGAGATCTATCATTCTAGCAAATGAGGATCCTCGCAGAATTAATAAGCATGAATGCCTGGAAAGAATTTTGACTGTCACTTCACAGTTCAAAGAGCCACAGATAAGTTCTCAACTGTAGTTTTCCAAAGGCTTCTTACCTCCCTTCAAAATCAGCTGGATCTCGGCACCAGAACAGAGTACAGGAGCTGATTCCAGCAATTAGCTGAAAATCTTTGAGTAAATCTACAGCAGAATCACAGGGAGACCAAGATTTCCCAGACCATAGTTTTCACCTCAAAAATACCCTTTCTCCCTCTTTCTAGGTCTCTAGAACTAGGCACCTAGTTTTCCTTTTTGTGTTTGAAAATTCTTCCTTCCAGAAAGATAAGAACACATGCACAATCAAATGAACTGTCTCCCCAGATATTGCAGTTGTGTTAAACTAAACAACATACACTGCTAATGGTATCAAAATACTATCTTACATATGCACTCTTCCTGACATCTCAGTGTCTAAACCAAACACTGTAAATTCAGCTCTTAATACATTGCTTAAAATGTATTTTCCACTGCTAGATCTTCTTTGGCCGCAAAATCTTGGCTGAAGTACAGCTCAGAAACACTGTACGATTCATTCTGTTGCCATCCATCTCACAAAAGAAAGCAGGCAAACTTAGTGAGTCATGTTAATAGACATAAGTACATAGAAGTGAATGTTATTGCTGCTGGGAAACATTAACTTTGTAAACCAGCTTCACATATTTCATCGACTTTCTTGTGAAAAGCATGATTTACTCTGGCAGGCATACAGTGTGTTTTATTTAGATTCCTAAGTAGCAATATTTACAGATTAATTAAAGTTCTCAGTGACATCTTTCATGTCTCCCCTTCTGCTCTACAGATATACTCTTTTAATAACTCAGTGGAATATACTTTTTAAAATATTTTCAGTTATTTTCGTGCTTACAATCTGCAGGTCTGCACTAGTGAAAAACAATAGTGAAACTCCTGAAAAAGAACTCATTACTGATGTTGAGCAAAGACTTGGTGAATTATGGCCTTGTTTGCAGCTGCTAGAATGCATTAGTAAAAAAAGGCAAAAAAGTTACATTATATTCTCTCCTAATGTTAATTTATGATGTAAGGAATACCTAAAAGGATTGGATGTATTGGCATCTAAGGTGAAATATCGAACTGAAGGAAAAAGAATTGAGCTACCTTTTCACTGGCGAAAGAGTTGGCAGGCTATCTCTTTGCTATTTTGCTTTTTTAAAATACAGTCTACACTGGGAAATGCTTGCTTATCTTTGCTTACCAGTACAGCATGACCTTTTTGACTTTTCATTCAATCACAGCTAACAGTTGGCCCTTATTACTAAACTTCTTTTATCAAATGATCAATACATTTTTTAACAATCCTTTCCAAAGGAGGCTCTGTACCAAGGCAGAGGTTTAGTGGCAGAGTTTAGTGAGAAAAAACTCCATCTGTGTGGGCACTGAAATTAAGCAGGTTTTGTTCAAAAGAAGAACATGGACAATAAGAATAAAGGCAAAAAAGAAAAGGTCAGTAAAAAGGCTGAATATGTCACGTCCCACTTGAAATCATTCATATTTTTAATAAGCATACTAAAAAAGGAGTTATTTTTATCACATCACGTACAAGAAACTACCTTCATCCTCAGCTTGAATTCAATAGCTGCATTCCTTCATTATCACAACAAGCTTAATTAAATCCCTGTGCGGAAAAACAGGTCAAAGTTCCAAGAAAAAACAACCCAGGCCCTCCATTTTTAATTATATTAACAAATTGATATTAATCTCCATAGGAACGCCTGATTACTCCACAAGAAACAAAACAAACAAAAAGCCCACATTAATTTTAAATGACTAGGCGTGTATGCAGCAGATGAAAAAAGTCTCTCAGGTTACAGCCACCACTTCAAATCAATCCCAAGTCATATTACTCAATGCATATCATGGTAGGTAGACCATAAAAAAGTAAATTTATATGTACTTGTCTGACATGACAGTGTTCATACCACCACTGCTTCTGGACCACCACTGCTTCTGGCATATCTCTTGCCCAAACACTAAGCTATAGGTCATTCCTCCTACTCAAAGCCAAGGCTTACTGTCAGAAGACCACGGCAGCAAGGTGTATAGCGGTTTCTTTAGCTTTTCTTTAGGACTTTTTTCATTATCTGAGCATAGATAATGTCAATGTTTCAAGTGTGCCATGTTTTAATATCCCTAGTATTTTGTCTTGATGAATCTTTTTCCATCGATGAACTGCAACCTGAACTATCTGCAAATCTATGACTGCTCTACATAACACACCATTTCCATTAGTACGCTTCCTGTAGACTGTACAATATTCTTTGCTAAATCAAGATTCTCAGACTGTACAGAAATTTACAGATATGATAACAAATATTCCATGTATACTAGATGCAGTTGAAGACCTTTTTCTGCCAACCCTTAGCCATACAAATTCTCTGTTTAAAGAAAATGGAGCATTATAGCAAGGACTGGGAGTCAGTAGGATTACAGTGCCAGGTGGCCACGAGCAGTCACTGTTTAGACTTGATCCTTCAAAACAGAAGGGGAAAACAGTGTTTGGCTTGACAAATGTGGTAAAAAGAGAACAAGAAAAATCCACCCACAATTATTTTCAGACAGCTAAAAATGTTAGACAAACATGAAAAAAAGATCACCTGGTAGCAAGTTTTGACACAACATAGAAAAAGATCTTTTCCAAACTTCATCTAACATGACTCAATTAGGTTTCAAAAGTTAAGGAATCAGACAATTTTAGCTATTTGGCACTACAGAGTACCAGTCATGTCTGGGTATTTTACAGTCTTGTTCAAACAGTTAGTAACTTACCACATTTAAGTTGAAGTTCCCCTAAGCAGCCATAGGCATCCAACAGTTTTTCATATTGTCCTTTAATTGCATCCTTTTCTTCTGGAGCTGAGAAACAAAACAAAAGGCAGCAAACCTTAGTTTTCCTGTTCTTATCAAGTTTGCAGATGGCTATAATTTATACCAACCCCTTCTGAGTGATTTCACATGATAAACAAAATTACTAGAGCACACAGATAGGTCTACACTGCTGTAAGAGCACAGTTACAAAGTGATGGGACTGCTCTAGGGGAGTGAATTGCCTCTGCCCTAGAAGAACTAACATCATGATCACAACTAATACTCTACTATGCCAATGTTTGCAGATGCCACATCAATGTAAGAATATGAAAAGGCACATACTAACATATGCAACTTTACTCTTCTAAAATACAAACCAAAAAAATACTTCTTTGACGATAAGCTAAAACGTAACACATTTTTCTTGACGTATAAGGTGGTTATCATTTTCAGATTTGCAAAGCCTAATTTCAAGCAGAATCAGAAACATGTACTCACAATAACATGATTTGACATAGCACACAAGAAGTTGATTTCAAGACAAAGTAACCTTACATTTTATTAGTAGGAAGAATCTGCTGATTAAAAACAATAAAATTAATAGGTCAGATGCTGTTAGATTAGCATATTTCTACATTAAGATATTAAGCCAGAACACGGCTCAAACGTGTTACTGCTACTTTAAAGCATAAATAACCAACAAGTCTGCATTTTGTATACATTTCCAGGTGAGTAGTAAATTTAGCCTCACGAGTGAAGGAAACGGGCTGTGTTCCTTAAACATTCATTTACTTCCTAAAGAGCAGATAAACAAAAACATGCTATTTCAAGAAGCTAGGCAATGCTTTAGGACCTTACACTCCTATTAAACTTCAATAGTTAAAAAAAAGGGTTGACTTCCCCAGCATAAAGAGACTGAATGGACCTTCCCGCAACGGATGAGAAACAGAAAACTAAGAAACAGACTGCTTTTCATAAACTCGAGAAGCAAGCAGCTCACTGAGAAGCATGGAAAACAAATAAGAAACTCATCTGTCTTTGACATGTTGAAGTGAGAGGAAGAATAATTCCACTAGCATAATTGTTCTAAAGTCCTTAGCAGACAGGCAACCTCCAAAGGAAATAAAGACACGTCTCAATTTTTGTATTTGTGGTGATTAAAGAGGATGATTTTTTTTTTTTCTTAATTTTAACATCAGAGTTGCGCAACTTATCTACCCTGCTTCCCTAGAAACACTGAATGGATGACGCGAAGCTAGTAAAATGTTGATGCCTTGCATACCAAGGAGATAAAGTAAGTAACAGAAGGAGGATAAAGGGATCTTTAGGAGGTAATGCAAACTTCTCGCAGCAACAGTTTAAATATTCAGTAGCAGCACCTCTTATGAGCCGAGATTCTGGAAGCTCAGATACAACATTAAAACGTTTCATTAAAAAAAAAGTTCTTTATATATATTTTTATATATATAGATATGCACACACACACATATGTACACACATATATTTTAAGAGGTTTAAAAACTGGTGTTTCCCTTTCTATGTCACTTTTAGCAGCTAAAGAAAGATAGCAACACCACACCATTATTTCGTTCGTGCTTGTTCTCTGTCTTAAAAGCTTATCCTCATCCCTCCTAAAAGAAAAACAACAAAATTCCTGTTTCAAACATTCTGTCTGAAAGAAGAAAGAGCATGACAGAAATAGCAAGGAAATTCAGATCTCAGACTGACGTGGAGTTTTGCCAACTGGCAGGCATAACCTGAAAGTGTTCAAAAGGCATCCTGAAAGCACAGTGATACTCGTCAAAATAAAATTATGGTTTGGAAAGCTGGCTTCTGACGTGGCTGTTAAGAGCACGATCCAAAAGAATGGAGTTTATATCAGCATGGAAAGCAACAACACAAAACTCTTGCAGCTAATGCCAAGCAGTAGTTGACACTGGTGCCCAAAGGAACCAAAGCTTCCCAGGTGCAGCGAGTAGCGCTGCGCATAGCTCAGGCAGCTCCTGGTCTGTGACTCACAAAATGCATCAAACCCATTGCTTGGTGGGCTACTCTGTCCCACCAATAGTGGGACAGGAATCCCCTTTCCCTCTCTCATAGCCTTTGGACAGAACAGTTGCCAATGCAGTAGGATCAGTCAGGGCATCAGCCTCAGCAGGGCTACCTGAAGGGGTCAGCTCCCAACATAGCCTCCAAGAGGCCTGCATCACAACTCCCCAACAAATTCTTTCACATGGAAGATCTCATTTTTCATTCTGCAGTCCATCCTGCTCCTTGAAGCAAATTAGACTGAGAAACCAAACAGTAACAAAGTGATCTTTCCTTGACCACCTCCATGTATCCTTGGAAGATCCAGCATGCTCGTACGATCTTGCACGTGAATAAAGAATGAGGGAATAGGCCAGACAGAGTTGCAAACCACTATGAAAATCTCCCACTATGGAAGGGAGAGCAGTCAAAACCCGATTCCGAAAAGATATTGGAGGTAGCTTGAGCCAACTTCCTACCTTATAATTAAAAAGAAATACTTAGAAATCTTTAAAAAATGTATTATTAAATCTCAAGTAAGTGATATCAAAACCTGGTCTGAAACATCTCTGGGAATATTTGCTATGTGCACATCATGCTAGTACAGAAGAGCCAGAAGCACAAGGTGAATGTCTAGAAACAGTCGAAACGAGCAAACATGCTATTGCCTATGCTGGATGATGAACACAAAATTTTACTATAGAAGGAAAATTTACTGTAGAGCTCTGTTACAGTTGTAAAACATCATGGAGTCATCAAGAGAAGAAGCAGTTCTTACTCTTTACCCATACTATATTTGCCCTGAAAATAACTTTTTAAGGATCAGATTTTTCTATCTTTTACTAGATTGCCTCGCCACTCAGAATATGTATTTCTCCCTGCCTCTTTTACAGACTCTTTTCCTCCAAGACAACTGAAGACTTCAGAAACAGCTGCAGCATTTTAAGATGTTTCTGCCGATCTGCTGAGCCTTGATGACATGCTCAGCCCTAACTTGGTTCACTGTACAAATCAGTTTTGAATAATTTCAGTGCTGGTTTAACTAATCCATTTGACTTCTCACTACAGCAAATTAAAACTGTTGCGTAGTTGCTTAACATTACTCTGTGGGTGGTAATACGCTAGCAAACAAAGAAATGGAGATGAGAACAATGGTATTAAATTTTTCTCATTAGAAGATTTAACAGAAGAATAATGAGGCAGTTTTCATGATATTAACTAAAATTATTCCAGCTAAATTCAAAGAACTTACTCTGTGGTCTAACAATATGGGAAATGGGGAAAAAATATTTTAATCCTGTTTCAGCTACAACCTTTGACAGTTAGATGATTTCAAAGATACCGCCGTTATTCTATCGGTAACATGAAAATAACTTCTGCAATTTTCCAGTACAGATTCCAGAGAGAAAGGTTGTTTATTTTTTCCTGTAATGGCTTTCACAGAAGCCACCGCTGAAATGCACAGGCAGTGAGACCTGTCTGCTTGAAAACCTAAGATGATAACTAGGTAATCCTTTTTTCTTAAACAAGGGAAAGAAAATATATACACACATATATTTAAAGAAAATAGGTGCTACTTGTAGCTGGATAAAACTCACCTGTAAGATTTCTACTTAGGGAACAAGTGGAGTTTTTCAAACATATAGTGCACTTGTTTGTTTATTTAATAACAGTTACAAGTACTCCAGAGTGCACACAGTAATTACTGAGCCCCACTGAAACCCCTCACTAATATATTTCTAGTAATCTTTCTTTCCCTCCACTAAGCATGTAATCGAGTATCTGCCCTTCTGCACTAGTTACCACACTGTGTTGCCTGCACACCACCTGCATTCCACAAGCATCAGTTATTTAAAAGCTCCTGATGTAAATTATATGTAAGGTTGGTTCAAGATTTTAACCCTTGTCAGACAAGAAACACATACACACACCAATTCACTGAAATCAAACTACAATAAACCCAGTTTAAAGTGACTTTTCTTCCCCCAATGAGCGAAATATTTTACAACCAAAGAAAAACACCATGAAGAGGCATATACACCTAAAGTCCCACATTGACTAACCAAAAACAACTTCTCACTTACAAATTGCAAATTTTATTTCATGGCTTGCTCCCAGATTTTTGGTGTTTCCTTAATTCAACCCTTAGCGCTGATTCGGCTCCCACAGACTTCAGCAGAAGTTCACGTGATTCTTCAAATATTTGGAACTCAAAAATTTGCTGTCAGGGCAGAAATATACTATAGTTTCAAACCTGACATTAAGGTTAGAGACAGTAACACCTAAAAAAGTCAGGTGAAACACGGAGAAAAAAAATCTTTAAGAAAAGAGTCTGGGGCAAGGTTACAGATTCTGACTTTCCCCTCTACTTCTTAAATCTGTTTATGAATATATTTAGACATCTGCTTAGCTGTAAATACTGAAATATATATATATATACACACACACACAAATGTATTTTTATATATTCTGCAGCATTTTTAAAGCATTGTAGGGTCCTCCAAATGGAAAAAAAAAAGGACAAAAATGGACAAAAAAGTGAAGAAGTTGTTTTAGGAAAGCTTCAGAATAAGATGCTTTAGAAATGCAAACAGAATACTGAGATTAGCTATATCAATATCCCCCACTAAGAGTAAAACAAATCATGTTGAAGGTTGTTTTGGACCATGGATAGAAATAGTATATAGAAAAATATCCAGTCACTTCACATACACCGGTTTGCACAAGTACTGGTGTTTGATTTTCATCACCTCACTCAGTGGCATATTTATACACATAAATACAAAAGTAAAACTAATTGTAAACTGTGCAGGTACAGACAGCACAGGGATTGCAAAAAAAGTACTAAGGTAAACAAGGGTCACGTCCTGGTTTTACATCCCTCCCCCCGCAAGGCTACGTCCAGATTTCACTCAGCCACATCAGAGTCACCACAGCAACTCTATCCACAACTGAAGCTGCAGAGAAGCCACAGAGCCGCTTTAGGGCTAGCTGCAAATTGCACCTCTTAGCTAGGTGCAAATTTGTCTCTAGTGAAGGTTTCCTTCCTGGATCTGGGAAGTTTTATTTTCCTTGAGAAAATACACGCAGTCTTATTTGCAAAAATATGCACTTTCTCATTATTGCATCTCAGGACTTTTAAAAGACTACAGTAGTTCAGGATGTGCTGTAATAGGTGTCTAAAAAGCCTACAATAAGGCTAACTCCTGAATTAAAGTGCTTACAAAAGAGAACTGTGCATCCTTTAGCTTTGCCCTTGCAAAAGCAAAACGCTCCAGTTGACAGTTCACCAAGCGGAGCTAATAATAATGAAGTTAACTATAAAATAATAATAATAGAACCTCAGCATGCAGTTCATTTAGTCTATAAAGTGTTTAAATTATAATGTGCCAAAACCAGGAACTGCATATATATTTACTACTGTGCAAGCAAAAGCTTTCAAAGTGGTGACAATTTTTCCACATCCTTCATGACTCAAAGCCTCTTTCACAGCACAAGCTAAGGAGCAATGCTCTAGCTCAGAGAATCCCTGAAGGATTTCAAGCTCTTGCTTGTCCTACTGGGCAGGACTAAAAATTTTGGGTTGCTAAAGGCAAAAAAAAGGCCTCTTGCAAAACGTACTGTGAAATTCTAAACAGAAAGTTATACCCTTCCCCCCTACAGTGATATCACAATAAGAAGAAAACAACTCACTGTTTCCAAAAATACTGTTTAATTTATACAAAAACAGAAAGTTGTGTGGCTATCCTGTTACAACATACAGAAAAGGGATGCGGGGCTTAGAATCCTGTAGCTGGCTCCCCTCTGATTTTGTTCCCTTGATTCTTTCAAGAGTTTCTTAGGTTAATCTTCAGTTATATCCTGAAGGCTGTCGGGCACTAAAGATCTCCAAAATACCTTCTCAATACTGAGATTTCAAACGTACAACTAGTTTTTCAGCTAAAAGTGTAAAATTACTGGATGCTGAAATTCTCCGCTGTACCCAATTTACAACTAAAATCATCATGATTTAACATCCTCCTGTAGTCTTCTATACACAACTATATTGATTATGGGTTTGCCAGAGGTCTATGGCCTGTATACAAATGCACTTCTGGGTTACTTGCTTGCAACATTTCTTCTTCTAGGACCATTTTCACTCCATTCTGCTGCTTGAATTGGGTATTAAGGAGCAGGTAATTCGACTGAAAACATTCCCATCCCTTCTGGAAGAAATATATTGTAGAAGCAACCAAAGTTCAAAAAGAATGCACATGGCATATCTGTTCAAGATATGTGGGATATGTGGTAATTATGGAGAAAAAATAATGATCAGGAAATAAATTTTTTTTCAGTCCTTCACTGTTGTGACTATTCTTTTCCACACATGAAGCTGCTGTAGCAGAACTGTAAAAAACTTGTACAATTCAAGTGCTCCAGGTACATCTATTTCCTTTGATATAGACTGTGGGAGCTTGCAAAACACACAAATATGCACTCTTTAAGAATGGATTTTAGGGATGGAAAATGTAGCTAAAATTAAAATAATTCTAAGGGCTAGTATATATGAAACGCACATATACAAAGTGCAATTTCCACAGCAATTCGCTGCAGGTAGTAGAGACCTGAAGTCCAATAAAACAAAATGAAGTTAGTGCTGTTGCTGGCATCACCCCGGCTGGGGAGTTTCCTCTTCACAGTTCTTGTAAATTTACCATTGTGGTGTCTGTTGTTGGATTTCCCCTCCTTTTCTGGTCATTTGCTTCATTAAAAACAGAAGAAACCAACTAAACTGGCTCAGCTTGATAAACCAGAATTTCCTAGAATACAGGAACTGATCCTATAGGCAGGGAAAGGGAAATCAAATGAATTAAAATTAACATAGAGTAGGCTGGATGCCAATGCATAGATGCTTACTATTTCTCAAGAGGTGACATTTGACTTTCAAAGACATGGGAAATATGTCACTATGCAGATCACTACTCAAAAAATGTTTGCAGAAAATTAATACACATTGTAAAAGTCTACATAAATTTCCTAATCACTTTCGGTTATAGCAGTTCAAACCAAGGGATAGCAATGCTGCAGGAGAGAAAGCTATTGCAATTATTTACCCTGCAAAAAAGTCTTAACTACTGCTGATAAACATGGCTCATTCACTATAGATGAGCACTCATTTTTCAACTTTATTTACGCACATTTGCTCTAGATAGTGAATTTTCATCACAATAACAAAAGTCTGATCAAAACACATTGATGCCACTAGAGAGCTTTAATGCCAACAGATTTTTGTCAATATTGCCAGACTTTTTATTCTATAGAATTTGCACATTAAAAAAATATTAACAATGGCAAAAAAGCTTAGAAAAATATTATATTTTTTCTCTGCATGTTAAGGTGTCACATTTCCAAAGAATTCCATGAGAAACAAAACAGTAGCATCTCTTTATCAGGAGCAGTCAATTTATTTCCACAATCAGAACTGTTTTTATGAAAATCATATCACCTGTAGCCTTTTTTATTTTTTTTTTTTTGGGGGGGGGGGGGGGGTGAGGAAGGAGGTGATACTTCTTTGGGGCTTTTTTTTTTTTTTTTTTTGGAGCAGGGATGACAAAGCTGACTGATTTCAGAAAATCTTCATTGCTTAACAGACAACACCAAGGAAGCCAACCTCTCAGCAAGTTTTTTTTCCGTAATGCGAGCAGTGGTATCTTGATCATTTCTTTTTTGAATGAATGAAAATAATTTCTCCTTTTAATACTCCTTTCAGATCAAATCTCAACTCTCCATCTTCGATTTTTAGGCTGCTTCAGCTACAGCTTCTGTTGAGCAAATCTCTTATTTATTCCTCCTCAGGTTTACACAGATAGTACTCTCATCATTCCATACAGGTAATGATCACGTGCTGAGGGGTCATTGTGTTAAGGCCTTGTATCAGTGAAAAAAAAAACATGCACCACAAGAACTTTTGACAGTCTCAGATCTTACATTTGGTAAAGAATACAGGTAGAAAAACAAGGAGGTTTGCTCCTGAAACCACAGAGAGCAACTTGTCCCAGTCATAGTCTACACCAGAAAAGCAAACCCAATCCAATGTTGATAATTTGAAATACACAGAGAACTTGCATACATACTGAAGCATTTTCCCATTACACTGACTTTTAGAATAATTCTAAATGAACATTTGAATCACGATTTTTATTTTGAAGATATAAAATTTGGCGTAACATTTTACTTCTCAGTTAAAAAGCTTTGTCCTCACTAAAGAACACTCCCTCATATGCTATCTGAGGCTTCATGGCAGTTACTAATATACAGAGACCTCACAAAGTGAAGGAGCAAGCAAAGATGAGGTATTTGATTTAACTGGAGGTTAAGGCAAGAAGTGTAATACCTTCCTCATGGCAAGTATTATAGCTACCTTATTTCTGCATCAAACTGTATGATTATATTTGTATGTATTTCCAAGTATTTTTAAAAACACTCTACATCCCAGTGAATGATAATTTGTTTTTTTTTTAATTCAAGAAAAATTTAGGTATATAACTGTAGCAAAGCTAATACATATGTGCTGAAATTTAACAGAAACATTTACTTGAAACTTTAAGGGTTAAAACATTCATTGAACATTTTATAGTGGTAAAGGTTCTATTTTAGTGAATGCAAAATTAAACAAAACATTATTATCCTGAGCTTAAGGGCTTTCCTGTGCCTGTTCAGGTAGAAAGATAAATGCCTCCCCTTGAGCTGCAAAGGCATGCCTGAAGAGAAATGTAGATAAGATGCTTGCTGTTTTTCAGGTTTTGACTGCTGTTTTTCCTTACAAAGGATACAGGCCTAGATTCTTGTAGTGAAGTTTTAAAACCCAACATACGGAGAAATTTATTTTCCAGAGTATCTACTGCCCTCTATAATTTTGGGGGAAATGAAGACTTGTCAATATATAATTTAAAGATTTTCCTCCTGAAATGAAAGCATTTTGTGCAAGTAAAAGTGAGCCTTGATATCTACACAGAGGTTTGAAATGCACGGCCGGTATTCCAAAATGGGAAAATCTTAAGAGATTGTGAGTGTTTGGAAGGAGACAATATAATAACATTGCTAGTGAGAAAAAGGACAACTGTCAAATAAAAATACTTTCTAGGAATTCCAGAAGTCAAAGTAGGTAGGGAGAAATTCAAGGAGTATGCAGCACCTGATTCTTCCTTTTTCCAACACCACCATTTTAAAAAGGTATAGATTACCAGGAGTTTTAACTGTACCACCCAAAAACAAGTAGAAAAAAAATACAATTACCAACCAAGTAGAATAAAATAACCTAATTTTGCAGAAATCTTACAAAATATAATAGTGCAGGAGAGGAATGCCTCTACAGAATCCGAGGAGTTGTGAAAGTGTAAAGCAAGATGTAAAGAAGTCTAAGATTATACAAAAAATATACTTATATTTCTATTACATCCAGCAAGTTAGCAAGATGTTCATAAAGGGAGCATCTGAAAAACTCATTCGACTGTGCAGCTTTACATCCTGAAGTACACAAATATAACTGATACAGAAGAGTCACTGCATTTACACTGAGAATTAATCATTCCACCTTTCTGTAAGGTTTTCTTCTTTCCTTTCTAATTGAGCAGTTAGTTAAATTGCCTGGGAAACAACCTGAACTCTCGGTGACCTTCGTTATCCAAACATTGTAGTTTGGAGCAAGGCAACTATTCAAACCATGAACTCAAACAGTTTGGACAGCAAAAAGAGCTCTCCCCGTTCTACTCCACTCATGCGGGATGCTGTGATAAAGTTTGGTTAACATGACTTTGGCAACATGTTTTTAAACTGCAGTAAGCTTAAAATGATCTCACTCAATTCACTGTGGAAAAGCGGCCACAGGAAACTGAGGAAAAATAGCAGCATCTCTTCCATCAACTTAACTAGTAAGAGAGCAATGCCTCGACAGTGGAATTTCTTAAGCTTCTATCTCCCTCTCTTACAAATTTTCTTATAAAAGAAAAGTAAAAAAAAACACAATGCCTGTCACATTACTTTAAAAAACGACGACTGCTAGCACTCAAATAACTGTTTATCAAAGGCTATTTAATCAATTTAATTGCCAGTACAAAAAAATCTTGCCGGATTTCCATTA
>JAWLRI010000294.1:503636-523980 GCA_034781795.1 Crypturellus tataupa
TTTTTTTTTTTTTTGGGGGGGGGGGGGGGGGGGCAGGGGAGGGAAAAATGGCCTAGATGTGTCCTCTATCCATAAACCCCCTCCAATCTGTAAATGAAGCATTTTAGTCTGGATGCCTTGCAATAGTTTCTAGCAGAAGATTCAATGCAGCTTCTTCACACACACTCTTGCTCTCCTCTGTGGGCCCTGCTTCGGTGCCGACTTGGCAAATGGCATTGTACAAAGCACCGAAAACACCCAATCCTTGTTACAAAGACTTTAAGAGATTACAGTTTAAATTTCCCCCTTTCCTTTGAGCTGACGGAATACTCCTATCGCACTGTAAGCTGTAGCATGACAACAGGAACAGGACTTTTACTACATGCGGAATAACTTAATAACAAAGCACAACATGTTCCCCCATGATACTTACTGTACCTGATACTCTCAATCACTTGCTTTTTCTTCTGTGACTACCTAAACATTGGCAATGCTAATAGGCAGCAAGCATGGGCAACGGGCAGCCAGTAGGAGACACAGCTGAGCA
Source organism: Crypturellus tataupa (assembly GCA_034781795.1). NCBI lineage: Eukaryota > Metazoa > Chordata > Aves > Tinamiformes > Tinamidae > Crypturellus > Crypturellus tataupa. Next base: position 504,163 of record JAWLRI010000294.1, read on the forward strand.
GGTCTGTGGCTTCACTGCCCCAGGTGAGAGCCAAGCACCTCTCCTCCGTGAGGAGCCAAACAGTTAACAACCATACCCAACCTGAGCATACGTAAGGAACGGCACCGCAGCAGGGCGTTGTGTTTCCTGCACAGGACATTCATCTCAGCCTGGTCATCCAATCCATCCCAATCTCTGCCGAGAGTTGCACATATACACTGCTGCCTAGGACCCACTGAAACTAAGAGAAGTTTCTCCAAGAGACACTGGCTCCACGGCAGTTCTCCAGAGCCTCCCCTGCACTAAGGTGCTCTGCCCAGAGGCACCATGACCACCAAGGCAGACAGGGGACCGACTGCTTTGGCTTTCCCCAGCCTGGTGAGAGGGTTAAGGGCATCTGGAGCAGAACGAAAGCCGGTGAGGGGCAGACAGGCCCTGGGGTCACACGAGAAGGAGTTGCTAGCTGAGATGCTGGCCAAGGGAAGAGCACAGGAATCACCCCATGGCTTCACCCAGCATGCAGGCCCCAAAGGGTGCAGGACATCACATTTAAAGTGAGGGGTTGAGCACACTATGGTCGGTACCCTGCATGTTTTGCACAGGGCCAAGTCCCCACAACTCTCCTTCCTCTCCAGCCAACAACGAGTGTGCCCAACCTCCCAGAACTGGCCACCACCACCACACCCCAGCGCTCAGCAGCTGCCCACAAGTGTCCACAACCCAGGGCCACCCCACACACCCCCCACGCACCCCACACAGCCCGCTCAGACGCGACATACGTCCCACAGCCACCACACATGTTCCCCGGACACCACACGCACCCCATCGACGCCTGGCACGTCCCCTACACCCGCAGGCGCGCGTCCCCCAGGCGCGCCGCGCGCACCACGCGTGTCGCCCGCCGCCCCGCAGCACTTACTGAGCGCCGCCACGGCGCCGGCCTCCAGCAGCAGGCAGTCGTGGCGACCACGAGCCTCTAACAGCGCGCTGGGGCCCGGCTCCTGCTTCCAGAGCAGCCGCAGCCCTTTGCTCAGAGCCATGGGGGCCGCTGAAGGCGGCGCTTCCCGCAGGACGAGTGCTCCCCACTCCCCGCCGGCCGAGCTGCCGAGGGCGGCCGAGCGCGCGGGATCTCCGCACTTCCCCCGCCCCGGGGAGCCCCCGGCGGGCGCCAGCGCCCTCCCCCGCTCCTCCTTCCCCGTCTCGTCCCGCCCTCGCAAACTTTCCAGAGTTCGCGGCGCTCCTCCGCCTCGCCGGCGCCTCCTGCGGCGCAGGTGCGAGCTGTCCCGCGCGCCGCCCAAGCACGAGGAGGGGCCCTAACGGCCGCCGCGCAACGGCCGCCGGCAACGGCCGCGCCCGCGGGGCGGGTCGGGACTGGCGCCCGGGGCTCCCACTCCGCTCCGCTGTCCCGGCCGCGTCCCGAGCAGCGCGGTTGGGATCCGGGATCTCGAGGCGCTTCGAGCGCGCCCAGAGCGCTCGCTGGCACCTACAGCGCGTGTAGAGCGCCCGGAGCCCGGCGTGCCCTTCAGCGCAGCTCCGCACACACAATTCCCATGCTCATTTCCCGTGAAAGCTGTATCGGCTGAAGTGCAAGTGTCTTCCAGAGTTCAGCCGAGGGGAATAGAATGAACACATAGGTGCAGGTACACAAATAGACTCAGAGGAGGGAAAATTTGCTGCTTATATATAAGGTAAGTAAACATGGCTCGAATTTTATTAATAGGGAGGAACACTACTTTAGTTTTACGTTTAGAGAAAGCTGCAGAGTCCAAATACCCCAAACACAACCTGTAGTTACTGTCTTGCCCTAACGTTGAGCCCATTAGTCACCACTGTGCTCAACCAGAGGGAGTTTAACAGCCTTGGCTCCCTTTGGACTTGTTGCAAATAAGACTAAAAGCAAACATCTTCCCTCCCCCTCCCCCCACCATCTCCTGCACCTCCATTTTTGTTATAGCTCATAATACTAATAAAAATAATAATAATAAAAAGATTATTTTTATATATATTTATGGTACCTTTTAAAACAGATGGCACTTTGGAAGGATCTGGCAAGGAAAGTGGAGTTGGTGTTGACAAAGGGTGTATCCTTTCTGCATCCTTATCTTCAATGCACTTTGTAAGGTGAGGTAAACAGCGATGGGCAGTGTAGAAGAAATGACCCAGAAAAGTAAACAGGATGGAAAAAATGAACACATAGCTCCAGGTTCCGGGATTTTAGAGGTTGTAAGAAACAGTGTAGGTAACTGTTCTCTGTTTTAAACAGAAAATGTCTTGCTGTGCATTTCTTACAGGCAATTTAGTCTGGCAGACCAAAATCTATTTATACCTTTGTCATGTTTCCCTAGAGGAATGTGATTACCTGAGGTAAAATACTCAAAATATCACTTAAATAGCCTAAACCAGTTTTATCACAGATATTTTTAAAAGGTTGCCCTGCATCACTCACCTAGGTGTTTAATAGAACAAAATCTCTTTTTTGAGTCTTCTGTGCTTTTCATAGTTCAGTTGTTTTACATAGATTAGCTCAGTGTCAGAACTGTTAAACAAAATACTAGAGAAAGCATTAGTGTGCCTAAGATATTTCTTTTTTTCCAGCACCTAAAATCCATTTGACAAGACAAAGGAGTAAGAGGGAGACTCGAATGAAAGTGACAGGCTTCCGACCTCCAGCAGTGCGTGTGACAAAGCTTGGCTTCCGTGGGTGAGGCAGTGGTGACTCTTTCGGTGAGTCTCTTTTTACCTGGTACTGTTGGAAATGAACCCTTTTTGAGAGTTCCCGTCTCAAAACATCCCCTATTACTACCTTCTCATGCTGAGGGGATGCATTTTTAGAGGTGTGATATCATGATTACCAAAAAAGCATAAGTTATTTATTTAGGTTTTGTGTCACAGGTCAGCAGTCTTGGAAACATGTAAGAGGGAGAAAGCAGCAATGCATTTTTAATGGAGAGTGTTGAGACTGGTAGCACATCTTTTAGCCTGTATTTGCAGTTGAGCTGTCTTTAGCTATGAAACATTTCCATATGAGTACTGTGGACTTTTATTTTTATCATTCTTTTTTTGATAGTTCCCTTACATTAGCTTCTTTGCTCTTTGGTGGTTTACTCTGCCTTTGAGCAGCCACATAGATTTTGCCTGGCGCCTAAGCATTCCCAGAGCTCCCCAGAGTGGGAGGCAACCTCCTGATGTCCCTGTGGCCAGGGCAACCAGACACTGGGTCCCTTCTACAGCTCTGCACACCGGGAACAGCCTGAGTACTTGGGAGGGGGCACTCACTCCATCACCTCCTTCCCCTTACTTCTCTCCTTGCAACTGCTTTTCCAAATCCAGAGTTTAGAAGAGAGGGAGGGAAATCCTTCTTCTCTGCCCAGCAGAAGGGCAGGAATCGTCAGTGCTTGGTGACCACTGTGTGAACTGCGTGAAACACAGTTTAGACAAGACTGTGCTGGTCCCTTACATGGTAAGAAGATAGCATTAAACTAATGAGTAAATATTGGTACTTGTTACTTGTATTACAAATTGTGTTAAAGATGCTATCAGTATGGCATTTATACTGTATGCACAGTATACAGTATTTGGCTTTTCAGCTAAAGAAAGGCTACCTATGGATACTGTAATTTGGGAGTGCTGCTGTGTCCTGAGTCACTGATCACTCTGATTCACCTCCCCATCCCCTCTGTTTACCTCTGAAATATGCCGTACATTACAAGAACTCACACCCAGGTCTGTGGTAATAGAGGTTTACTGGATCTAGATAGCTGCTTTACAGAAAGAGAGTCCTGTGCGCTGACTGCAGTACGCGGCATGGAGCATCAGGAGGAACTGCACAATTTCCCGGGCACTGTGGGCTGCTGACAGAGCTGCAGGCGCCCACAGTGCCCTGATCTCTGGGATAAAATGGGCGAGCATCTCTGTAGCCTTACTTGGCTTTCCATGTGCTGTTGTCTTTGCAAACACTGGGAGCTCTGTGCAAAAATGCTTTGGTGATATTTTAGTTTGTTTCTACTATGTATTTGTGTGCATCCGGCACTGCACAGTTAGAATCAATGGTAATTTAACAACAAAAAAAAACCCTCTCTGAATCTAAATATCAAAGATTATTTGCAAGGGTGCTGCCTGGAGATTTATGGCCACTTGCACATAGCCTCAAGTGGTCACAAATTCCTCAGGAAATGTATGTGCCCACAAGGTCACTGAAAACATTTTGTTTTTCTGCCCCATCCCAGAAACTTTTGATTTTCAGTAAGTAAAGAAGAAATGGTGGAAATGCCTGAATGTAGCTTTTCCTGCACATGACACTCAAAAGAATTAGTAACTGCTGTTAACAGGCAAAACTTTTTATTGTTTTCACATTTTCTGGTTAATATTAGAATAAATTGTATTTAAAGCTGAATTTGTCACAGAGAAGCATTTGCAACATTTCTAGGCTAAAATAAATGTTAAAAACATTGCTTTGAAAGTAGTTGTGAGTTTTTAATGCCATCTCTTACAGACACAGTGAAATGGAGAAAATTCCTGTTGGTTACACTTGTCTTGACTGTACAAAGAACTTTGCACAAAAAAAAAAAAGGTGCTATTTTGTAACAGAGACAGTTTGACGCACTTGGAGCTAGGTTACTGATTCTCAACAAAAAGTCAGTGACATTTCCTTTAAAGTAACCCTGAAAAGAATAAGATGCACAAGCAATAAATTAGTACGTGTTTTCATGTGTTTAGAGATTGACCTTGCCTTGCGTGCAAGAGGAATGATGCAGAGTGATGCAGAAACTCTTGCTTAGGACAGTGGCAGTGTTTTCGCCTTTCTGCTCCTTTCTGTAGGTCACCTTTCCTGACCTACCTTTCTTCCTCTTAGGAGCCCCTGGGGTCTGTGATCCTTATGAAATAGTAGGAAACCAATTTTTTAACTTTATTTCTGTATCAGTATTATCCTTTAACAAATTATTTGGAAGGGAGATGGAGGTTAACAAAGCAGACTGAAATTCCCATTCAGCAAGACACTAAACCATATCCCTAACTTTAAATAGTAGACTTGCTCTCACAGCTTCCCACTCAGGTGAAATTTCTGAAGTGAATAAAGAGGACGGGTTCAGTGACTGAAGAGGGTTGATGTGGGAGCCAGCTGGCCCCAGCTGCAGACTGAACAAGGGCCTGTCTGGCTGCAGGCTCTCGCTCCAGATTGGCAGCATGTTTTTCTGTAAATTCAAGCTCAACTTGAAATTGAGCTCACAGAAGTGACTGAGAGATGCTGTATGGGAGTGCTAACTGTTTCATAAATGCTGCTAATGGTAAATTCAAGGGCTGTGGAGGCCAGTGGAATTTCTCACCTCTTCCACATGTGCTTTAACTGTGGGCATGGTAATCAGAAGTGCTTTATCTAGGGAGGCAGGCTGACTTCACTCACAGGTACCAGCCTCTTCTTATTAGGAGACTATTTTCAGTAACAGCAGCTGTTTTATAGCTCAACTGTCTTCATCCCAAAACTATATGCAGATGAGCAGCATTAGTCAGATAGCATTTATTTGGGCAGGAATAGCGACCAGATACAATTCTTGTTCTTAGTTCCAGACTGACATGTTTATGATTAGTTATGGGTATGCCTCTCATGTTCAAAGCAATAGGAAACCACAATTTGTTCCACTCTTTCTTGCCTAGTTTTATGTAATTCTGTATAGGAAAACCAAAATGCTTTGTAAAATGAAAACTTCAGATTTAAAGTGAACGACTTCATATTCACACAGGCAAAGATACAGCATGCAAGTTGGTACCTTTTTTTTTTTTTTCTACTGAGTCTTTGCCTTTTCTTATCTTCTGACAGACTGTGTACGCCGGTCACACAGTGGCGCACTGTGCACACAACTGATTAAACATCAACTATGAAAGCAGAATTTCATCATTGCTCCATATCCAGCTCCATGGTTTTGATGAGGGGGATCTTTCTGTCTATAAATTAACTATGAAGAAAACTCGAGGCAAACCCAGATTTGCCTGGTGTGACCTTTCTCCAGGGAACAGTACTGCCACTATCATACCTTAAGAGACAAACCATTGGCACAATACACTAAAGTCAATCCTATTTTCATTCTTAACTACAGATTGACTATTCTATTATAGACTCTCCACCTCTGTGAGAAGAGAGATATCAGTGTTGCTTGGAATCCATGAATTTCATTTTAGGTTTAGATGTTTTAGTTAGCCAGATAGAAAGAGATGAAAACATGGGTGGGAACTGCAAGAATACAGCAGGAAGCAAGTTATGATACAGAGGATGAACTTAAAATGTAAATAATTACAAAGAATAGGAAATGGGCTTTTAGATTAAATGAGTCATAAAAAAAATATGGAACTGTTGAGGAGAAAATGCATAGAGTCAAATCACAGCAGGGCTGTGATTTTTGAGAAAATATTGACTTCTGATCTGTCTTACTATGATTCATTTGTAAATGGGTTCTGTTAAGACTGACCCAAAAGAATGGGTTCTTTTGTCCCACTGAATAATACAGACTCCACGTCAGAAGAAAGGAGCCCATGGAGCAGATGAGCCCTACAACAAGGCATGCACGATTGAGAGAGGTGGGAGGAGAGGGCAGAGAGAATTGAGGTTCTAATTACTGTTAATTTATTTAAGGTTCATTCAGCTAGAGTTTGTCCTCAGTGCGATCAGATATTCAGGAGAGAATATCTCTTATGGCACTTCAGTGTAAATGTTAGTAGAAGTTGTCTGAACACCCATGAGGATAATGGACTCATTGACATACTCTATTTTCAGTGTTGGTTGTATAGAATTTTCTAAACAGCCTAGAACAGCTTTCTAAAATTTTTCTATTAGAGTTTTGCAAGTTAGCTGAGCGCATGCTCCTTGTGTTCACACAAACGCATGTGTAAAAGTCATGGAAGTTGATATATCTTAAATAGTCTCATTCTCCAACTCTCTTTTTCTTCTTACACATAGAAAGCTGAAGCAAAACTAAGGATTTTTGGGTGTATGTGTGAACAGAAGGAACTATTGCACACAACTTGTCTGTAAAAAATAAAAAATTTATTCTAGTGTTTGACCAAGAAAAAGGAGCACGGGGGGCGAAGGAGAGTGGTCTGTATGTACAATATCACTTAAAAAGAATCCAATTATGGCATTAATGGATTTTTAGAAACTGCCTACCTTCAGAAGCCATTAATTCATAATAAAGAGTGAATGAAATCACTGCTTTCCAATAAAAGGTAACTTAGTTTGGAGAATACAAGGGGAAAATGTCTCAACAGCTATTCTTTGATTCTTATTTGATCATAGATATATTAATATATTACCAACCTTTTACTTTTTCAGTACTGTTCTTCAGAAAGATTTTGCCAACTCTTTAAAACCACTTCAAACACAGTGTGTGGCAGCACTGCTCTCTGTGATCCTTACATAGGATTAGCTTATTTAAGGGAAAGAAAACCTAAAACAGTAACATAAGCCAAAATGGCTTATGTTATATATGGCTTATGGGGCCATAGCCCCATAATTTATCTGACTTTATGCAGTGAATGCAAAGTAAATGGTATACGTTTGGGTTTTTTTTTGAAAGGAAAGGAGGTCAAGATAACACTACGCAGAGAGGTGTTATCTCTGCCAGGTCTGCTGCTATAAAGAGGTGCTTGACTAAGTAGCACAGAGTGTGAAGGAGGAGAAGAGCCCAGAAAAGACAGAACTGAATTTGACTTTTTAAATTCTACCTAATGCACCAGTGAAATCCATGAGCAATGTGTAGGTACTGGTAAACACAGATAGATAGCCTTTCATTCTTGCTATATCAATATTTGATTTTTGAAATTTGACCTGTAGGTGTATAATTCTCCTTCACTAAGATTTTGCATTGCCTTTTTTTTTCAAAAGAATTGCCAGTACTTCTAAGCCTGGGCTGTGCTCATTGCTAACATACCAAGCATTGCAGGAGCTGAGGTACATTAGGAATCATTTCCTCCCATGCCAGACGCAGAAGGTGTAGATTACACTGTGCCCATAGTGCTCATAGGGATTTTGGCCAGAATTACAGTGCAAAGGCAGCTGAAATACTTGGGCGAGTCTAGGACTGGTCATAGACTTCATTAAAAAAAAAAAAGGTTCTATATAGGTGAGTAGACAAGCATAGGACTCCTTGGGCCTATAGATGAAAAGTTGCTTGAATTACAGCTAAACTATACACACAGTCTCCTTTTCCCTCTCCCTCTACCCTGGCTAACTCCTGCTCTCTGGCTTCAGAGCCGTGAGCAGCCCAGGCCAGAGCTCCCCCAGCCTGCAGTGCTCACTGTGCAGCTGCTCGTGATTCCCCACCTCCTTAGCAACCCGCCAGCACAATGTCCTTCCACTGACTGGACCATCTCAGGCCTCCCAGCGATGGGGAAGTGATTTTAACCTACGGGCATGTCGTTATTAATCACTCATAGCACCCTCATGCTCAGCCCTGCCACGGGCTCCCTTCTGAGAGGGGCTATGCAAAGAGGACGTGAAACAGGCCCTAGTCCAAAGCTTTTGCAGTCTAAACATTTCTTTTCCCTCCAGAAACTTTATTTACAGGGTTTTTCTGATGAAGGAGCAAGAGCAAATGTACATCAGGCTGCTGTCTGGTCTGCCCCAGCCTGTCCAACACCCTTGGCAAGTGCCTTTCCTGCACTCTCCTGCACAGGACGTTCCACACAGGTGGCCCCTTTAACCAGTGCTCAGCTCTGCATAGGGCAAGGGCAAAACAGGGTTCAGATAGCAGTGGGAATATTGCTACAGGTCAGGGGCGAAAGTCACCAGGGAGCAGGAAGAAGCAAAGTTGCTGAAAGTAGGACACTGAGTCAGATAAGGCAAAGTGCAACAATTACATTGGTTTTGTTTCACTTTTCTCTCTCTGCCTAGAGTCAAGACTGTGTTTGCTAGACTGGCACTAGTCCTTACTCCAGTAAAGCTTATTGATTGCTAAAAAACCCATAAATATACTTACATTAAGGATGAAACTTTTTATTCTAAACCTCCGTCACAACTTTTTTTTTTTTTTTTTTTTTTTTTTCTCGGTGAGAGCATAACTGCTGTTAGCTTGTGATTTGGTTCCAGCTAAGAGAGTGTTGCTATTTAAACAGAAAAGGCAAATGAAGAGTTTCCTTAACTTCTTGCTTTTCTTTACCAGCATAACAAATCTGGACCAGTTCAGTCCTGGCAAGTGGAATCTGAAGGGAACCTTCTGGGGCATGGTGTAAATCTCTGCAACTCCATCCTAAAAGCAGCCTGATTTATATTTTATCACTATCTTGTAACAGCTGCTATGTTTGACTTCTCACTTCTTTTCCAGCTACTGATTTTTTTAAACAAAATCTTTATTGGGATGAAAAGTAATCTATAGGAAATACACAAATTAGAAAACTGCTCCTCATCTCTGGGTGGCCCTCACCTTTGCTGGGATGAATCATATGCAATTCTAGGAGAACCAGGTCTGCTAGAAGCTTGATTCACTTGCTGACTCCGGGAACAAGGATGCTGCACTAGCAAGCGAGCAGAGGGTCCCATCAAGGAGCAGAGCTCCTTGAAAGAACTCAGATTGCTTAGCATTTAAATTACTCTTTGTGGAAGAGAACAGCATTTTTGAAAGCAGCTTGTGTGTTCTTGGCCATTATTTAAATAATGAACTGCCAGTTTGTAGGTGGATGTAGAATAATAGGTTGGAGTATTATGATCATAATAGTGGAAAGCATTAGTATGCATTGTAATTATGTGAAAACCTTTTTCTTCTGATTGCGAATTTCACTGAGGCCTTGAACTTTCACCAAGAGAATACTGTTTGGAGGCTGAGTAGGAAGGAAACACATATGCATTCCTGAATACTTCAGCTGGACACATTCTTCCCTCAGAAATGTAAGGCAGAGAAAATAAACATAATAAAGTGAAGCATTTTAATTAACCTTTTTATTTAATAGGATTAGAAGATGACCTTCTGTGTATCTAGATTTGTAAACAGAATCTGCTACCACTCGTATACTCTCTGGAACAAGAGCTAGTACCTTAATTGCCTAACCTCGTTATTCTGACACAGTTCCAAACCAGAAAGAAGTCTGATACATTTTTAGCTTCTGCTTTAAAATTACTGTTATCATGCTATTTATCCCATGGTCTTTGTTTGTTTGTTTGTTTTTATCTTAAAAAACAAACATTTTCTTTATATTCTACTAGAATTGGTCACAAATAAAAAGTTTGCCCATCCAGTCCAGTTTTAAGTCCAGTTTTAAGTCTCTCTATCCTCTCTTTTGGCACAGAAAGTGTAAGAAAGTGCTATTCAGAGTCACGGTTCTGCGAAGTGTGGTGTTCTGCCCAGTTATTTTCAAGGCTCCAAATGTATCAGCAAATTGAAGCATTGTATAAATGCAGGTGCATTTACAGGAGCTGCATTATGATAGGCAATTTTTAGGTTATTGCATGTAAGAAAACTTCACTGTTGTAACCATGCAGAGCTCTGGATCTAGGCAGCAACTGAAGCGGGGAGATAGGCAGGGATTGGGGTTACAAATTTGAATTTAGGTGATCTTCAGCATTAAATTCCTTCCTCAGATTTAATAGTTGGTTTGTGTTCTCAGCCCTCCTTTCTTCCTGGCCTATGTTAATTGATTTTCCCCTCTATTTCCCTATCAGTGGGAGGGAGAGAATACAGAGAAAATACATACCTTAGTAGAGGTCTTTGGTAGCACAAAGTGAAATACAAGTTCACCCTTTCCTCCTCCTTCCCCTCCCCACTCCCTGCCTTGCAGTAACATTTCCTGTAAGGGAGCCTATAGGAAAAATCACGTATATTCAGACGAGTTTAACTTACAGGAACAGCAGACGTAGCAATTTGCTCACTTGGCGCCTGCTCTCATGTGGGGTCAGGCACTCCCAATCTGCCTTTGGAGCAGGGGCTGCGCGGCTCATCCTGCCCCATGCCCAGCACCACGCACAGAGGCCTGACCTTTCCACCGGGCACCCGTGCGGTGAACGGGAGCGGGAGCGTGGCGTCCGTCTGAGCCTGGCCCCAGCACCCTTCAGCTACCAGCAGCTTAAGCACCTCCTTCCTAGGCAGCCCAGCGTGGTGGAGTCGGGGAGTTTTCCTGAAAGACATATCATGCCTGAAAGAGGGTACAGGTTACAAATATAGTTATTTTTATCAGTTAAACAAAAACTCAGTGGTGACTCTTCTTTCACTGCACCCAACTTAAGGCAGATCTTTTCAGGATTTCCTGAAAATCAATTAAAAACTCCAAAGAACAACTTCTTTTCAGACTTGCAGACTCTATGTGTCTTTTCAAGCTCTTCAGGCAATGCTCTTCTTGTCTTCTAGCCAAGCATCTTCTGAGCTGGCTAATGACAAATGTTGCTTTATAAACCTCCCTCCTCCCTTTCCCTTTATTGATTCTGTTAACTGATTAAATAACCTCCCTGTTACCAGCCCACTTGGCAGGTTCCGTTTGTCACTTTGACCCCTTTCTTTGCGGGACTCCCTGTACAGACTTGTTAGCCCATTTGAACTGCATCAGCATTTGTCAGGAGGCATCAACATTGCACAATCCTATCTATATACGTGATATATATATATATACACACACACACACGTACTTTTTGCACACTTCTCCTATCTTGATGAGTGTCTTTTGGGAACAGACTAACAACTGAGGTCATAGCTAATGTACAATAAACCAAAATAAACCAAATTTTTCAATACCCAAAGTCTCCAATATTTTTTTTCTACAATTTCTGCAATATTTATACGCCTGCCATTTTGTCACTATTCTGGTGATATTTTAAATTCCTGATGCTATCAACTTCCCACATTTCTTAAATTCATCTCTATCATATATGTCCATGAATACTCTCTCTTGAGAATATATAAATTTTATAAATTACTGGGAGACAAAGAGACATATTTCAGAAGATCAAATAAATCAGTGGGGAGTAACAATTTTAGATTTGAGTCTACCAAGATTCAATAACAAGCAGTATGAATTAAAAGTAACTTTGGTTTAATAAATGTTTGTTAAGACAAAATAAGTAAGTTCATTAGCAAGTAATTTGAAAAAAAGAATAGTCTGTGAAGGCAGTGGGAATAAGAAAAGGGAAGGAAAAACCTGGTGCTAGCAGAAATAATAAATGTTACATAATATACTGCTTCCTTGCTTCATTTCTAATGAAAAAGTCTGTGACTTACTGAAATGTATTTTAAGAGAACATAGCCACAGGACAGAATAAAGAAAGAACAATATATAGTAAGTATAAGACAACTGGGTTCATATTAGTGCTACCCGGCTCAAAGAAGTCAAGAAAAAATGGTGAAAAACAGTGAATCCTGTTTTGCTGAGAAGAATCCATGTAAGCAATCAAATACTCTACTTTGACTAGTAGTTTAATATAACTAATAGCAGGGGATATACCAGGACAATACAAAAGATTTCAGTAATAATTTTGTCAGTATCCCACATTCAAATCTCCTAAGAAATGTAAGGGAACATATTCCAAATATGATGGCTAGATGGCATGTAGTAGGTAAGCATATAATGTCATATCGAAATTGGTTAAAAGGAAAAAAATGAATAACACTAATTTGGTCAGAGTTGTAAATAAAATGACAGAAATGAGCATCATTTTAAGTTGAAAATATGGTTCTGAAGGTGTGTATGTAAGTACATTGCATTTGTTACAGATACACAGAAAGCTCTATGCACGGTGTTTAAATGTTGCATTGAACTAACTAGCTAGGCTAGATACATACAACAAAACAGGGGAGTTAATAACGACAGCGCGGAGGCCCACTTCAAGGGCAGCAGTGCAGGACGTCTCGTGAGTAGCTAACCAACATCGAGGGCGGCAGCGCAGGTGTTCTACCAGCGAACAAGGAGCAAAAGCAACTGTCTGGCTGCTGTGTGACCAAGAAGCTGATTGGACAGTCCTAGTGGAAGCCTGTAGGTTATTGGTTTATTTAGTAACGTCGCTTCGCATGCTTGTAGACAAACAAGGTACTGTATCCAGGACAGTACGCTTTGTAAGTACTATCTGATGCTTTAAACACCGGGGTCCGTTCCTTCGCAAGTTTCAACGCGACAGAAGCGGTCAGCAGTGTGAATGTACCGCAAAGCGAAGAACTACAATTCTCCTTCCAGAATGCATTAACAGCACTTGCAGCACTTGTATGAGTTGTGAGCTTGCTTGCTTCTGCTGCAAGCAGTTACTATATCAGTATTATTCGTGAAGTTGTGGAATAAGAAAGAAGTTGTGGAAAGTAATAGAGAAAAGAAGAAGTGTGGCTGTTGACCGTGGAGACCCCACGCTTCGCTCGCTGCCCCTGGTGCTCGCTCACAGCTTTCCGTGGATGCTGGGCTTCCTGCTGCCGGCCACACGGCAACACTGCCCTGCAACAGCTCTGCTCTGTACAGATATTCACTGCGTGTTAAACGCAGCCAAGGTAGCGCAGACATGCAGCTCAGTGCCTTACAAGGCTGCTGGCCTCAATTAGTTTGCTGCACTATAACAGAACTAGCTTTAGTAGCAGCAAAACTGATTTGTATTATTTCATCTGAATTTACATACTAAAAGATAATATGCTCAAAAACTACGTCATAGAAAGCAGAAGTCACTCAATATTCTGAAAACGTCTGTGCTCAGGCAAAGCTAGGCTTTAGGACAGCAAAGAATAATCTAATTTCACTAGATCCAATTGTACTCTTCATGCCCACCAAAAAAATTTTTAAAAAGTAACTAAAGTAAAATCTGCTGCTACAGACCAATGTAGTATATGTTCCTGCAGACAAGAAACACAGGTCCTACTTTCCTTTGTACAGCTGCATCTTGACAATTGAAAAAAAAAAGTTCTATTTTAGTAGTAACGGGCCACTGAAATATAGAACTTAAACCAAAAGACAGACATTTTATTTCCTTCGCAAAAGCTATGGAATGTCACTACTTGGATATCTCACCTTTGACAAAAAGCATGATGGGCCAGCAAAGAAGCTTTAATGCTTTTCAGAGCCTTATTTCCAAGGATGAATTATTAAGTTATGACAATAAAGGAGGGAGACTACTCCAGTCCTACTGAAACTTGGTATTCTTGTTTTATGACCACATCTTCAGTGCGAAGACTTTCTATAGCTTCCCAACAGGCCAACCTAACTATGCCAATATTAACATACCTCAGTGGAGAGGAAGAAAAGAGGAGGAAGGGGACAACCTAATTTCTATTCTGGATCAGCACTGCACTAACGCAGCCCCGCGAATACACAGCAGCACTCACTGTGCTCTACTTCTTCTCTGCAGTCAGACGAGTGCCAGCAGCCACAAGATGCACTGACCTAAATAAAGGGCTTATATCCGGTACGCAGTTGCCATCGTTTTGTGGTCACTAACACTGTTACCCCGTTAGGTCCTGACGCCTGCTCCATGGGAGACGCGCAGATGCCTTCGTGTTCCTCGTCTGTGTGAGCTGCTCAAGTGCTGCAAGACACGCAGCCTCCTTCCGCATCAGCCTGTTAAAAAGCAATGTGATCATTTTAAAGAAAAAATTAGCCTTGTAGATGTGCATAAATATTTATTATCAGTTTAACTTCATTTTTCTGGAAGTCCTTAAACAATTTTGCTTTTTGCCAAAAAAAAAAAAAAAGTATTGAGTCTCTGACAGAGTTGCTAAGATCGCAGCTTCCTTGCACTGGAAATGCACAGCTTACACTCAGATTCCAAAACAGTCCGTTCAGGAACAAGAATCTTCAACTTCAGTACTTTAGTGCATATAGAGCTGTTCAGAGATTGGTAAAAAGACCTCCCTTCCCTCCCCCAAGATAAGAATCTGTTACAAAGACATTTCTTTACCAAAAAGTGCATACAAAAATGCTGAAAAATTGCTGCTTCAAAAAATTGAATTCAGAATTTACTGTACATATTGTAACAATTTATTATATAAGCTGCTTCTACATGCAGGCAGATCTTACATTTGGTGTAAAACATTTATACACATTCTTTACAATTTGTACATATTTAAATGGCTGTATCAAACAACACTGCACTATGGAATTTTGAAAGCAAACAACTAAAACTGGGAGGAGGAAAGAAAAAGACAAGGCTTATAAAATGTGAACAAAACCCGTGACACTGAAAAGCATCTAGACTTAGGCTTCGTCTTCTTTTGGTTTCAGGTGATTCAGGCAGACCCAGATTTTTTTTCTGGGACACAAATAACACCAATGCAAAATAGAATAAGGCAACTATTCAGCCAGGCTGTACCCGTTACATAGAATGGCTTGTGGGTAAAATGTCTTTTTTTGTTTGTTTGCTAAAGTGTTTATGCTCTAGATATATTTATTTTATATTTTCCTGCTTGCTTATGGCATCCAGTGAATTACTATAGTTTGTACACACTTTGAACTGTTGTTTTGTTTTTTAATTTTTAAGCCTAGGCTTCAAATGACATTACAGTAAGAGGGAAGATGCCATTGGGCCACTCATTAAAATATGGTCATAAAAGTATAGAGTTTGTGTGATAACCAGTGATATTATTCTGTATCTTTGTCACCTTTCAGTTTGCATTAGAAGCTAATAAAACATAAACCCAAGCCAATAGCAAACCACATGGGTACGTGAAGACCTGAGTGTAACTGGAATCCCGGTACTTTAACCGGTTTGGGTTAGATGTGACTTACTGTCCCCTTTGCTGAAAAACTCAAAACTCCTGAAGACACAGAAGGGAAGTTGGCCTTGTACAGAACTAGTGCCTTATGGTATAATGTTCTAGGAGGATCAAAATGCTGGTAGGGAAAACTTGTCTTTCACACCTTCCTGAATGGCTCTTTCCTTGTTTGTATTTCATCTTTTGCACAGTGCATAGTGAGGAAGAAAGAGAGCCTGACACGAGCTCTGCAGCTTTGTGCCACAAGAACACAAGATTTTAGTTATGAAGAAAAAGAAAGGGAAAAGTAAGTTTTCACCAGAAGTCATAATGAAAATAGTATGCCATGGCTGCATATGGGAAGCAAAACTTCTAAAACAAAGTGTTCATTCAGATTATCATGAATACGCACCAGAAGCATACATGAATAGAACTCCTCCTGGCTACTGAATTGCCAGCAGAGAGCTCAATTGGATACAATGAGTATTAATATAAAGTCACTTTTTCAAGCTTGTTTGCTTTCCCACTTAAAAAAAAAAAAAAAAAAAAAAAAAAAAAAAAGTAATTCTGATGAAGAATATTTGGAAGAACATCTGATAGATGCAAATCAACATGTAGACCATGGCAACACATTAATTTGATGATTTGGATCCCAACAACTGGCAGCATTATTTAGCTGCTTTTATTAAATAATTATACAAAAGGGAGAGCATTCAGGATAAAAAGAACCTAAATATCTGATGGATTTAGGTTGATAAAGTAAACATTATAAATCATTTCTTTTTTTGCAATTGATTTTTTTTTTTTTTTTGGTTCATTTTTGGGCTGGCAAAGGCTAACAAGTTTGTATTGGCGTTGCCCCCAAATCAGAAAAGCACTTCGGAGTTGTTCTTCACTGCTGGCTGCTCCTTAGCCTCTACATGACGGGAAAGCGGCTGAGTGCCTGCCTCAGCTTCTGTGCAATCTGAAACAAGGAAACAGAACGTGTGAATTGCATGCAGCACACAGAGGTAAGATCTCGCGTTGAAAGATCAAAAGAACATTCCCTCATCCTCAGGAAGCTGGAAGAGCGCTTCCTCTGCGTCACCCATACGCAGGGAGCTGACAGCACTGTATGCTCAGGTGCTCTATGAACAGAGCAGATAGAACAAGGTATCCAAGCCCAGGCAGCATTGTGCAGTCAGTGCACCCCAACCCTCACCTGCTGGTACTTTCTTCACAGATTCAAACGGATTTTGAAAACTGCCAGCACTGTCACCAAAACTATTGTTTAGGCAGCAGTAAGGCATGGCCTTGGTCGTGGCAGACAACTCTCTGCTGTGGAGAAACATCTGCTCCTCAACAGCTTTGACTGACAATGACTGAAAAATGGTCCAAAGACTTTGACGCGGTTCTTCACGCTACTAGAGGCCCTCAAGCTGCAACTCACCACCACAGTGAAGACTGCTTTGATGTTTTACTACAGATATTCTAGGCCACAATCCCTGACAGACCCAGGCATGAAAACAATTGAAGTAGCAGATCAATATTTTTTTCCCCCTCCAAATCTCATCCAAGGTGTAAATTATTACCTTCTTCATGTCATTTCACTAACACTATTCACATAACCCATTTTAGCAGAACAATGGAACAAAAGCACAAAGGAAAAAATCTGGAAGGGGATTACTTGATCCAGGAGCACAAGCACTGTTGGACAGCAGGATACAGGAGCAGAAACACATACACGGAGAGCCTGTATGGATTTTCTGTGGCTTGTACTACATGCTGGGACATTCTTTCTAATTAGAATTAGACATTCTTTCTAATGTATACAACACAGGCACCCAAGAAAGGATCCGTCTTGAGTCAAGTAGGCATTTTCTTTTGGAATATTTTAAAGAAGATAAAAATCTAATCTCTGTCCCTTTAGTATCATATGCTCATTCCTATTAACAGTGTTTTACTCTTTTAGAATATAGAGGGAGGAAGGAAAAAAAAAAACAAAAAAACAAGAAAAATAAGTTGTTCAACAGATGTTCAATACACAGCTTTCGTAATGCTGTTCCGTATTGGATGAATTTTCCAAATCATGAATTCAGACCAAATGGAAAAAGTATATAATGGTACATTTTATGGGGGTAGGTAATGCCAGTTATGTCGCTAAAAAAGTCTTCAAGTCACTAGGAGGGCATGGAGGCAGACTTTATGATAGAAGATGAGGACTTGCATTAATGTTCCTTTGACATTTGTTATGTGCGAGTGCAGATCTGATCTCTATACTGAAGGGAAGTGAAAGACTGACTCGAGGAGGCTGGTGAGGTTTTGACTGAGAGGGATTTGAAGGCGAGAGAAATGCGTGCCTGACCTCATCAAGTGAGACAGCAAGAAAATGAGCACGTGGTGGTCTCATCCACTAAAGATACATCTGAAGCCTCTTGTCACCTTTTACTGCTCTGAAGGACAACCCAGTTGCTTATCACTCCTTTAAATAACAGAACCAGGCTCTGAGGGATTTGTTTCCAGGCTCATTTCAGGAAACACACGGAGTCACATGCATAAGAAAACTGTTAAATGAGAACTAGAGTTTAGGTGAAGTTCTCAGAAGAAACATGTTAAATAAGTTACCTAAACCCTGCAAACACACTTCTCCCTTACATGTATACTTAAGGCTTTAAATCACAGGCGCTTCCTTTTGCTCTCCCATTCACTGGAGTGGAAGCATCCATCAAGTGAGTTACTGTTGTATCCAGTACTACAGGTCTTATTCCATATATTTCAGACTCATTTCTGAAAAATAGATTATTTTTATGTGTACAAAGCTAAAACAAGCTCTTTTCAACTTTTAGTTGTTGTATTAAAAAATATTAATGCTTTCAATTAGCAACAGTATTTCTCAAAACTGTTTTTAGGTCTAATATGACACAAAGTCATGGCACAAAATACTATCTACAGGAAAACATTATTTCAACTCCTTTGTTGTCAGGGAGGATGGAGTTGTTTTTAACGTGTACAATTTTGCTTCAAATATCTGCTTTCAAGGACAGGTTCCCACAAAACAATGACTAGGTACAGACAGCCTTTCCTATACACTGAATGCAGCAGTGCAGCATTGTACTGAAACTGAAACATTGTAGTGCAGCAGTGCACTGAAACGTTACAGCTTACCGTTTCATAGAACTGTGCCTGCTGCTCCAGATACAGGCGCATGACACTGTTGTAGTCATAAATCCGGTTACTGTGGAAGTGATTCATCTCAGCTGTAATCAGACCCAGAGGCAAATTATTTTTAAGAAGCGTTTGTAACTCAGAACAGTTTCACTCAGTTCAGGTTGGTTACTGTGTAAATAAGTTCAGTGCTCAGCCCTATCAGCATAGTTACTGCTTTCACATTTGCACAACCCATTTTGCGTACAGCACTCACATTAGGATGGAGCTGCTTGCAAAACCAGTCGGGTGTCCTTTATCCTTTACTCACCAACCAAATGCAGACACTTCTTGGATAAAGCCAGATGCTTGATACAGTATTCAAGAGTACACAGAAAACAACCATGATTTTGTCCTACTGAAATAGCAACATTTTTCTCAAGTTTTTCAAAGAAAATTTAGCCAGGGCAGTCAGATTTGGAAGGTATTAAGTTGCAAGGCATAACTATTAGTAATTAGCTCAAAGGTAGCACATCCAGAAGTGTGCACCCATTCTTGGCTGAAATTTTTTCAGTAAGAACTTAATGAACAGCTTCACTGAGTCTATAAAATTTTGCATCACTTATGTATATGCACCTTCCAATAGAATTGCCCCAGACTGCTGACCTTGGCAGGTCACTAAAGAAGCCAGTTTGACTTATGGTTGAAACAAAGAATTAAACTTTTTCCCCCTCTTTGATATACCTATAGAGTTTTATCTTAAAAAAAAAAAAAAAAAAAAAAAAAAAACCTTGCCACTAAAAATGCTTAAAAAAACCCAAACAACAACAAAACAAAATGAAAACCCCAACTCTCAGCAAAAAATGATCCCACTGAAGTCAGTAACAGGAAACACTTTGCATTCTTCAGGACAAACCCTGGCTGCTTACTTTTCCAGTTTTTCATGTCCATTGTGCTACATCTTGTGCTTGCAGTATTTTCAACAAAGATGAAAAATTTGCGTGACGTTCAAGAATCACAGAATCACAGAATGCCTAAGGTTGGAAGGGACCTCTAGAGGTCATCTAGTCCAACCCCCCTGCACACG
>JAWLRI010000295.1:0-37483 GCA_034781795.1 Crypturellus tataupa
AGCGGAGCGGAGCGGAGCGGCAGGGAGGGCCGGCGGCGCTGGGCGGCGTGGAGGCCGCCGAGGAGCAGGAGCGCGGGCAAGGGCGGTCACTGGGCGACGGGAGCCGTGGCCCTGCTCGCGAGCGGCCGCTGGGATGGCGCGAGCAGCCCCGTGTCGCTCTCTTTCAGGTGCGGTCAGGCGGTGGCGAGAGGAGGGCCGGGTGGCTGTGTGGCTGCACGTCCCCATCGTGCAGAGCAGGCTCATAGCCGCGGCTGCCTCGCAAGGCTTTGCGTTTCACCACGCCGAGTCCGACTCCTGCACGCTGACTCTGTGGCTAGCAGGAGGGCCCAGCAGGCTGCCAGGGTTTGCCACGCACCAAGTGGGAGTCGCAGGTTAGTCCCCAGGTTGTGCAGCACGGACGGCAAGGCTCGTGATCGCCTAGGACAAGGTTCGGCAGGAAGCGGGCCAGGCTGCTGCACAGCAAACACGTCAGAGTTGGCTTGGACGGCTGTGCAAAGCGCAGGGAGCCGTTCGCAAACGTGCTCGTAGGACAAACCACGTGCTTGGCTGAAAACAAGCCAAGAAAGAGGGACATCACTATCCTAGTTTGAGAAATGTATAAACAGCCCTGGGAAGATATCCCGAGGCTTTCAAAAGTCACCTTCCCTCAAGGCTGTTGTTTTTATGTATCATTTTGAGAGGCACATCCTGCCTTTCAGTTTGTGAGTTAAAGAGGGGGAACTTCAGCTTTACGGTAGTATATTTTTAGAAACAGAAAAGCGTCTATGAGCGTGTTAAAAAAAAAAATCACATTTCTATTGCAATGTTACCTGTCCCTGGCTGTGGATGTTTAATATGTGCATCTGCCTAAATAGTGCTCAGGTTCGCATCTGCAAATGGGGCAAACTTCTACCAGTAAAAGTTGTTGGGGAACTCGCTCGACTATTGACTCAACTGTTAGTCCACAAGACCCTCTAAATTTAAAGTCCAGATCCCAAGCACATAGTGAGGGCACCTCTGGACACATGGTTGTCTTACCTCCCACAACCAAACCTGGGAGTTGCTCTAAAACAACTCTAAAGCAATTCCCAAGAAACTAGTTAACCTGTTTGATTCAGCAGAGTGTGAGGAACCAACAATGAGCCAAAAAAAGTCATCTGGATCTCAGCTTTACCAGATTTCAGTATTTTTGCCTTCTCTTTCAAGAGTCTTCCATCTGAAATGCCACTGCCCATCCCATCACTCAGTAACTGCCTGTAAAGTGGCAGTCCATCTGGACTCGCTCCATTCTGCTAAAAGCTGTAACGTGCAACAGTTAGGAAGGTGACAGCAAGGGCCCCTTGTGACAAGCTTGAGTTGACGGTCCTTGGCTGGAAGGACTACATGGGATATTAATTCATCAGTGTGTGCCTTAAAGGAAGCCTTGGCAATTCCTAGTTAAAAAGGACTCATTAGAGCAGGATTATTCCTTGTACCAATGGGCGGGCTAAAAATACTTTAGAAACAAAAGCCTTTAATTAATACTGTTGTTAGAGGGAGTTGTCGGTTAGAAAACCAGCAGAGGGCAGTGTAGAAGCTCAAGAGAGGCCTGATTTTTGTCAATGGACATGTTGGAGCATGTTTTCCAGAGGTATGAAAACCTCACCATTAAAATATGTGGCATTAAACCCGAGGAAAACAATGCACTCCCCTCGCAAAAGCACAGCATTATTCCTAGGGTTAGAACTTGCATATTTGGGAAAGCAGAACTGATTGAAAGGGGATTTTTCAGCAGCAGGCTTTGCATAGCTGAAATTGCGTTTTTAAAGAAAATCATTTAATGCAAGTGTTGCGGCCCTGATGACCATACAAAAGGAAAATGGAGAATGTGGAGAAATTTTAACTTTGATAAGGCTTTCATATAAGTATTTGAAAATAGGAATATGAAAGACTCCTTCTCAAAGCATCATTTGCTGTTGTACTTGCTGTTGTCCTTTTCAGGTAAACGTCGTATGCAAGCAGAAACAAATTTTAAGGAAAGAAGCAGTTTCATACATAGGGGTATATGGACTTTTTAATTCCTTGCCCAGATTTAAAACTTGTACAGCACCCAACGCGTGTGCTCCCTGCTAGGTACCCAGTGCGAGGTAGGGCAGCTGCTGGGTCCGCGCTGTCCTAGCTGCCCATGCGGTGAGCGCTGCTGCTGCTCCGGCCCCGCGGCCAAGTGGTGACAAAGGTGTGAATAAGCAGGGCCAGGGCCTGTTTCACCAGACTCCACCAGAGAGTTGCCAAGCAGAGCAAGTAGAAACGTTACTCATAGGGCTAGGACATTATTGTCTAAAAATAGTGGAATATGTGATGCATCTTCCAGCTAACTTACTGCATCCTTCTGTAGGCAGCAGGATTTTCCATGTCACAGGAAAACTTCCGATGCGTGAAATGATTAAGGTATTTTTGAAATGCAATTTCAACATTCTCCACCCCTTAGTTGGCAGTGGCTGCCATCCACACAACTGACACGTTTTTAAATATGCAAAATAACAAAGTGCCTGAGAGGAAAGCAGCTAACCCGTTCTCCTCACCCTCCTATACAGTATTTGCCTATACAATGTAGATACTATTTTCGTTGTTTTCTACCTACATCTGGTTACTGATATAAAGCCTTTGAAGTTGAAGGGTCCCTGCGCACACATGAGCATGAGCCTTGGCAAGTCCTATTTCTTAGGATGTAAAGATGTGTGAAAAAAACAGCATCTGCACAAATATCAAATCATTCTGCACAGGAACCTGAGGTTTGTTAGGTTGTGACTGTCCAAGGAATCAAGAGTGTTTTAAAAGAAGCTCCCAAGTTTTTTTTACAAAGCAATGCCTATTCCTGCCTGGTGATGTTTGCAATGTAAGCAGTAATGGTTACCCATGCACACATGAAGAATGAATGCCCTTCGGCTCTAAACATGTTTTTCATAGATGTTTAGATCAATTATAAATGGAACAAGGAGAGCAGAGGTATTTTTCTTCTCCATTACTGATTATGTAAAGTTTTTTTTTTTTTTATCTAATTCTGGAAAGAGAACATTTGAGCAAAGCAGTGCTGTAATGGTGATTGCTTGGTTGTGCTGCCTTTCCAGAAAGCCATCATGGGGTGGATAATGGAAGCTGCAGGTATCACACATTCAGTGTGCACAGCCCAAGCATGATCTCAGTGATGCTAAACAGATGTGGCCCAGCAAGCCCTTGCTGAGTAGCTTCTGAGTTACACCAGGGAAAAGGAGAGGAGATGACAAATCCCATTAGTATCTTTTCTTTATTGCTTTTGATACTTAGTATCATCTATCACAGTTTCTGGACACCTCACATCATAACAATTCATGGCCAAAAATTACATTCACAGGCATTGATTTCTTGGCAACAAAAGAGAGCAATTGTTTTTTCTAGTTGACTCAATTAGCCATTTCCTTTCTTCAGCAGCCCTCTCTTGCCTCAGAAGACAATTTGGCTGAAAACTGGCTTTTTTAGAAAATGATTCCTGTAATCACAGCATGTATACATCAAAGTTCCTTCTGCTTTATTTTTTCTCAGTCGGTGCAGTTCTTTTTTCTCACTTAGTACAGTACTTGAACTGGTACCCTGTTGAGTACTTACAGGAAGAATGAGCTCATAGAAGTCACAAGCTACGAGGAGACTGATTTGTGACTACTTACTTAAAACATGTCCTTTGACATATCTTGAATGAAGGCTGGTATTTCATCTTGTAAGTATTCCTCCTACACATAAGTCTACCACACACTACTAAAAAGAAACGGATGTCTTCAAGCTAGACACTCATTCCTTAATACTTCCCTTGTGTGGAAATATTTCTCCATAGCCCTTTTAATGTGTTTATCATCATGTATTCTATCCACAAATGACTCCTCCTGCTAGAAAGTGATAGCATTTCTTTATAGTTACCTACTAATTTGAAAACCATGGAAGACTGATGTGGAAAAGAGCCTGGTTAATTGTACCACTGTTCTCATACTGCTCACCACAGCACATAAATTTAAAATCTGACAAAATGCCTGTTTTAAAGGGAAAATACTTCTAAAGTGTAACTGCTGAGTGTGGCATGATGACTAGATGTGAAAGCACTTAGGTTTTAAAAACACAAAAACACACAATATGCGGGAGAAATTCATGCACTAACAGTGAACACTGTGGTACAGTAAGAGGCTGAATTTCTCTGCATGCATCCTGAAAATTTTTTCTTGAATCAAGTAGACTGTCTCTGCTCCTTAGCAAGTTGGCTTAAAATAGTCTGCATTTGTTATTGGAATTGTTAGCTGAATAGCACAATATGAATTTATAAATAAGTCTAATGATTAAATGTTTTCATGATCCGGACCAGTAGCCCATCACGAGCATTAAACCTTGTGTGTTATTAACCAACATTGTGGGGTTTCATCTTGAATTTCAGTGGAGAAAACTTCTCCCTTGTCAGGGTTACTCAGCCAGCATCTTGGAAAAATTCTGCCTTTTAAGCAAGCTTACAGGCATGTCTTCACTGCAGAATAATGCTTTGCTTGATTGGTTGGAAGAGGTCATGATCTTGCATTCTCTAGTTGTGATAATACTAACACATGAGAGGAAAAGATTCCTCTCATTTCTTGTCTAATCTGGAATTTAAATTTGTGAAGCATTTATCTAGGTCTTGCTAAGTTTGCATTTTTACACATATAAATGCATATGATTTTTGTTGTATTGAACTACATACCATTTTTCAAGGACAAACCACTTCATGATACATTCTCAAAAATCTTGGTAACTGCAAGCTAAGTATCATTAGGATTTATCTCTTTTATCAAAACATACTAAATTAGGAACTTTAAGATAATTGTCCAAAACACTTTAATCTTTTCCAATATTATCTCTCTTAATAGGTGCTGTTTTAGATGAAAGCACTGGAAAGGTGTTGGTTGTACAAGACAGAAATAGGGTAAGTTTGCTTTCAAATTCCAAAATACAGAGAAGTTCAT
Source organism: Crypturellus tataupa (assembly GCA_034781795.1). Taxonomy (NCBI): domain Eukaryota; kingdom Metazoa; phylum Chordata; class Aves; order Tinamiformes; family Tinamidae; genus Crypturellus; species Crypturellus tataupa. The sequence goes on from JAWLRI010000295.1 coordinate 4,971, forward strand.
TTAGATAAACCTACCCTGTAGTATAAAGGAAAGAATTTTTCATTTCATTCCATAGTTAAAAGTTATTCCTTTTCGTAGTATTTTGGAACATGTCTATCAACATATTGTTGTATTTGGATTTGAATTAAAAAAAAAATAAATGATAGACTTTGAAAATAGATGGCTTTGCTGTTAATTATAATCAGTGATTGACTGAATGAGCAGAGACGAATGGCATATTGCTTCATGACTGCTTGCAAGAGGGTATTGTTAAATTAATTAAAGGGATTTTTAAATGGTTAAAATCTTAGCAATTTACACAGATTTCATCTTTCACTCAGCTAAGATGGGTGAAAAAAAGAAAAAAAAAAAAAAAAAAAAAAAAAGCTTTAGTTAGAAGAACTTCCAGTTGGATTCCACTTCCAGTTGGATTCCATTAACTGGACTGTGCAAGTACAGCTTCAGCACAAACGAGTTCACATCCAGCAGCAGAGCTGAGAATAGCACAGTTGCCTCAAAGTTGCTGCCTTCCAAGCTACTAGACAATGGGCACAAAGAATCTAATCCAGGAGAGATGAAATAGCTAATTCAGGAAACAGAAATGTTCAATCACTAAATTTCATTCTGGCTAAAGAGTAAATCACATCTTAAGGAAGCACTACACGGTTTCTAAATTACATTGGGTAATTGCAACATCTTTTGTACAGATACAATTTTATTCACAGCAAACTTAATCTGTCTGAAAGGAAACAAAACTCTAGGCAATTTTGAGTGTGGTAAAAAACTGCTTTCCTGAAAAGTTATTTTCGAATAGAAATCCACAAAGAGTAACAAAATTGGGGAAAATATTGCACAAAATTCTCTTGGAGGAAAAAAAAAGTGGTAGTCTCAGCACAAAAACACCCCTATAGAAGGATACATCATTCCTCAAAACAATTTCATTGTTGATGATTAAGATGTTTTGAGGTACTCACCACATTTGTGCATTCCCCAATTTAATTTCCTAACAAGGCCAGCTCCCCGCTCTCACATGACATACATCACAGCAGATCCCAAACTGCACAGCATGTTTCTTTCATTGGCTTCATCACTCAGGTACTGTTGCTGCTTTGAGTTTTCTCTTTTCCCCTGTAACTGACCTAAAAGATTCCCCAATTTTGTGTTTGGATCCATGCAGACCTCTGGAAAACCCCTGTGACTGTAAGTGGATTTTGGTAGAAGGATTCTGTTGTTTGGGTTTGGAAATTCCAGGCATAGCTGTGGCTTTAAATAAGCAATGATGTGGTAGACCATGACCTGGAGAGACCACCTTTGTCAGGCAGGTGCTGGGATCATTAAGCACTCCCAGAGCGAAGTGCCTGACCAGAGAATTGGCACGGAGATGGTGGGTGGTGTGATGTGGCTCGAGGTAACCGAGCATCCCTCTCTGCAGCATCTTACTCATTAGCACTTGCTACCCAGTGCGGATGCCGGCGCCACTCTCCCTCCCAAGTTAAAGGCAGCACGGTACTTCACTTGAACTACACATCCTCATATGTTCCGTACGAGTAAGTGAATAACCTCCTGGAACGGAAATAGAAGTCCAGTTGCAGTGAGGATACTTGCAATTCTAACCTGGCAATAATTAAACTTTATAGCCCCTAACTAAGTATAATTGGCTGCGTCATTTACAATTCACAGAGTTGCATCTAAGCAAAAATCTCACTAGCCATATTTTTTTCTGCCTTTCCTGAAATAAAAACTGACAGATGTGTTCTTAGGAACTGGACTGCCCCCTATTTCAGCTCACTAGTATACACCAAAGTTCAAAAGCTTGAGTGAAGGGACGTTCTCCCAGATAGGTTCCATTATGCAACATTTTGAATTTGTAATGCAAGAGTTCAGGGAAAGGCAACCCTTCCTTTCTCCGTTAAAGTACTGACTTCATGTTTTTACTTAGTGTTGAGCAAAAAACTTCAAGGACTTCTTTAAAGCAGCGTTTTCAAAATTGTGTTCAGTAATCACCAATTAATTTATAAATATACCATGCAATATATGGGGTCTAGAATGGTTCGAACTGTAGAGGAGAGCGTCTAGAAACAGTAAAAGCACTAGTGCAGCAAGTAAATAAAATAGTGCCAGCAAAGTAGCTCAGGTAACTCTTTCCCAATGTCTGTTTCACCATTTTTCCTCCCTCATCCCAAGTGCAGGATTTCCCTGAAAGAGTGACACTTTTATAAAAGCATGTTCTGAAAGCTTGAAAAATTAGGCTTAAATGCAGCTTTTTAATGTGAGCTAGTGGGATTTTTAGAGCTGTTAGAGTTGTATCGTGAAAAAGAACAATTCCACAGCACACAAAGAAAGATTTCCAGGAACTGAAAACACATCTGAAAGCCAAGAGACAAATGCATGTACTTTCCATCTGCAGTATTTTTAATCTCTTACTCTAAGTTCTTATCCAAGACCTTTAAGAGGGCCCAAAAAAAGCCATTTTCCAAAGTAATCAGTGGGGTTTCAGATCACTGGAAAGCACACAACTGCTCTCTATGCAGCATGTACAAGAAAAGCTACCTTTTTTTTTTTGCCAGAGTATACATTTTTTCTGCATTAGTCTCTAGCTGAAGGTTAACTTCTTCCTACACTTACTTTTAATATGGAAAGGAATTAAAAACAAATAGTACGTACAGCACAGAGTTAAGGGTAAAGCCTGCAAACTGTCATATATTTACAAGAGGTCAGGAACTGACTCTTCTTTAGCAATATCAATTAAACCACCAAGTCTGCAGTCCACATTCTGTTTTAATTACTGAATTTTATTGCAATTCAATATATGTATCTATATACAAACCACACACAAGGCCTCAGTTCTCATATTCCATAAAAACAAATGACAAGTTACACTAAATGGTTATTACAGACACACAATATCATCCTAAAGCCAGTGCAGTATAGAACAATACTACAATCATAATATCTGTTTTTAAGATTAAATATATAAACACTTATAAAAAGCCAAAAACATGAAAGTGGAATACATCAGTGATTAAATATGAGACTATATAGACTATAGCAGCCTTTTTTTATATCCAGCTACTCTACCTAGTTATCTAGCAGCAACTTTGTCTAATGATTGTTAGACACTTTGTGTTTTCAATCAGTAGATGTTTTGTTCCAATATTTCATACAGACTGTAGATACCTTTGATCATCACATCAGCAAGAACAAAGAAGTTCCTATTTAAAGCCTTTCTGGTATTTGTAAGAATAATTACAATACTGCAACTTCAACATAAGGGTCACCTGTTATTTGTCACCTTCATATTACGGAGTACAGCACAGATCCAGTTCATTAATAATTTTTTCCTCCACTACAGACTGTAAATGCGTGGAAATTTCCAGGAGGCCTTTCTAATCCAGGCGAAGACATCGGTAAGTCTTAGAATAACAGCTCAGACATCAACCAAATTGTAATGTCATTGACAACACTGAAATACATTACGACCAACATACATGTGTAAGGTGACTTCTATGACTAAGCATTTCCTTGAATTAATAGTTAAGAGGCAAAGTGACATGATCCTGTGTCCTTAAGATTAACAGGGCAACATGGCATTCAGAGCAGAAAAGCTTTATATTTGTAATATTAACACTTCTCCACATTTTCCCTTAAAGCAGGTTTTGAAGCCAATTTGTTTGATTTTTGTAGGCTTGTTGGATATGCTCTAATATGAACTAGAAGTGCATAGGATGAAGATAATCAAAAAAATAAAATAAAAACTGAAATACAAGAGTTCTCAGCTCACCCTGGAAACTAGGGTGCTGCGCTCAGTAACGTACTGAGCAAAAATTTCCAACTCCACATTTTTATGCTCAAAGCAGGAATCAATACACTTGCTTCTTGGCACCCTTGTGCATTAAATCTGTTGAGACTAAGAGTTCTTTGGCAGAGGCACGACCTAAGTGCAGTGCCCAAGTCTTGTGGGTACCTCCTTTCAACTAGCAACATAAGGCACTTCTATATTAAAAAAAATCAAAGTTTATTTGAGGAAACTCTTTACTTCTATCTAGCAAGGCACACGTGAGATGATAGATACAATTGCTGCAGTTATTTTCAAACATGAATGAACAGATGTGTGCATGAAGAGATAGAAAATAATGCAATAATACTTTTTCTCCTCCTATCACAGCCACTTAAAACTAAGATCCATAGCTTGTGATGGTAAAACCTATTGCACTTACTGGGAAAGTCTTGGTTTCAAAAATTACGTTTGCTAATATTAATATTGTCCTACATCAGTGTTGAGATATTGTTGAATTTCTCTGCTAAATAGGACCAAAAAGGTTGCCAAAACCACGTAGTAGTTCTGGTAAGCTAGTAGCAAGCCCAAGTTTCCTGAACCTGTTTCGTACCTTAGGAATTTCTCTATACCGCCCTAACAATCTTCCAACAACTGGCTTCCAATTCCAGTTCTAGAAACTGTTTTCTAGTTTACGTGATATGGTGGAGAGTCGGTTTTCCTGACTCATTTTATGACTCATCATGTTTTAACTAGCTCTTTTCTTTCAGAGACAGTGACGGGAGTCAAAATTAGAACCCTGAACGCTGGGTGGGTTGTTTAGCCAGGCTCCTTTCACTGTTAATGAGGGCGAGAGGATCTGGGCCAGGAGATACCAGAGGAGTTTTTATACTGAGGGAGGAGAAATAAATCTCTTTAGCTCCCCTCATGCCACTATTAAACAATATAATAATAAAAAATACTGCTTTCTCTATCACATCTTAATATTACAGGGAAAGATAAATTAGTAAAGCATAAAATATAATAGAGCTTAATTTTACTTTTTCTTCACTTACATCAAGCCATATAAATTCACAATCATTCAAGAACCTAAATTTGAGTGCAATTACACCGCTTAAAGATCCTGTGATTACATAAAAATACATGACTGCCTACTCTAATGAAAACAAATCCTTTGGTAAAAGCAGTTCCTAGAGTTTAAAAATGCAGTTTATGCATCAGATTGCACGCAAATTTGTGTTTGAATATTTTTTTTTAAACTCAAGCCCTACCCTTTATTTTAGTTTAACTGTCATTATCTTTTAAATATATATACACATATATTTAAATAAAAGAGAAACAGAAAAAGGCACTTGATCTCAAGGCAAAACTCAAAGCTTAATTAAAATCCTGAATTGTTTCATCTTTCTTAACCACAGCACACCTCAACAGTCCTCATTGTCTCAGTTACCTTTTCTGACCACTCTTGTTTAAAACAGCCATTTGCCTAATAAAATCACTTGCCTTATAATAAAACCACTTGCCTCAGGGGGTTGCTTCATAACCACTACCTTAGAGTGAAGGGGACTGCGGGCCTCTCTGTGGACGACACGGGACACAGTCTCCCCCATGGATCAGGACTGGTAAATGAGTATATTCCCCAATGTTATTTTTCCCCCCTCACATGTAGTAGATTTCCCATTACTTCAAACAGGAACAGTTTCTGTGGGCAGCAGGTATCAGTGGTCTCTGGCCCTGCAAACCCCTCCGTACGTGGCTGACGTTGCCTGAGCACAGACACTTTGTGATGCTGAGGCAGAGTCTGAGCAGCGCCAGGGACACCCCTGCAGAGCTGCTTGGTCTTTGCTGGACAGATCCCTTTGTTTATATATTGCTAACCACTGTATATCCTGAAACTATTTTCAGTATTTTGAAAACACACAATTAAAAAGTCTGGTTTCTTTCACCTCTGACATTTCAAGGTGGTGGTTTGTACAGAAAGGAGAGTCTCTACAGCTCTGGTAAAATGCATTTTGCCTGCTTACAGAAAATGAACCAGTTGAAGTAGATAACTTTACAAAATAGTTATATGTAGTTAACACTGAAGACAAGACACAGCTATTGGCTTAACAAGATTAAATGAAAAAAAAAATCTTTTTTTTTTTTTTTAAATAAACTCAGATGAGTAGACTTTGTCATGATTCAGCTGCAGAATTTTGGAAAAATAAGTGGGATATCAAAAAATTATTTGGGCTCTCGAGCTGCAAGAGTACATCTTCTGTCCTGAAAAGCCCTCGATAGATGGGAATTGTCTAGCTTTAACTTCTTTGAACTTGTATCAGCTTCAGTAGTGAGAAAGATAAGCTCTGTATCACCTCAGCTGTTGTACAGAAGACATACACATGCAATGTGGAGAGAGAGGCTCCACACCCACTGATATTATGGACATTGAAGGTATATCTTGAGGCCAACTTTCCTTATCTGGAAACAATATTTTTCCCCATATTTTCATGCATCCTGGCAACGTGTCACAAAGCTAAGCGATTCCATTCCAGGTTTGCGACTGCTAAGGGTCTGAAGCAGCAACTAGATGTAGGCAAAGGGAATCTAGCAGGAGGCTGGATTTAAAGGCCTGAAAATGCAGTGCAGCACTCTGCTGTCTGGCATTAAGAGGTCAATGAAGCCAGCAACCACCCCCAGCCATAGAGCGAGCACGGGAGGGTTTCCTGCTCTCCTCACTGTATAGCATATGTGCCAGAATAGCCCACACAGTAGCCCCCAGCAGTCAGTTTTGTTCAGGGACCACAAAAATGAGCTTACCCTTGTGTTGAAGCATTTATGTTCCCAACAGCTTATTAGATGATTAGAGTGCTTCGAGTCAGAAATTTTCCATGATCAGAAGGTTAAGAAGTGTCAGGCAATTCTTGTATGTTTGGTAAGAACTGTTCTGTTTACGTAGGAGACACAGCAGTTCGAGAGGTTTTTGAAGAGACCGGCATCAGGTCTGAGTTCAGGTCCATCCTAAGCGTACGGCAGCAGCACAGCCATCCCGGAGCCTTTGGCAAGTCCGATCTGTACTTCATCTGCCGCCTGGAGCCTTCCTCCTTCACCATCAGCCTCTGTGAGCAGGAGTGCCTGAGTTGTGAGTGGATGGACCTCGGTGAGCTTGCCAGGACTAAGCACACAACTCCCATCACCAGCAGCGTAGCCAAGCTCTTGCTTTATGGGCACCGAGAAGGGTTTGATAAGATCGATTTGACCATGAGAGAGTTGCCGTCTGTTTACACAGGCCTGTTCTACAAACTATACCACAGAGAGCTGCCCGAGTCCTATAGAAATATTACAGGATAGGAAGAAGCTTCACATTTTATTAAATTAATAATTTAGAATATTTAATGTCAAGTTATTTGGACCATGTGGAAATTATTCACGGACTGCTTTTAGGATGGAAGTCAATATTGACTCTATTTTTGAATAAGCAATAGATAAATTATTTTAAATGGTAAATGCTCTTCTATGTGTGCATCAGATTAATCTTCCATTACTCTGTAAAGCAAATGCAAGGTAAATAAAGCAGTTCTATCTAGATATCTGGTAGGAAACAGGTATGTTATTGAGCCTGAAAATCCAATATATTTTCCAAGTGAGTTTACTCCCACATGCACTGGCACAATAAGTTTAAAGAGCAATATAAAGACAGTATGAAACATTCATGTTTTAATCTGATAATCGCAGAAGTAGTTATATCAGCAAGGAATTGCTTGTATTTCTGCTATTTGGAGAGCAGTAGGGAACTACCTTGTTAATGTAGTGTGGCACGTGTTTTCAGAATCCACCATGGAAATCAGCTTTTAGCAGACATGGGAAGAAAAAGAATAGCTTTCTGTCCAGGTCCTGTTTTTGGTCCAGGTTTGTATTGCCCAGTTCTTTTCAGTGCCACATACCAATTGGAGTATTTCCGTGACCGGTAAGTGTTATAGTTATTGGATTCCAAACGCTCAAAAAAGAAACATTCTTCTGTTGCGCATTTCTAAAAGGGAAAAGAAAAGGACTATTGGTGTTTCATTGTAACAAACCCATTCTTCAAAGTCACAGGAGTAACTTATCAAGAACAAAAATTATCAATACATTTAGTGTTTAGAGACATAGTTGTTTTAAGAATAGGTAAAAAAGAAAAGCTTTTAACTATGATTTGTTTATTGTCTTTAACACAGACCAAGCAGATCCTCATTCATTTTCACTATGTAGTTCTTGTTCCTATCTGAAATGTAGTCAAACAATTAGATGAAGAAGCCAGTATTCTGATTTCCATTCTCGTTAGTTTTACCTTTTCATCCAAAGTTACAATTAAACAAAACAAACAAAAAAGACATTTTTTTAAAAAAAGTGTTTCTCTTGCTGCCCTCAAACCATTTCATCAATTAGATAAATAGTACAGCACAGAGTTCCAGCCTTTGCCCATTCTTTTCCAATTGTAAGGTTTAAATTTTCTGAAGCCAATTCAAGTCTTTACCTACACTGTTCTAAAGCAAACAGGAGCAAGTCTGCATCTACCAAGGTAGTGTTGGTTTTGTCCTCCCCACAGAGAATCCATAATATTTTTTAAATCGTTTTAGGGACTTAGCAAATAGGTACGTTCAACACAGAAAGCAAACATACTCCGTCCCTCTATGGTAAATACTATTCCTCAGAACAGCACTGCTTCTGTTTTGAGGCCAGCGTGCAGGGAATTTTTCCACTTCTGGAACCAAGTCTTGCACAACTTCACCTAGGCTGAGTTAACTTGTCTTCACCTCTACAAATTAAAAATGGATCTTCGCATAACAGGTGAAAATTGAGCTGAGGAAGTCCTTGCCATACAAAGCTGCAGTTTTCCAATGCTTAAGCAGATTCAGGTGAGCTCTGGGCAACTAGGAAAGCTAGTCATGAGAATAAAAGCACGGAAATCTTGGAGAGCAGACAGGAAATGTGAAGAAATACCTTAACAAGTAGGCTCCTGCCTCACAAAGTTTTGTTAATATCCACAACTAGTATTCAACTAGAACTAAAATGTGGATTATTTGTGAAAATATACAGGAGAAAAATAACTTCCTAAATATGCCAGGTTGCTGTTGCTACAAGCAATTAAGTCTTTCAAATGCAGTCTGGAAGAGTAATGTGTCTCCATATAAGCCTTCAAATATAAGTTTTGGCAATAAAAAACAGAGCTCCTTCATTTCTACATTTTTAAGATATGAATTTTGGTTTCTTAAAAAAACTTTTAGCAAGAAAATCCATGACCTCTTTCTGATGCCTAGAAATCACTCAAGTTTTTACACTGTGCACAGCTGAAACCCAGTTAACAACGTGCACAGCTCCGATGTGAGGTGGCCCTTCTCACGCCTTCCCCTCGTGGCGGTGGTGGCAGCAGTTCCTCACAGGAGGCCAAGGCCGCACTGCCCTGCGGGGAGCACCCGGCTCGCCGGGCCTGCCCTGCACAAGGAGACACTTCGCCCCGCGCAGGATGCGCGGCCCAGCACAAGGCAGCGGCGCAGGCAGGGGCTGCGTGCAGGGCCCGCGTGGCCGCAGGAGCTCGCGCAGTGGCGGCCAAGGTGCAGGACTCCCCCGCCACGCAGCCGGGCACCCGAAGGCAGTGGCGTCCTGGGAGAGACTTCTTGCTCCCTCGCCTGTTTGTGCAGCCAAAAGCCTGGGAGCGACTCACCCACAGTGCAAACTGCAGCTGCCGCCACAGCACCGACTACGTCAATTAGCAGGTTCTGACATTTTTGACCCAGATTAGGAATTAACATTTCTAAAGCCACTGAAGCTCTTGGTAATGTTTGCTCACACTAAAAGCTAAATCTGGAAGGTCAACCTGCAACAGCACCTACCAGAATGCATGGCCAATGCCCTGGATATATTATGATTTTGCCCTTTTACAACTATAGCAGAGCCAGGAAATGGAGATAAGTATTCACAGATAATCTTGTATTGCAATTTTAACCCACATTATCAAAAGCAAGAAAGAATTTTTCCTCAAAAGTAACAAGTCCTTCAGACCGACAGAACCTGACTGTTCACTGCTAAGCCACATAGATGTGTCATATGTAATGACAGGCAATGTACTTAAATGAAAAAAATATTAGTAAGTGTAAGTATTGGACAAAAATATAATTCTTCAATTAAAGCCCACTTCCACTTCTAGAGAAGAAAGCAATCCGTGGCAGCAACTGCCAATCACCAATGCGAGAAGCCACGTGTGGGCTATACGATAAATCGTTTTCAAAACCTAAGTCAAAACAAGCCTTAAAGAAACATCTCAATAAAGTAATTAAGGAAATTTCCAGCTAGAAGAGTAAAGGCATTTTTGGAAGATGTTAGCATATTTATAAAACAAGAGTACAAAGCAAACTGATAGAGGCCCAGCAATAAAATGAAAACAAAACAGCTGTTAGTGTTTAGGCAGGAGCAACAAACCTCCACACACTTATTGACTGCTGGGATTAAATGGAAGGGCTGCTCTACACTGAGCAGAACCCCAGATCCCAGAAGGCAGTAACATCTGAAATATGGAAAAGCCTGAAATACAGAAGTGCCACATGCGCCCGGGACGCAGAACGGAGCTGTGCAAATGGTGGTTCAGCTGGTGCGGCTATGCAGCACCAGGCAGGTCATTAGTAAGAACTTCTTTAGCCCAAAGCAGCAGATCCTCAAAGCCCAACGTACTGGTGATGATGGGGCGACTCTGCAATGGGCCAAGGCACAGGAACTTTGTAGAGCTGAGCAAAGACAAACATCAGCTGGTGGTTTTACCACAGATATTTATGAAGGCTTTATAATTTGAAGTTAGCTTATTCCAGGAACATATTTGCCTTTAAAATGTTTTTTAATTGAAAAGTGTACTACTCAAAATTACTGGTGGAAAAGCACAGAATTGTGCCTGTGTGATTAGTCACTAGTGGGCTTGAGAACTAAAAAAGTGTTTAGAAATTAAAGTTTCACAATGTTTTCATAGAAATAAGCTAAGTTCTCAGCAGAACACATTTATGTGCACTGAGGAGATCACTTCCTTGCCAAGACTTCACAAGGAAGCTCTAGCAAAGCTCTCACTGAGATACAACTGCTCGAAAGGAAAAAGAAATGCTGCCAGTGGTGAACAGTTTCGGGAACGTCTGCAGGCAGAAAAGAGTAGAGACAGAATTGGCCACGAGCTGCTGGAAACCATAGTACAGAAATCCTCATGGAAAAATATCACTTATGCTTCAGAAGGCAAGCGTGAAATTGCCAGAGTATTCACTGGACATGAAATGCAGGCTGCTAAAGAACAAAATCTTCTTAGAGTAGGCAGCTTCCACGAGCACCTATTAATAGCAAAACTGAAGAGCTGCGGGAAGTGGAGTTTGCAGTAAACATGCCTGAAGTAATACCCATCTTCAGAAACAAGAACTTGCTTCATAAGCTCCAGTAGGAAGCACAAAATGACCCAAGGTAAATAGGTGTTGAGGGAGTAACTCCAGATTAATGGGAAATACTGTCCCAAGCACCTGACCATACGAGAGCTAAAGGACCCTGTGCCACGTGCTCTAGGTGTCCCTGCTGGAGCAGGGTGGGTCAGACTAGACGATCTCTAGAGGTCCCTTCCAACCTCAACCGGTCTGTGGTTCCATGAGCAGCCCTCACTGCCACAGCACGTCTTCTAGAGCACGGACACCAGCAGGAGGCACGCAGGCCCAAGCGCCCGCTCTGACCGGGGCACCGCTGCTGAAGGCGGTGGAGGGACTTGAATGGGCAAAACGTCGGCCTGCCACAACCCCAGGAAATTCCTAACCGTCCCTAATTCAGGAGAAGCCCACTGGGCTACTTGACACATTTCCTTCAGCTGTGGTACCACATGATGCCCAGGTAAATCACACCACGGTAACTCGACACAGGTTCTGTACCGATTCTCACAAGCACAAACCCAGCCGGCGTGCTGAATGGCCAAGGAGCACATGGGCACCGCAGCTCATACAGAGTCCCTCAAGTGCTTTGGACTGCTTTTCCCAGGGGCAGAGACTGATATGAGGAGGATGAGAATTCACTCCTGTAGCCCTTTGTGTGGGCCATAACTTCATTAATTGCAGCTCAGCTGAAATACCAGCTTTGTTTCGTTGCTATGACCATCTGTGAGCGCAGCCAGCTCACACTTCCACAGAAGCCAAATGTGCCAACACTGGAGGCACCCAAGCCTTGAGGTTACTTAGGAATTAAAATTCTAGGAGACTGCGCTGCAGAGGTATTTCCCTGGTGACAAATGCTAAAGGCTTATCTGCATCAAAATTCAGAATATAGACATGGTATTTACAGTTCCTACACCTTATAAGCAAAACGAATACAAGTGCATTAAAAATAATAATCAAGCTTGGAAGACTTTATTTAACCAATAAAGTGCAGAGTTTAGATTAAAACTAGTCTCATTAGACTAGTTTTCATCTATGTTTTTTAGATCTATAAGAAAAATGTTTTGCAAATCTGTTTAAGTCCTATAACTTGTAGATATACATGACCAAAAAAATCTGATTCCCTACAAAGAAGGGTATATGCATACTATTGAAGTATAAAAATAATTTTTATTTTAATAGTTTTACCGCCTATTTTAAGACAAATCTTTTGACCTATCTTATGTGAAAATTAGTGGAAGAGGAAAAAGCTACTCTGTAAAAAATTGTCATTGACAAAAGCGTTGCAGAGTGCTTTTTCCCTGGTAGCTCACAAGCAGATAAGGGTCAGAACAGCAGCAGGAGGGGTTACTAAGTCTGCAGGGATGACAGGAGCTAAGCAACAGATATCAATAGACACAGGACAAACGCTGCTTACCAGGGCCAGCAACCTGCCATCTTCCTTCATAGCAAGAAAGCGGTTGGCACTGACTCCTTTGATTGACACCACTCCTCTTTCTTCCGCTTGAAGCTGCAGCTTGACTGGGAACAAAAAGACAAAGTAAATTGTAAAAAACACTGCAGGACTTGAGCACATGACAGAGTGAAGCCTATGGCTTCAGACCGAGCATCAGAGACAGCCTGAGCTTGAGCTCACAGCAAAGACTGCAAGTTTTCCACCTCTACACTTCTGACCCTGTAGCTCAGCAAAGAAAATGCTTAGTACGGATTCAAAAGATGTCGTGTAATTGGCAACCCTAGCAGAAGTTACTTTTGCATGTGCTTCTTACATATAGGCAACTCAAAAACCAAGGAATTCCTTACAGGAGTGCTTAGAGGACAGTCAGCTGTACAGTGTGAGGGCTTTCAAGTTAATTTCCTTCAGCAAGAGCTTCTGTATGTTGAAGAAAAAGCATCAGGCATTGACGGCTTGCAATTCCATGCAGATGAACTGCCCGCACCTGTGGGTATGGATCTGCACTATGATCCTCAGGACCATTTTGGACCATGCACCTTATGGGATCTCCCTAGGTGTTTTAGTGATTCCCAACCAAAGAGGGCAGCCCGGTTGATAGCACCCTCCCAGCAAGCCACTACCATGAAGAAATCAAAAGTCTTGAAGCAAGCAGATTAGGATAGCAAAGACATGGAAAACACAATTACAACAGAATTACAGGAAAAGAGAGTTACAGAGATTAGGGACATAAACATGGGGTGCATTTGAATCAATCATTTTAAAAAATGAATTGCAACGTTTATTGTAAATCTGCAGGGTCACACCACGTAGCTTGTGGGGTGATGAATTTAGTACACAGAAACTCCTCATCTCAACACAAAGTCTGGAATGATTTTTCTAATTACAAACCAAACCCACTGGCTTAGATCAAAACAGAGATGTTTTCATTTCTACACGTGGCTTGTTTCTGGCTATAAAGATAGGCCAAAACTGGCCTCCACCTAAACCTGAATGAGGGGGTTGCACTTTTTCCCTTCCCAGATAGTTTGCACAAGGCTTTAAGTGATTAAAACACCAGGCCCAGGAAGTTGCATATTCACTACTTTTCAGCTTTAATGTAAATACCTATGACCACAAAGTTTAGATTTTTCAACCACTAGCTATCCAGGAGTGGGAAATACTGCATTACAAGAAACAATACCAAATACCACAGAAAAATCCACCAAGTAAGCACTTGTGTTCTATATGACTTGGATATCTAGGGATCAAGTAAAATCTAAACACTATGCAGGAGCATCATTTTTTTAGAAAACAAGAAGAAAGAAGCAATGCACATGGTGTCTTAAACCTCATAAAACATCCTCAATTGTTTCAAACATTTTTAGACCATCTCTCTCTGAAAATTTAACTATTTTAAAACAGCCTAAAAATCAACATACATAGGGCAAGACGGACACTTGGCAAATGATTCTTCCCCTCATCCTTCATGGAAAGAACACAGCAATTCCTGGAAGCACCATCCCATTGGCACAGCTGGCACAGGCAATACAATTTAATCTGATTTCCACTAAAAACAAGCTCAACCATTTCAGTCACCACAGAACATATGAAATTCAACCTGCCTAAATTTCTAGCTTTCCATGCTGCTCTGGATGGTCATTACTTCCAGAGAAACCTGGATTTCCACTCTCTTAAAGAACAAAACCTAGGAGCAAGAAACAGGTAAGCACTGTTTTTGCAAGCAGTACTGTGCTGTTGGCCCCAGTTTCAATGAAGGGGGATTTAATAACAACTTCAGTTAACAGGAAACAAGATCATCACTTCAGCGCAGGCATCCAAAATGTGAAACAGTGTTTTGCTTCTCGCCTCTCAAGGCAGAAAGGCCACACGTTTGCCAAAGAGTTACAGCAACTAAAGAGGCAAGGAGCAGGATGTCGCAAGTTGGTACCACTTGTGTCCATCAGGTGTCAGAACGAAGGATGTGACTCATCTGGTGTTGAGAATATCAGTGTTTCCAAAAGTGAACTGGCCTGGAATTTATTCATTCTCCTGTTGACATCCCAGAAATTATTCTGGGAATTAGTAAAGAATATTTTATATTTGAAATGCTGTGAATTTAACTTTGAAAATGCCAGTGACTATATGGGAACCTCACTACGCTGAAGACCTCACTAGAGGGACTGAGAGATACACTCTCTTCACTCAAGTATTAAAACACGGACCTGCACAGCTTTGTGGGTTTTTATTTCTTTCTTTGAGGGGTTCTTGAGAAACATCTCCCACATGCCCACATGCACCCTGTTCTTGTATAGCTACACTGGCCCCAGGGCTGAGTGAGGACAGTCTGACAGGCAACGCTGGTACCCATCACCTTGGTTAGCAGCTTTAGTCACCTGCCTGCCTCTGTGAAACTTTCCTATTTAAAGAAGAATTATTAAAAAAGAACTTTTAACTTACCAATTAAAATTTTAAGTAACTCTATGTTTTGCAGTAGAAGGGTCCCTTGAAATTTAGAGGAAGCTTGTTGCTTATTTGGCTTTTTATTTGTTTTGGGGGAAAAGAGTATTTTGCAATTCAAATGAGTGCTTTCTTGGTTTAGTTCTGTGTGTTTTTAAAGACAGGATGACTGAGGAAATCCTGACAGAATACTGAGAACATGAAACCTTGAGGATGATTGCTAAAAAGACTATTTTAAACATAAAAATTATTTCATCCCGTTTTTGCTGTAGGTACGGACATCAACAGAAATTTTTACTAAATTCACTAATTTATACATAAAAATGAAGCTACATGCTAAAGAAAACAAAACAAATTTACTGAATTATGCAGAACTCCTGTTGCCACTTTACCGAAAAGCAACAACTCAGTTCTCATAATTCACACACAGTTCCCGTGTGAGCAGCGTCAGGAAGCGCTGCTGCCCCTGCCTGCCGCCTGGGGAGGCCGGAGCGGGCAGGGCACGGGGCTCCGCGCGCTCATCCGGGTGCAGCTCCCTGCAAGTGCTGCGAAGCTGCGCTGGTTACGGGCACAGACACGGCACGCTCCACAGCACGCTCCACGACTGCCCCCGGCAGCCAGGCACCTAGAGCCTCGCTCCCTGGGTCCCGGGCTTAGGGGCTGCAAAAACAGGCTTCTAGCAGGAGCCTGTAAGGCCTCCAGAAACACTTGCATAGTCTGGAGGAGCCAGTGAAAAGTGGGGTTTTTTGGGGTTTTTTTTTTTCCCTGCAGAGTTTGAAAACCTGCAGCACAGACAGTCCCCAAAGCAAAATCAGCTTCAGTAGATCTTCCTCTCTCGGTTGTAAAATGCATAAACAGAAAGAGCCCAAATGCCACCTTAACTGTTTTAGGCTTGGGCATTACTCTGTGGACTCCTCGGTGCAAGGTGACTGTCCCGCCCGGTGCCGGGCTGAGCCGGCGAGGCGAGGTACGAGACCTGCTGATGGCACACACTGAGCACACAGCCACCATGAGCAGCGGCCACGCTGGGTTTAGCCCAGCACAGCCGTGTCCCTTGCAGCCTTCAGACGCGAATCCACATTAGTCCAGACATGGTCCGTCATTTAAATCTATTTTTAACGTTTGTCTTCAGCAGACTTTAACCACAAAACCAGGTCCATAAAAACCTTGCACAGCACCCACACAACCTTGTCAGAGCTGGAAAAAGCTAACGATGACCAACTTAGAGTACTGCCTATACGCAGCATCAGCAGCCTTCAGCAGCTCTACAATTTTCAAGCTAATAGCAGTTGTCAAAGACAATGAAAGTAGGTTTTCAGCCAATTCTTGTCACATACCCCTCATCCTGCTTGGGCAGTTATTGTTATCTTTACTTCTAGGAAAAATACAATATTAACTGTTACCTCTGCTGGAACCATTTTCATCCTGCACATGGAACTGCTACTTCATGGGGCTGCTTCTAACAGAGATACGTGGGGGATACTTTTTAGAAGGCACCAAGCAAACCTGAGACAGGGACTGTCCCGTGCCCTAAAGCTGCATTTATCTGCAGCCACTGCTCTGGAGCCTTACCCTTACTCTGACAAAACCCAAGTAAATCCATTAGGAAATCTGTTACCTGAAAAACATCACAGACGGCTGTGGACAGGAAATTAGTGGACTGGTGGTATAAAAGGCAGGTTTTCCCCTAACACTTCCAAGGTGCCTGGAAGACATGGGCTTCACGTGCAGCGGAGCAATTCAAAACCTTCCACTGCCACAAAATGCTGATACTGGAAAACAGAGTTATAAAAGCTCCCTTATGGAATATCTTCCTCATCCCAGTGTTCAATCCAACCACCAAACTGAATAAATGTTATCGAAATACAATTTATGGGTGCAACAACTCAATCCACACTCCTGCAAAGCCTGGGGAGAGCCCACAGAGCCCAGCAGCAGCCACAGCTCAGCCCTCTGACGCGCTACACGAGGAAGGACTCACCGTGGAAAGGGGGCAGCGGGGACGTGTGTCCAGGGCCGAAGGACCGCATGAGCGTGGAGCAACACCAACGCGACGAGCATTTCCCGGCCTGATGGCAACGGGGCCGGCAGGGGAGCCGCGGCATCTGCATCGCAGCCACGGGTAGCCGTGAGCAGCCTCCCCCACAGCAGCCCAGCGCACCAGGAGCTCTGCCCCTTGCCTGGGCGGCTGCCACTAAGGCCTGTGTCCAGCCTGGAGGCCTTCGTCTGCCCCACGGAGGAGCTCTGTGTGCGCTAGGAGCTCCACGTGCTTGGCTTCTGCAAAGGAGCTCCGCATGCACAGGGTGCTGCACTGCCATGTCCAGGTTATGGGTAAAACTTAAGTGTTTAAAAAATAAACAAAAATCTGCAACAATTTCCCTGGTAAATGGTACAACGCAAAGCAAAAAGATTTTCAGCAGCCTGGAAAATACAGAGCACATGCACATTTTCTTAAGTTCTTTTATTGCTCTGAGCATTAGAACCAAAACAATGCATGTACAATGAAAACTCTAAAGGTCAGAAGCCTTTTACGCATTGTCCAACCAAACGAAGGTTTTCTCATGGCAGAGACCAGATAATACCGCACTAACTTAAATGATCCCCAACGATTTCAGTGCTCTGCATAGTGAAGGTTCCAGCCAAAAAGCTCCTTTAAGGATGGCTTATTTAGAAGATCTTGGCAAAGCCCAGCCACTTAAGATCAAGCGGGCCACGTGCTTTCCAAGTTGCTCGGTGCCGAGCTCCTACCACCTTCCTCGCAGGGCCACTCGGGCGCCCACGGGCAGCCACGCAGAGCAGCCAGCTTCCTGTGTCCCTTGATGTGCCCAGTGCAAAGCTGCCCACTGGGGTCTTACTGCTGGCGGCTACGCTGGTTGTGGGGTGCTGGGCAGGGGAACAGCCCCGTATCATGCATGAAGAGGGAAAGCAAAGGTCATAGTGGGAAAAGAAGGCAGAAACACTAGGAGAAAAATAAAAAGGCAGAGATGGCAATTGGGAACAGCAGAGGAGGAAGGGACAAGACACACATGCGGTACGTGACAGCACTGTACTGGAGCGCAGAATGAGCCCATGCACCTCAAGTAGGTGCAATTTCAGGCACATTTGTGGTCAGTCAGATGGATTTATAATATCTGTTTTCTAACTTCTCCAGAGGGAAACAGGAGGTATCTCCTGAATCGGAAAAAAAAGCCATGAGTTTCTGGCTTTGGATACGCTTGCAGAGTAAATGAAGGCATGCTTAAAGTCTAAACTATACTTTCCCTATGATTTACCTAACTACAGTATTACTGCAGAGAGACTTTGGTGCAGGCTAAAGCCACCAATATACACATCCACGATCTCATATAATCATACATGCCCCTCCTTGAGCAGTGGGGTTGGACTAGATGATCTCTAGAGGTCCCTTCCAATTTCAGCCATTCTGTGATATAAAATCTCAGGGAGGGGAAGATGGAAGGAATCTCATCTCACCCAACCTCCTGCCCAAGGGTCTCCATCACTCCCTAGTGAAAACCCTGCCGCCCATCAACTTTCCCCAGCCGGGTGCTAAATCAAAGCTCTCAAGGGTCCAACCATGTGCCCTGTGGTCACAGCTGCAGCGCACTGCACACGTGCACGAGCAGAGGCTGCTCTCATGAATAGCAGCAGAGTTGCTCCACTGCACTGGGGGCAGTGCAGCCCTTCCCTGCAGCATCCCAACACCATCCTGAAGAGCCCAAGTCCCAGGCCAGGCCTCAGTGCCTGCACTACAGGAACCAGCTTCAGCACTGCTCCACTCAGGAAAACATTTCTTGTCAAGCCCTTTCCATGGCTGCAATCTCACCAGGAACTAAGTCCTGCAAGAGCATGATGTAAAACGCCACCACATTTCACCAAGAGCAATCTCAGTCCAAAAGTACCAATTAGCTAATGCTCCTGGGGAGCCCTTGGAGTTTAGGAACTTCTCAGCAGAACATGGAGACATTCCTGAGACTCAGCAACAACCACAGGAGCTCATGGGCCTGGGAGCAGAGGAGGAAGCCTGAAGCATTTTAGCAGAGGCACTTCACTTAAACTAGCGAGGTCATTAGCAGAACACCCTGCGCTCAGTTTACGCCAAAGGATAGTTTATGTACCCCTGAAAAATCCCAGGCTGCACGTCCCTGGATCAATGACTGCATTACTACAGGCTCTGCTACGGAAAAGCTAACTCTGCGCCAAGGGCTCAGGGCCCATCTCCAACACGCTGCGGAGGCCCCGCAAGGAAAACCCTTGCACGCGGCCCCGGCACCGCTCGCTGTGGCGAAGGGCCTGCGCCTGCCGCTCAGCCCCTCTGGCCCTGCGACTCTCCTGCTAGCGCGTGAGCAAGTGGCTCCAGAGGGCACACGAGGGGACGTTTGGAGGCTGAACTTCCACCCTGGCGCAACACCCGCTTTCCTGCTCCATGCTGCTCCGCTTACCCCAGCACAGCCGCCCCAGCCCAGGCGCGCTTCAGACACACGCATGCACACACACATACGGATTCAACCGGGGCCGGCTCTCTGGAGGGCAACGTTGCCCCTTGGGTCAGGTCCAAACTCTGGCCTCGAGCTGCAACGTCTCCCCTGCGCTTGGAGCTCTCTGCAGCTCTATTCCTGGTAGGCTGCACAATGTTTTGATGTTTTTCTCTCACAGACATATTAAGAATATTGATGCCTTGCACTCACTGGTAGAACTGCATGAATAAACGAGGCATCCACAGCCTTGGGACTGCAAATGCGAAATGAGCTGCTCCCTGTATCCCTTCACAGGCAAGGAACCATCCTGCTGGCAGCAGCGGAGCCCAGGGCTCGGCTGTGCGCCGAGAAAGGAGCAACACCAGAACAGCAGCACATTGGTCTCAGCTGAAGAGGGGGGCTGCTCGCTAATTAAAAACTACGACAGCAAGTGCAACAACAGCAGCAAAACAAAGAGAAACAAGCAAATGAAGTGCTGCACACAGAAACAGTGAGTCACGCTGCACCGCTACAAAGGCGCATTTCTTTACTTTGCATGACAACACTAAGTGTGTCTTTTTCCTTCTTGCCAGCCAGAGGCATAAAACCACTTGCAGCCCGACCTAAAGTCTTTGAAATGTAAACAGCTACAACAAAAATACACACTTCTGAAACATAAACACTCTGAAAAGTTCCGGTTACACTTAAGAGTAAATCCAAGTCTTTAAACAGAATCACTTGTCATGCTATTTAAATATCAACCTGCTGAACTAATATACCTACAATGTTGACAGATTTTTTTAAGAGCAGAGCTTTAATCTAAGTCCTAAAAATTCTAAACACAGGGAAAATGATTTTCCCACTCAGGTTTTTCATCTATTCTCATTTATGCTCATCTGCAACAAATCTCCAACTCTGCCTAACACACACCAGGCTCCTCAGGAAATGCTGATGACCAAACACACAGCATTCTCAAAACCCTCTCTCAACGTACTGCAAAGGCTGACCAAGCTGTCCTGCAGAAGAACACTTGGAGCCCAACGCCGTGTGGAGCACGTCTGAGGAGAGCCTTGGCGTGGTGCGCCACAGCCGTGTGCCCTCAGGCACAGCTTTCGCCCGCGTGCACCAAGGCACTCCACAAACCTCAGCGCAGGCTCTCCAGCGCCAGGGAAGCTCCACTCTTCTGCATCCTGCTAATAGGACGTAAGCCGGGTATTTCATACTGTTGAGTCAAGCCAGCAGGGATTGCTTGCTGTTACACAAGGATTTTGAGTGCCAGGCCCTGCAAGTACAATATTAAATTAAATGATTCTAAATACCTAACTTCGATGCTGCTTGCAGTCTCCAGTGTTGTTATGAAGCAAATGAGTAACAGACTGCTTGTCAGTGCAAAGGGACTCATTGCATCATTTAAAGTCAAGGAGGCAAAACCAAGCAGAAAAAAATCTAATTTTACTGAAAAAGAACTTTACTTATTACTGGGTATGTGTAATAGAGTCTAGTCTTTGGTATTGGACAATGTTTGGAGATGTCTTTATCAAAACAGTGAATGCATGTATATACATGCTTTTCAGGACTTTTCCTGAGGCGCTTGTCTCAAGAAGAGTAAAGTAATATGCGTTTCTTTAAATTGTTTTCATTTTATTTATTCTTTGCAAAAGTTGAAGAATAATTTGGAAGGCAGGGGCAAATATATTCACAGTTATTAAAATATTTTCCCTGAAGAGTTAGTGAAATGTAGCATAACGCTAATAAAAAGTTAAAACAGGTTCAAACATGTTCAAAAGATAAGATAGACTTTAATATCAAGAAATGGAGCTTTATAACTCTTCAGAGAATTCTCCTTATTCCTTATTTTTAAAACACTTTTTCCTATACAATCTTAACATGTATGCTTATTTTCACAGAAAAACTCAAGCTCTGGGACCAAAGATATGCCTGTGCATTTGGCCATAAAGAGTACAGCCCTTATATATGGCCACACCAAAAAAAAAAAAAAAAAAAAAAAAAAGCAACAGAGCAACACCACCATTACAAATGTTTTTCCACTTAACTGTGGTACCTAAAAAAGTGCTTCTTCTGTTTTTTTTTTCTATAAATTGAACACAAAACAAGTCATAGACTAGGGAACACAGGGAACAAGATCGTACCAGGCCACTAGGACAGCGATTAGTGCTGGCATACCAGGGAATTAACTGACTGCTCTCGAGATTTCTGTCAGCATCACTGTAAAAGAGAAGTTCAGGAGAAATGTCAAAGACTAACATAGAAAATGATGAATATTCACAGACACTCCCAAATTCAGCAGAAAGCAAAACACTATTTATTTGGAGCCCTATGGCAATGGAAACAAGCAGCACAGATTTGACAACAGAAGACAAACAACTGGTACTGAAATAGAAAAATAAACTGGCTTGGGCATCAGCGGTGGAGCTTTCCATAACGAAACTCAGCAGCTTGTTTGATGCAGTACAGAATGGGAAGCTACAGAGGAATGCAGAAATACAGTATGCATAGGCCAGACCTGAGATGCTATGGAGAGGGAATCAGTATTTTTACAGTAAAACCTGCTACTGAAATTCTCATTTCAGAATACATAGCTCATTTGTACCCAAAGTTATCTCCCTATCAGGACATGTATCCTTTAAAGTCAAATACGCCATGTGATGCCTCAGCCCATGAATCCCTAACTGCTTTCAGCTGTTTGGCTTTGCAACAAAGCTGCGGCGACTGCTCAGCCAACACCACAGAGTCACCAGCACCAGAAGGTGCATGTGGGACTTTCAGAGCCTGTCATGTTCGGTGCGCAATCACTCAGCTCTTTATACCTATAGATTGGTGCACACTTGGAGCAAAATAAATATAGCAACAACAGGGACAACCCAAGACAAGCTTTAGGGTGTCACTTAAGAAGACAAATAAGATAAAAATCTTGCACATAGTATTTCTGGACTAGAACCAGTGTCAGAGCCGTGCAGAATGGACCGGGACAAGAGCAACTGCTGCAACAGAGCTCAGGGGTTGCCAACCCACACACACATGCCCTAGTGTTACAGATAGAGAAGGTACATGGTAGAAATGCCAAGAAGAATCAGCAAATGGGAACACAAAAGACTCTGAAACAGTGATGGTAACTGGGAATTGCCCCAGGTTCCCGGAGTGATTGACAGGGCAGGAAAAATAATGCCCAGGAATTAGGCTGCTGCTTGGTGCTGGTCTAAAGATGAAGAGACAGACTATCCCGGCTTTGTGCTTCCTCAATCTTCAACACTAAAGTAAAGATGACTTATTAGAGTGAATCACTGAGTCTTTAATGGGTATTTACAGACAGTCAATTACAAACAAACACCAATCAAAACGTACAGGCATGAACATGGATTTCCCCAGTGCCTGCTCGCTTAGTTCACTGTAAGGACACCGCAAAGATAATATGAAGCCTGGAGACTTACTTCATCCTCCGCCTATTTTCTTGCTTCCCCGCAGTCGCATACCCACCCTGCGCTGGCACAGCCACAGCGCATCGTGGGGAGAAGCGCGAGCTGCGCGCCCGGCCAAGAAGGGAGAGCCGCTGCCGAGCGTCGTGGACCTCAGGGACGGCGGAGCCGGGCTGCAGCAAAGGCCTCTGCTTCATGGCCAAATGCAGCCCAGCTCAAGCATGAGAAAACATTTGTAAAAGAAAAAAAATCCCTAGAAATAAAAAGATAAATCCCACAGTGCACGTTCAGATTTTCTTTTACATATTCGGATGAGTCCACACATTTACGGTCCCTTACGGTCACTCTGAGGCCGGCAAATCGTGTCCCAGCCTGCGAGGGCTCCACCAGGCTGTGAGATGGACAGATCAGGCCTGCTCTCCACATCCTCCGAATAAAAACCCACTGCACTGTCCCGCCTCCGAACACCACCGTGCCGCACTGGGAAGGGACACGAGCACGGCCTGCTGACCAGAGACACCTCACGGCCTGTGCTCCCCAAGAGCAGCAATGCTGCTCCAACAGTCGCCACGGTGGTCAGGAGCTGTGGAGTTACCCCGTGCTGTCACAAGTTCATGGCAAGAAGTTGCCTTGTGTCATTTCAGAGCAGCAGGCAAGGCAGGCAGCTCACCTCTCCCTCCAAAGAGTAACAAGCATTTTCTCCTTGGCTTGGGACTTAATATATCACACATATGGTACTGATCCATGCTATTACAGCATGAAATTCAGCCTCTTTTTGATACACCCAGCTCTACTTTTCAATAGCATGAAGTAACACCTCACAATTACTTTAAACAAAACAAAAACTAAACATTTAAATGCTCTGAAAGACATTGCTTCTTGAGGCAGAAAAGGAAAAGGAATGATTGAGAGCACAGTAAATTAAAACTGGCACCACGCTTCGTAGACATTTTCAGCTTTTCAGGAAGGCCTGCATTTCCAAGGACCCAAGCACCACATGCTGTTCCCTCCTCAACAAACTCCATTACTGTCACTAAGCCAACCGCAGTGATCCTGTAACTGTAAGATCACGAAATGAATCCTTCATATTTGCGTCTTCAGAAGCAAGGCCAGATGCGTGTTGAGCTACGCATCCCAGCTGCTCCCTTACAGTGAGGGAAACAGATGAGCTGAATCCATCTGCTATTTCCCAGAAACTGCTGAGCCCAAGCCGGTGCAGCAGGTTATCCTGTTTGACTTGCATGCGCAGGCCAGGCTCTCCCAAAGCATCCTCCATGCCCTCGCTTTTTCCCAGGGAAAAATATTTTCATTTTTGTATCCCACCCTGTTGCCAAAGGTACCAATAACATGTAGAGGCCCACCGAACAAAAGCTACTCTACAGATGTGGCTGTCTCCTTCCACAAATCCCAGAGTCATCAGTGGTCTCTGAGTGCTGCAGAACTATGTTAGTTCTCATTGCAAATGACTCCACAATTGCCCTTCTATCTTGAAACATTCACACAGGAGACAACTGCATAGAATATGCCCCTCCTCTTCCAAGTCACCCATCAAGTGTGTCTTGTCCTGTGTTTTAGTAGATGGTTTGGATGCAGTACCACAAGAACAAGCTATGACAACTGAAGCCCTGTTGGCCCCTGGAAAGGGGCAGATGCCCTTTCCCCACACTCCTACCACACTTGCAACCACCTCTGGCATTCCTCTTAGCATCCTGGTGAACTGATTCAATCCATTAAATTAACCAGAAACTACCAAGGGAGAAGGAGGAGAGGGCAAATATTTTCCTGCCAGTGCAAGGAAGCAAACTCCGTGCTAGCGGTGGTGCCAGGCACGGCGTGGCTAACGGTACGCTGGCGGCAGGAAGGCTCAAGTTAAGCCAGCTCAAGCACCTCTCGAGCCTGAACCCTTGCTCTGCCAGCCTCAGCAGCACAGCAGGTGATGCTCAAATACAGCTCTGAGGAAGACAGACACAATATCCTTATTGCTCCAAGACAGAGCTACATACAACCACAAGCAGCAGGATTTTGAGGCTTTCACATTCCAACTGAAATGCTACTGACTACCATTTTATGTCATCTGCTAAAGCCTTATGACAAGACAAGAAGTAAATTAACAAACTCCACAGGATGCTTTTTCATCATATTGTTCCTGTAAATAACTGGAGTTCTACTTTCCCCTTCCTAAACAAGGAATACTATAATTATGTATTTGTTATATACCTCTATATAAGGAATAAAATAAATAATATAATCAAACATTTCTTTTTCAAACCACTCAAGAAAGGTGGCTTAGAGTTCTAAACGTCAAATAGGAGTGGCAATTTCATACTGGATTGCTCAACCCAAAGTGCACCATGACAGCTTGTGTAAGAGGATCTCCACCCAACTTTGCAGACATCATCTCATTTATATTCTCGGACGAGCATATCAGGTTTTAGTCAAAATCTGAACCTATCCTGAACAAACAAAACACATAATTTAGATATGAACTCCGAAATGCCATCAGTGCTTTGGATAGTCACACTTAAAATGTTTTTATTGAGAAATCATGAGGAGGATGAGGAGGCGGAAGAAGCATCCAGGAGCTCTAAAGGATCGACAGACTGTCACAAAACACGACTGAGAATGACAAATGACAGAAGCGTTTAAAAAATGCATAGTCTTAAACAGATATCAATAGACTAAAAACTGCTCATCCTCAGTCAGAACTGAAAAGCAATCTCACTGCACAATTTGAGGTTTCAGAAGTCATGCCATTAGCATTTCAAACATCACTTGCTCCAGATATTCAATTTAGGAAATTCATCTAAATAAAAAATAACTTGAGCATTCTCAGTACAATATTTATTTCAAAAATGAAGTATATAAAGGTTATATAATCCATTCTGTTTTTTAACTAAATAATTAGTCTAAGCGTGATGCCACTGGAAATTCAAAAGTTCCGCTGTTTCTAAAGCTACAGATCAGTTTGTTTGTAGAGCAAAGCAACTCCCAAGAATTTTGAAATGACTGATGGGCAGTGATTTGAGAATAACCCCAAGAAAAATGCTGAAAACAATAATAATCAAAATATATATTTCATCTTCATAAGACCTGAGGTATTTTAATCACAGAAAAAGAAAAATACTTGATAATATTTGGTCGGGAAGCATCAGTAAGCAATCATTTAAAACTCAGCGTTTTTTTGGGCTTCCTCTCCAGCCCTGGGAATACACACTGTCCTGTTACATGCTTTACTTCATCACGGTAATGACTAAGCATAGAGAAATCGATGGATAATTACTTTTAAAATGTACTTCCTATGATATTATGAAAGAGGAAATGTTAGTAATTATTAAAACGAAAGTTAAATTTCCATGCACAGGATGTTATTTCTCCAGATATTAACACTTTCCACAGTGAGAGCTAAGTGAAAAAAATATGATTTAATTTTAAAGAGATTGATTAATTAAAGGATCAATAAACAGAACTCTGTGCAAAACCTGCAGGGCATCATGCACAGGTCCTGACTTTTAACAAACCTCATGTGCATACCAGTTCTGGGGAAACTGAACATGAGAAGGCAGTATTTTTCTGGGCTTAACTTCAGTAGCTTTTGTACCTTGTGACTGGTAATTCTACTGTCCAAAGCAGCGCTGCTTCTGTTCTTTCCCATTCGGCTCTCTGTGCACTTTCTTTTATCACAGAATGTAAGACGAATCTGCCAACCTTTTAAAGATCTTTGGTAAGCAACACAAAAGAAGCATTATAAAATAGAAACAAGAAAAGAGTGGCGGGGAGAGAAAGAGAGAGGAAGGGAGGAAGGGAGGGAGGGAGGGAAAGAGACAGAGGGAGACGGAGAAAAACAGTCCCACAGATTTTAACTTCAATTTATGCTCTTTAGTTTGTCAAAAGAGATCCTACATAAAAAATAGCTTACAAACATAATTTGCCTTCTATAAATTGCTTTTTAAACATATTTCTACCACAGAATAAACTTTTTCTTAGAACTTTAGAATACGTACAAATTTGGAGTGTTCATTAAAGCTGCAGCAGCTGCCTCATTGTTTTGTTTGTGAGCAGTTCAGGACTACATGGCTCCATTTTATCATGATAACAAATGGCTAGAGTCTTCTGCTGCACTTTACTAAATCTCCTACTTGTTAGGTGTATATTTTATTTTTTCTGGTAAGGAATTATAAAGATGACTTTTGCAAGAATTGTATTTTGGTGACCATCTCCATAATTCGAGAGTATGCTGTCAAATACATACATAACAGCTGTATTTGTCTTATTCATCCATCTGTGCATTAACACCTAAGAGGAAACTGGTGTATTTTTTCAGTAATGAAAATTGTGTAAGTACCTATAAAACAGCCCTTTGGCCCCGAGCTGCGCGCACACTGAAGGGCTGAATCCTGCCCTCTAGCGCACCTGCAGCCCGCAGTACCCTGGGAGCCTGCCGCGCTCCTCAGGGAGCAGCCAGCTGCTTAGGCGGGAGAGGAGAAGCCACCGGGTGCCACACTCCATCTCAGCGCGACCGCGCGGAGCTGCCCGCCCCAGCAGGATGCGCCGCGGCTGAGGGGCAGCGAATGCAGCCGTGCAGCGGCGAACGCGGCCGTGCAGCTTGCTTCAGTACTGCCCCACCAAGGCGGGCGGCGCAGCCCTCCCTCCCTCCCTACCTTACCTGCCAAGCCTCACAGCAAAGGCTATGGCAGCATTTCCATGTGGAGTAAGCCAAGATGCCAAGGAAACATACTGTCATGTTCCTTCCCTGTAGGATCTCTGCTACCTCCCTCTTTAAAGCCAGCTACATCTGAGGTCCAGGAGTGATCACTCTGATTTCTGCGTAGCAAAGCATTAGTACTTGGTCTCTGCACCAAAAGTAAAGTAGCATGAATGTGTTCTCAGAGGGGCCTGGATACAAGTGTTCTATTTAAACTCTTAGATTTTCGAAAAAAGCCTACTCTCACCACTACAGTGGTACTTATTTCCTTTGGAATAGGATGCCCTGCTATTGGTCCCAGCCACATCTATGGGACATTGAAATGGGAGAGAGGTTCCAAGCTGTACATAACTGCTGCACCTTTTAACACTAACCACTGAACACTGCACCCTCACACTTTCTGGCATCTGCTTCACTTTTCATTTCTGAGCAACATTTAGTTTTCGTTTTATTCCATTTGAATACACAGTGATCAGATTTTTATCTCTCCTTGATTAAGCTAGTAGCTGCAAAAGACTGTACACACTTCAATACATTCTTTTCAAATTACAACTTAAGATATTTGTTACATATGATATTGGTAAAAATCATAACACTAATTACTACTTATACAAGGAACTTTCCCAGGAAAAAAATCCTGGATCGTTATTGCCCTATTTTACGTCTTCTAAAGACTATTTATAGAATAGCAGTCAATTATCAAGCAGAAAGACAGTGCTTCAGACATGTTGGTAAAGCTCACACTGCTGAAACCCTTCCGAGTGACAAACTGGAGCCTTGTCACCATATTAATGAGCAGACAAGAAGGGCTTGGGATTCCTTGGATGTCCTGTTTTATGTCTGGCATGAAATAAAAGAGCTTGAGAAGTTTTATATATATATAAATATACATATTTATACACACAGACTATTTCTCAGTAGGAGAGACAATGAAGGAAGCCAGCTGTGCTACTAGACACTTTCGAGAATAGATGCCTAAACGCTCCTGTTCCCTTCCCTGGGCCTTCCTGTCACTGACGCTGCAAACTCTTGGGAGCAGACACCTCTGGAGAGTTTCTGAAAGTCCTGATGGAAAGACTGGATCCTTTCTGCTTTTTCCACAAGATGAAACAAAAGTAGCTGACCACCCCTTTCCCATCCCACCCACCTCCCAAGAAACATTACTCTTTTGTTCCATTTTAAATAATGTAGGCCTAAAAAGCACCTTGTGCTTCTTGCCTGTCTGAAAAGTACCTATTCAAGGAAAAAAACACACAAAACCAAGACCTCAGTAAATCCCCAGGGAGGGTCTAAAGAGCACTGAAGGGGCTGTGCAAGGCAAATCAGAGGTGGCAGTATCAGCCACGTAACATGTAGAGTCCCACCTTCTAGCTACGTGATTCATATGATGCCAGTCTCACCCAGCATACAGGACAGGACATAAGCTTGCATTTCATCAAACGACCAAACTATGAATAAACCAAAGTGAACTGGCTGAATGTAAAACAGTCAAAGCTCGAGCTATCCCATGAACGGCATATGTATTTTGGACGACCCATGCTTAGTGTTAGAGGCAGAAGGCGACAAAAAAATGACAGGCAAATGAAAACATCTGTTCATAGGATTAGATTTTGCTTTGACGCATAAAGGATCATTCACCTTCTAAAATAAGAACTTCCTTTAGTAGTAAAAAATGAGGGTGTGCTAATCAAATGCTATTTTGTACAATTAAATCCTAAGAATAGCAGAGATTTCCACAAGAATCTCTCTTAAATGTCCG
This sequence comes from Crypturellus tataupa, assembly GCA_034781795.1. Taxonomy (NCBI): domain Eukaryota; kingdom Metazoa; phylum Chordata; class Aves; order Tinamiformes; family Tinamidae; genus Crypturellus; species Crypturellus tataupa. Next base: position 34,363 of record JAWLRI010000295.1, read on the forward strand.
TTCATCAGGCTTCCAACTCAAAGTCTCTACAGTCCTTTTTCTCAAGCCGTCTTACAAAACCTCTTTTACTTAATTGAAGAAAGGCATTGTAAGTTAACTGAGGTATATATTTTCTCTGCATTAAAATTTTGTTTAGGAAAAGATTTTTCCTCCCATTCAATATGAGGCCTTTCCCGGTCACGCACCGCACCAGTGTGGCCTGACAGGAATACCAGGGGATTTCAGAGATCCAGAGAGCAGCACGCACTGGGTCACAGTTCTCAGCACTGGGCAGACTCACACTGAGGGATGCGCTCACACAGAGATGCTGAGGGTGGGAGCCATGCACTGCCAGAGCTGATGCTTCAAGTGCCAGTTTCTGCCCTTCTCAGAAGTGAATTCTTCCAGGAAAAAAGAAAAAAGAGCAGTCCGCGAGCAACCAGAGGAAGGGGGTTGGCGCTGAGCCTCGCAGCTGTCCCTGCTGGCCCTGAGGGCGCAGGCCACAGTGCAGGAGAGCCCATGACCCCTGCCCCACGCTTATCCACCACTTCTTAAGCAAAGGCATTTTCTGCAGGATGAGCAGAGGGAGCAAAGCTCGAGGTGATCCAAGGCGTTCCCTGCCACTTGACTTTGTGCGGCAGAACCACTACCTTGTAACCAACAGTCTCCTCTACCAGTTCCCACTGTTCCCTGTTTGCCATTCACGTGTAGGAAAATGAAGGGGTTTCAGAGAGAGACTAGAAGAAAAGAGACAAGGAGAAGAATATTAGTGATCAGCGACACGAAAGGGGCAGAGCAGAGAGAAAAAAAAATGTACAGAGACAAAGCGGAGGGCCAGGAAGAAATGACAGAAAAGCTATAAAGAGTAGAGAAACTTAAAAGGGAATGGCATGGAAAGAGCGAGGCAACACCGACACTAGTAAGATTTTTCAAACATAATTCACTACCAGAGAAGTATCGTGAAAAGAGTTGAAATTTCTAGTATAGATACCGGCTCAACAGGAAAATAAAACCCACATTAGAAAGACTCAAGAATGTAAAACTAGCATTTCCCTGGCAGAATGAACCGAAGAAAAGAGGCAGTGATAGGGAGGAGAACTAGGGAGCCCTAAGATAAAGAAGAACAAGAACTTTCAGGGCAAAACCGAGGATAATAAATCCGGGCAGCTGTAGCCAGGCTGCGTGAATATTCAGATCATCTATGGTTCATATTTTAAGGGTAAACATACACCAGCACACACTGTTATGGGCATTTTTCACAATAAAATGCCAAGAACTGAATAAGACAAAAACCTGATAGCAGTGACAACATCCAGAGACATTGCTCCAGTCCTACATTACCCGTATGTTATGTCCTCTAGTGTCACCTTCCCAAAATACCCTCACAGCTACGTCTCAGGGTGAGGTAGCAAGTGTTATGTCGTAACGAGACTTATTTCCTGTAAGGATTCCCGCATTTCCCAAGCACAGGAGCCCACACCAGGCTGAACACACTGCCGTATAGTTGCCAGCACCAGCTGGACGCTGACTGGGGAGGTTTAAAAACCAGACTGCTTATCTGTATGGCAAATTAATGTCTTGTTTCGGGCATCAATGTTTGAAGAGACCATGTGCAATAATTTGTTATTTAAGTGTTGCTTTGGCAATAAATATATTATTTTGTTACTAATCACACATCACCAACTACATTGTTTCCCATTAAACCAGCATCAGGGAAATGCAAAAAGGCAGGACATGTCTGAAAGCCTGCCAGCTTGTCCAGCCTAATAAAGGATGCTAACCTTACCCACATATCTTTTCTGACACGTAAGTATTGCCCATCAGACATGTAATGTTTCTACCACAGAGTCACAAGTAAAATTGCCTCAGGTTGAGTCTTAACCTGCCAGTGCTGGAATTTGGGAACACTGCAATCTTTCTTCTGAATTCTAAAAAAAAAAAAAAAAAAAAATGATTTTGGCAATAACATATGCCCCAACTCGAAAGTTGCATATTTTCTGCAATCTTTTTTTTTTTTTCCTTTTTTTTTTTTTTTTTTTTTGCCCATGTCTCCTCACCTGCTTCTCCTCTTCTTGGTCTCTGTGATCTCAGACTCCCCTCATCCTTTGCTCCCCCTCTCCTCTGTCACTCGGGAGCCAGGATGGGATAAGAACCCGTGACTTCTTGCCTGCTCTTTGCATGGAGAGAGAGCCTGTAGCCAGACCACCGCCCAGTCACGGTGCGCAGACACGGTGAACACATTATAACAAGTTTTCTCACACTAGGAGAGATGACCGTAAAGGATGGGCAGGTACCTGGCGACTCCTCACAGCTCTTCTGAAGTAAATACTTTATGGGTATTAGAAAACCCCAAGTCATGAGCAATGACTCGATACAGAATCCTGTCAAACTGTTCTGTAGTCTGCTGAAAGGCATTTTGTTCCTGGGACAATGCACTGACTGCTGCCTTCGTACCCGCAACCCATTGCAGACACCCCCCCGCCTCCCCACCTCACAGCAGACACTAGGCACCACGTCAGGCAGAAGCTATCGAGGGTCCTGGATGCTCCACACGTTTTGTTTTATTGGTGTTTAAGCAATGAAGGAAACTGTAACTATGCTGCTGTAAGCCACAGAGGCAGCCTTACTACAGGCAATGCTTTATTATAAGGTCTGTCTAAGCTTCTCTATAGGAATACTTCTGCACTCTTTATTCATAAGGAGAATTAATCTATCCTGAAAGGGGGGGGAGGGGGAAACTTTTGACTTTTTTTTTTAATATACTTAGCATATTTATAATAGCAGTATAAAGGTGCAAAGTGCAACTACAGCTGTCGAAGATGGTGAGCTGACAACCTCGTGCACCTTTCAGCGCTTACCTAATCCTTGAGTATTTGTAGAGACTCACAGCACAGGGACGGAGCAACAAGATGCTAACAAGGGGCTGCACCGAGTACCGTACGGCGCCTGGGCACGCTGGGGTTATGTGGTCTCGGGCACCAGCTTGGACTCAAGGCTGGGGCTCGGGCACCAGCTTGAGCACCCACCTGCACGCAGGCAGCAGCGCAGCCCCGCACGCGGTGGGGTTAAGCCCCGAGCAGAGCAGCGCGGCCCCGCCAGCGCCGCGCCGGGCAGGGCCCCGCGGCTCCGGGGTCAGAAGCTG
>JAWLRI010000295.1:37991-69467 GCA_034781795.1 Crypturellus tataupa
CTCCCCGCGCGAGCGGCCGCTGGCCGGGCGCGGGGCTGAGGTGGCAGCCGCGCAGCGGCCAGGGCACCTCCTCGCGCCTGCCTCCCTGCCCTTCTTATTTCGTATTTGTCAACGGAGAACTCTTAAAGCAGAAGAAATAGCAGTAAACTAAGTCGCAGTGTGACAGGGCGTTTGCCAATACAGTTACATTCTCGCAGTAACCAGCATTTCACTCCTGTGCACTTCCTTTCTGTGCACTCCCATTCACCAACACACAACCGATGAGCAGGTGTCTGGGACATGAAAGGAGAACACACACACATTTGGGAAACACAAGCCCTTCTATCTGCCCGTGATGAGGCTGACAACTGAGCCACACACTGCCGGCATGACCCTTGTTCCCAAACACGCACTGCGCTCCCACCATGTCCCGCCTGGGGCACAGGGACTCGCCCGTGGGGAAGCTTCCCTGCTCCTGCAGCACAGCGAGCAGCCCCGGCTGCTCCCCCTGGCACGGCTGCTCCGGCCTCGCCGCCGCGCAGAGCCAGGACACAGCAGCTCAGCCCAACAGACCTAACACCAAGTCCAGCCTGTGCAAGTGGCAGCGCTCTCTCCAGCCCGCAGCGCAAGCGGGTTTGTTGCTGCTTAACCTCCCACGCTGGACCCTCCTCACAAACCGTGGCTCCTAGCTGGTTACAGGAGCAGTGACAACCGCGCCTCTTCCCACACTGAACCGAACGCGGCGGGCAGCCCGTGCCCCAGCCCAGGGCAGGCACGGGCAGCCACCCTGCTGCAGCGCCGCTGTCCCCTGCATCGCACTGCCCCGGAGCTTTACACGGCCACAGCAAAGGGCCTCCCAGTTTTTCTTGCTGATATTCTGCAGCTAAAGTTACCTTTGGGGCGCTTTGCATCCTCGCACTGGGCTCTTCCAAAGCGCTTGCCTCCTTCTTGGAAGGGAGAGTTACACAGGCAGATGAAGGAAAGGGAGGGAAATCGCATTCTCAAACTTATAAGAAGCTAAAATAAAAACAAACAAAAAAGCTCACTACACTTTTAAAGACAGGACTTTTGTGGGTTTTCTTAACCATATCTAGAAACAGGTCTTCCTCCATATACACAGGATATATATATATATGTATATATATATATATATTCAATTCATTATTTGGAGAATAGAGTACAGATCACACAGACATATTCCTTTCCTCTCTTCAAATACAAAACATGCCAGTTATTATTTTCTCCATATTACCTTCTGGACTCCAGCCCCTTAATACTGTCATTAATATGCCTTTCAGCATTTACTAATGCGATTTTGGCAATAGCATTTTCCTTTCCTGTGGCGCCGCGTTATCCTTACCATCATCACCACCCTTCCTCAACTCAGATTTCGCTACATTTAAACACACGGAGCTACTTCCCCTCCACCCAAACCATTCATTGTCCATGTTTCCAATCTCCTTCATTTGGTTTTTGTTGCTCTGCTTTAGCTTCTGGATGCTAACATGCCTCAAACCTCTAGAGGGATAGAGAAAATTAAAACTTAAAGACCTGTTCTCCATCCTGTTTCATTTATTGAAATACACTACCTGCTTTTGTCTGTCTTACACTTTTGTGATCAGCCAGCTATTCAGCAGCTTACCTTTTACAGAGGGAAAATGAGGAAAATCTGTTTTATCCATGGTACTCATACGGAACATGGAGTACTTTGTAAATAAGGCAGGTATTCCACTCAGATGGGATAACTGTGGACCACCATATGTTAAAATATTGCCTTTATTCAATATATATAACACATTTCCAGAGACTCTTGTAGCATTGTGCTCAGAACACCTTAAAAAATACCCCCCCAAAAATTAAAAAAAAACACATAACCAAAGAAAGAAAGAAAGAAAGAAAGAAAGAAAGAAAGAAAGAAAGAAAGAAAGAAAGAAAGAAAGAAAGAAAAACAACACAGTAAATAATACTCTTTGCCTGGTTATAGGAAAACCTCTGCAATGCAAGGGCGGTTTCTGAGATATTTCAGTGTAGGAGTAACAAACTCCCATCACCTTTATTCCTTCAATTTTTTTTCCCCGAGGTGGAAAAATCCAGCCTACAACTTTCCCAGCTTTTCCATCAGTACTAATACTCATCCTGCCAAACTACAACCCAGAGAATCTCAATTCCCATTCAGGGAAGGGGCTTCAGGTTTCCATCCTTGGCATCTGCCACTGCATCTCCATAGCGCGCTGGGTGCTCGGATCCCACAGGATTTTTGGTAGTGTTTGTAAGGCATGCTAAGTTAATTGGCAAAGAGCTTGTTGACTGTCAAACTGAAACTGGACAACAACAACTCTTCTGAAAAGTAAATTAAATTACTGGAAAGCCAAATCACACACATTAACACCTCTTCTCATCTATCTTCTCCCCATTAAGTCACTTCAGCAGGTGGTTTGTATGAACAAGACAGCAGGAAACACAGAAATGTATCATCAGTTCCAGGTCTATAGTCTCTCCCTGTGATTCCTGATCCTCTGGGTCTCTTGGCTTTAAGGTCTCTCTCTTTGGTGCTTATCCAAGTAACGATTAGCCAAAAAGAGATGGATAAGCTGTCTCTCCTTTGAAATTCTTCCTCTGTTGACTTAGCGCTCAGCCAGCGCTGGAAAAAAACTCCCTCTCACTTCATCCACACACACTGCTGCCGAATGCCTCCCACCAAATTCTCAGACACACACTTGTAAAAGGCGACAGCGTTCCGTGGAGAAGTCTGTACCCAGGGCCAAATTCTCTGAAGTTTCATCAACTTTAGCTTTAGGCAAACTCACTATTTGGCCCTGGGTTTATAGGAACAGAGCAGTCACCAGACCCCAGTAACACCCAGCCGGGAGTAGCAGGTCTCCCTTGAGCAGGGAACGGCCTCCACGTCTCCTGGCCTCGTGCAGCACCTTAGCCGAGCAGTAGGTATCGACGTTAGACAACATACCCTGCCTACCTGCAATAAGGAATCAGCACTTGGCCAGTGGGTTGCACATCTCCTTCCCTGACGTTCAGTCTCGCCTGGTTGATCCTCAGCATTAGGTGCAGGCTGTTTCTTCCTACAAGCATCCCCTAGGAAAGACAGACATAGAATAAGGAGGACGGAAATTTGTAGTTCTCCTCTTTTATCAAGTGGAGAGTTGCACTAATATCAGAACGGGAAAGACCATTCTCTTCCCTCTCCCTCCCCACTTTTTTTTAATTTAAATAAAGCATGCATATTTCTTGAAATTTTCTGAATGTTACAATTCTCTGTTCCAGGTTTCTACTCCAGTTTAGAAAAAATGAATCACAAAACATGCAAGAAATGGATGGCCGTTCAATAAACTCACATTTGTCTTCCCCTGCTTTGACAGTGCTAGAGGTCAAGAAAAAGAATCTTACCCACTAAGGGAGTAGCACAAGACATGCTAATGTGAGAGAATGGCTTTTCTCCAGACTGCCCAGACATCTGGATAAATGAATTATTGTAAATGTCTTAATCAGTGAATTATTTATGTTCATATAAAAATAACATTGTTATAAATAATAATTAATATTAACATAATTTTATGTTAATATTTATGTTTAATATGTATCTTTATGTTCAACAATGAATTTACTACCTAACTCTAAATACATTTCTTACCCTCAAAGTCTAAGCAAGAGTTTAAGATTTCAGCTGTGTTTATTCCCCAGAATTCTTAATTATTTCACCATCAGCAGCTGGCATTTATGTTGGATGAATATTCACATTCTCCCTCAGAAGTTTAACTGCATGCTTCATCCCTTATGTACCATGGAAGCTATACAATCAAATCTCTCTACAGCAAACTGATTTTTTTTCTTGCAGGCATAAATTATAATAGCCGCCTCATTTTTTGCTCATTTCCTTTTGTAAATGCAATTTACAAATAAGCCTTTTTCATGTTTTAAGTATTAATGTAAACTAGTCCAGAGAGTGCCATCATGCACTGGCATTCCTTTTTATGCCACGTATAACAGAAATTCAGCTTTAATTTACCTTTCTGATGCTTTTGTCATACTATTTATGTTTAAAAAAAATCCTTCCCTCTTCATACTTTTTTTCGAGTACAAATAGTAAAAAGTCTTAATATTCACAATAGGAAAAAGTCCCTATACTACAAACCTCTTATATTTTTCATTCCTATTCAGAATAGGACTTGATTTCTGTAGAGCACTTGCAATCACTTGCTATATCTTTCTAAAGAGAAATTCTCTGAGTGCATGCTCAATCCGAATGTGGCCCCAGGACAAACTTTGTTCTGAGCTGTCTTTACAAACAGTTGATGTTGGAAACATAACAGCCCCGAATGGCTGAAGATAAGAGAACTAACAAACTGATGAGGCTTAAATTGGAAGTAAGTCAAACTAGCTATGGTCTAAAATGATTGCATTTGGAAAAAGGACAAAATTTTCTAGATGAAATGACAGCTGCTGCTGATATATGAAGTACAGTAGTGACCTCAATTTATGAGAATTGAGAAATAGAGATCTAAGCAAAAATATGATGGGGTTAGAGTTCAAAATTAGCCAAATCACTAGTTTTTCTCTCTCCAACATGTGTGCTGACACATTTTGTCTCCCTCTGCCTCCTCCCCTCTCTCCATGTCATACAGTAATAGTTAGAAGTTAGCAAAATTACTTCAGATCAGTTGCTATAAAGCTAGGATTGAGAATGAAAAAGTACATGAATATTATAATTATTCTGAAATCAAACACTACGAACTAAACGAATTTTGAAATTAATGTTGGATTTAAAAAGAAATACACATTTATCATTGTATGAAATTCCATAGAAAGAACAATCATAAAAATACCTATTTTTCCTACAGTATTGCATTATCATAAGATCATGTTTTCGGTATTTATCACCCCGATCCCTTGCTGCTGGATGGGTGGTGACTGCAAAGGTCACTGCTCCAGCTGTCCTCATCTGCAGGACATCTCAGCAGTGGCTGAGCTGCCTCAGCACAGCCTCCAAATCAAGGCAGTTCAGGCCCTTCACATTAAAGTAGCAGTCCTGTGAGTTTTCCCAAAGTTACTTATCCCTGCTTGTGTCTCAGCCACATTTCAGTTGAATTGTGTCACTACAAGGCAGACTAGTTGCTGTTACACAGAAATGCTTGGACATGCACACAAGGTTACTGGGAGGCTTTTTCCTCCCTACAGTATGGGCTTTAGATACATGATTATCTGAAAGACAGTGTCTATAAGGCAGATACAGAAATGTAGCCACTGTTTTGTTTAATTCTGTAGCATTTAAGAAATCCATTTGATCAGATTACATACGTGTACTTAGGAAGTGGATCCTGCAATAATTCTGAAGATTTTCACTATAAGCACCTGCATATTAAGTATAAATTACTCTAGGAAAAATTGTCTACCTCAGTGTTACACTGCCTAGTAAGTATACCAGAAAATAGTGAATGATCAGTTGCAGACCCTTTTCTTTTAAGTGAGGTTCATGTCTTATAAGATTCAAAAGATTCATTAACTTACATATAGGCAAATTCTGGAAAATTCTATGAGATTACATATAGGACTGCACATGGAGGTAAAGCTATAGGTGAAGGTGGGAAAATATTCTTTTCCTTGTAGAATTAGGCCAAATGTATCTTTTTAGAGGAATATAGCGAAGATAGACTATTCCCAAATAAAAAGAGCTACTATATCACACAACTTTCATCATTTCTCTTTGCATTTAGAAGTAAGCAGAGATTAGGTCAAGGAGATAAATTTATGAAGAGAAGAAAAAAAAAAGTTATTTTACTAAGTCACGGATTTAGTTTCTACAAGTTGCTCAAGTGAAGTCTTGCTCTGCATTATTTCTGTTTACATATTAGCTGACAGGTAGAAAATAATGAGAATTAAAAAGAGAAAAAAAAAAAAAACAACAACAAAAAAGCCTTTCTCTTGGTAACAATCTGTACTAGCTGATAATATTCCAGAAGGCATGTCACAATAACTCTCCCGTCTGTTTTCTCTTTGTTTCAGGACTGTTTCCATGGATTTCCCAGACCTAGGCCCCACTGAAGGGATCCCCAGGGCATAACACCATGTACTGGCAGGTCACAGACCAAGTATCATGTACAGAACACAAACAGAATTTCAACAGCACAGGGAACACATTAAACCTATTGCCATGCAGTTTACTGATCAGGATCCCAGAATCTAGAAATAGGAGAAAGAGAGGCAGGCCCCAGCACATAACTGGAAGTCCAAATGAATTATGCAGTCTCTTGTGCTATATTAGCTTGTAATTCTAGGGAGGTAAAACCATCCCAAATGAGCCTGAGGAAGCACTTGGTGCTGGGTGGCTGTGAGAGCCGTTGCTTTCCCACACCCAATTCATCCATCCATGCAACAGCTAGCTGAAGGGAAATGCCCTCTGGATTTCTCTCCTTTCCTTGCTATAACATCATTCCCATAAGGCCTCAAGTTTAATGTTACTGCACACAAACCTACACCTCCTACATTACGTGAATTTACAAGTACTGTAAGTGCAATTTCAGGCCAATTGGCTCTTGTGAAATCTTGGGATTTTTTTTGGAGAGAAGCTCAGCATACTTCTTTGTGAGAGTTTTGAAAAACAGTAATCTTCTGTCCATGTGCCAGAACAGAATCTGCTATCTGCCAAAAATGACTTTTCCAGTGCTGTCCAGGCAATTATCTCAAACCTGACCTGCAACGTTTAACTTCCAAGCACTTGGGAGGTTAAATTGCTCAACAATAGGCTTTCTCCTATGCACAGGCCATACCATTACATTAGAACCACTACTTAGTTTACATTATTTCCCCTTCAGGAACGACTAGAGAATGAATGTCCGCAGCAGCTTCTCCATTACACACCCCTTAGCTTTACCTAATGTAATCTTCTATCAAGCACCAGACTGAAATCTGGTAAGACTGTGGCTATCTGCGAACGCAACCTGGAGAGGAAGAAGACTTTGTGGCTGCTACATTGCCCCTATCCCAGTGGTAGCAAATTGCTGTGCAAATGTCTTTTCCTTCACCTCTTACTGAATGCCCATATGAAGATCTCACCACTGCAAGACATGACAGCAGATAACCTGGAAAGCAGGGAGAGATCTGAGGCTCCACAGGCTACATATTGTTTTCCACTGAAACTGTATCAGCAGAGTGATGCGAATGATGAAAACTAGACTCCTCCAATTGTCAACTTCAGATGATAATTTATTATACTATCCCTAGGACATTACAGAAACATGTCAGAAAAACTATCTCTACCTTAAAAAGAACACCAAAGGTGCAGACTTGAATCAACAGAGACTTAGGAGTGTAAAGCAAGCATTCTGAGTGCCATTGCATGTCCAAATGCTTGACTGGAAGCTTTAGTATTCTGCTAATGCTAATAAATGCCTTATTCCAAAATTTACCATTTCTCTATTGACACCTAGAGGACTTACGGGCTGATAGTGGAGAGAAAGCTGGACCCACTAACTTTGCCACAGGCCACATTGTCATAGTGACAGTAGAAGATCATCTCCCTCTATACTGAGGGCAGCAGTAGTAGGAGACAACATACACAGGTTATTAGTGGATTTGACAGGCTGCTGACAGCAAAGAGATGGAAAGGCTCTGTAATCCTCCCCAGACCCAGGAGTGAAAACCAGGACCACACTGAAATAGGCACAGACTTGTCTTCCTTTCTCTTCTCCACTCCACCCTTCCACCCCCAGCTTGTTTCATCTCCTCATCCTTTCTCCCCACCCTGTTTCCTTTCATTGCAAGTTGCTGGCCTGTTTCTAATCTTTCCTTAGCATCTCATGCCAATCTCTCTCAGCTGGGTTACTTTTCCTGTTAATGTGCTCAATAGTTAGGTTTCCTTTCCCCACTCCCTCCTAATCCCTGCTTCCTCCATTCATTAGGTTTAAGGTGGGTCTTTTCATTCCCTAGCTGATGCTCATTATCCCTTGACTTATTTTGACTTTTTCTTTTCCCCTTGTACTTTTCTTGCTCAGAGCGGTTCCCAGCTCCCCATTTTATTCTCCTTGCACAGCAGGTCACCCTTCACCATCCATCCTATCAGCACTGACACACTTGCCTGTTTACAAGCGATACGCTGCAGAATTTCCAGCCAGTTCTTCTGGGAGCCTTGCTCCTTTATCCATACTTTAGCCCCTACTCATGGCATAATGCAACACAGGGACCAGACACCACTCTGTACAGTCAAGTTACTTCAGGCTTGCTATCCCCAGAAGAGAAAGAAGATGGAAAAAATAGGAAGCTGTTCTGTCCCCCATTCAACTATTTCCCAACCCTTTCACAGTGAGGTTCTAATCAAGGTTATTCTGAAGCCCTTGGACAAATTTAGTGGTTATAACACACCAGCCACTAAGTTTTTTCTAAAATTTGGTCAAAGTAGAGGAAATTTAACTGATTGAATGCTTTCAAGCTTGCATGTATTTTTTCCTGACCGAAAAAAAAAAAAGGATTTTTTAAATACATACACTTCTTACTATGAAATTCTTCATCCTTTATTTAAAGAAGTCAAGATAACATTGGTAGGAACTGCTGCCAATCCAAATCTAGTGAGATCCTATATTTTTAAAAGTCTTTTTTTTTTAAATACTCTGTCAAATTAGGTTTTGATGTTATTTTGAAGTATATAATCAGTACAGGAAATATATTTGACCAACTTTATTGCCATACATATTAAGGACTTTAATTTCTGATTAATCACTTAAGGACCTTGAATCATTTCACTGAGGTCAGCCAATAAGTAACTTGTGAAAAAAGCAGTAAGCAAGCAAGCAAATAATGGTAAAATCCTTCCCCTCAAAGATGAGCGAGTCAAATTCAATGTAACTAATATCTAAATAAAAGCAAGGTGAGTAACCAGTATTTTTAATGCACGTTTTCATATATACATTGTACGTACAAGGATGAGTATGACTAAGAATTCAGAATTTTTTTTTGTAAAATTTGCTAGGTATTTTGGCCAAGATGAGTGATCGATTTGAGCTGTTATTTCCATTTATAATCATAATTTCTCAGACAGAATAATCTTAAGAGTTTTCATATTAAAATAACATAGCACCTTATGAATCAATTTAGAGGCCTGTCATCTGATGATTCACTTATTTTAAAAAGACCAAGCTAATATTGATGATTCCTTTATTTGTGTTCCACATCACATCTCTATGTCAGTTTCTCCTACTATGCAGGAGATGTTTCTTCTTTAATTTCTCTTCCATTGTTGTGTTTCTTACTGTTGTTACTGGAATACAAACAAATAAGGACACTCACCTCAGAGGTATTAGTCTCTTGTAATGACATCAGTGTGTAGGCTGCGCAAAATCGAGGGATCAGTTAGTCACTTGCACCATCTGTGTGGGCCTGTAAGAAAGCAAGATGTAATCTGTCATATGGTAAACTTTACACAAAACAGCAACAATCCGTATTCAGCTGCACAGATTAAACGGATCCCTTGAGGAACTGCAGGCTGCCTGAGCATATGCTTGTGGGTGGCAGTTGTTGGGGGTCATCTCTCCATAATGTAGCCAGGGAAAACTTATTGTTTGTCCACAAAGGAAATCTGAGGGTGGTGGCAGTCAGTTTCACAGACTAGTTTTGCAAGCCAATTGCAATGGTATTAAGGAGCATTTCATATTTTCAGGGCCAACTTCCCTTCTCATATTTACTGACGTAAGAAAATTTACTGTGGGATGATTTGAATACAAGAAAGGAGAAAGTGATGAAATCATTCCTTTTAGGTTTTTACTTCCCACAGGAACAAAGCCTTCCTTGCCTCTGGAAGCTACCAGAATGCATTTCCACAAAGCGTGGAGGGGGCGAGTCTACCAGGCAAAGTGAAAGACTTAATGCACAGTTAAGTTTTAAAAATCTCCCTCCTTAGCACAGCTTCCACAAGGGATATCCCCAGGCTACCTCACCTATTATGATAACAACATGATTTTATACCTATGCTCTTCAGCTCCCGTGAACTTCTTCAGTAGTCATCACTAGGCTCTTAGCATATACAGATGAAAATTCTATGAATATATGAATAAACAGAGCTCACAAATAGATCTAAATGATTAATCTGACACTCACTAATTGTGAACGTGTCCATCAGTCATGTGACGCTTGCTGGGCAGCATTAACCATACAATCAAGTTAGATGAAAATAATAGTTGAATTAACTATTTAATAAAATCCTAGACTTTAGTAAATGACTAATTTAACTATATGCATATCAGTATTTTTATCTACAGTACTTGTTTGATCCAGACAAGAGGTGCCCTTAATATCATACACCACATTATTTCAGCCAGTGCTGAACAAAATTCCTCTTATATCTACTTTCATTAAATTGTCTGTGTGTCCTGTAACAACCCCATGACACCAATGGCATCTCAACTGCTTCATTTTTGTACAGAGTATCTGTTGAGACCTCCTTCCAGAACTTATTTCAACCTCCTTTTCCCTTGGCCCAAAGCATCTTGTTACAAAAACTAGGAAATCAAATCTTAAGAGAGCCTTTCCTTCTACTTTTTCTCTAAGTACTAGAGTCAACCCTTTTCATACTTTTTGCTGCATCTACTAGTGTATGCTCTGGTTATCAGGTTTCTAGAAGTTTCCCTGCTGCATATGGACAAACAGAGGAGATGGTTATAATTATCACATAAAAGCACCCAGGAGTTAGGATAGCAGAGGAGGAAAAAAATACATGGGTTAATATAGTTAGATTAATTATCAAGATCACAAAGTTAAACTAGCCACCTACTAAAATCTATGATTTTTTTTAAATAGTTAATTCAACTATTATATTGAAGTAACATGACTGCATAGTTAATACTGTCCAGGAAGTGTTACATGACTGGTAGACACATACACAATTAGTGAATGCTGGGTTACTCTTTCAGGCCTATTTGTGAGTATTATTATTTTATTTTCTAAGCTTAGGAGATAATCATAATTAAATTCACCTCTTTGGAGTTATTAGCTTGGTAGCAAGACTCAAAATCAAACCTTTTTTTCCAACATTTTTCCTAAAACAAACTTTTTCCAACATTCTTCCTACTTTCTTACTTTGAATATCTTGACCATAACGTCCTATTTTAGAGCATCTCCATTTTGTCTAATGGTTTTAAAAGGCTGGTTCCCAGACAACACCATTCTTCATGCTTTTCAAGTCAAGCTTCCTTAACCATTATATTTAGCATCTTAAAAATGGAGTCAATTCAGATCTTGAACTTCAGGCTGACTCCCTTGAAAAATTACTGGATTCTTTCCATCAATCTCTGCTTTTAAGGCACTGGAGTTCCCAGTCACTTCTCACTTTTTCTATGTCCTGGCCCTAGACTTCACAGAAGTGAAGGAGCTTGGCTCTCAGACTTGCAGTAAAGAATATAGTAAATATCTGCCAGGAATACTGATGAATTGTATAATTAATATTTTTATTCTTTTTAAGCAATTGTGCTTAGCAGATGGAAGTAATTTTTCAGAGAAGAGGAAGCAAAGGGAGGCCCCTGAAACCCCTGAGGGGGTGAACAAGTGTTCCTTGGCTACCATATGCCCAAGACATAGCATTTCTGCAGTGCCCTAAGAAGACAGCTTTAGGATGTTAGCAAATCAAGTTAAGAGATGACAAAGTTGAATAATTTTGATTGTTAATATTAGTAAAGCATGATATTCTTGTTTTTCCATTCACATACAAAACAGATCAGCAGCGATGAGTCTAACTTTTTAAATTCTCTTTTTATGTCAACTTTGAGTGTTGTCTTCTGTATACATATATATATATATGTATGTATATATACACACACACATATACACACATATATATTCATATATACGCACAGAGTACAGCGCTTGAATTACTACCATGTGGATAATTGAAAGCAGAGTCCCCTCGCCTCTCAAACTTGTGGATTGTTTCCAACACTTGCCTTCCTTGCATGGAACCGTAACACTGCAAGCAAGGAGATGAAAGACAGGAACTAACTGTATGCAATTAGCTTAGTTTACTACATGGAACTGGCTAGAAATCAGATGTGGTAGAAGTGAGTATAAACAAAGGAAACTTATCTGCTTATCTCATTCATGTCTGAATTGGAGCCATTAGTCTTTGTGTATGAGAAGTGGTGGCACTGGGAGTAATTAACTGCAATTCACGCTCTGTGGTAGTTAACAACACTCTCATCTTTTTCAACCTGCAGAACATCAAGTTCCAAATGCTTAAGAATTTCCCCACTTTTAAAGGCATTGTTTTCAAGGCACTACAAAGTAAATGCAAAGCATAGAGGTCTAATTCTTAATGGCAAACATCCACCACAAAAAAAAAAAAAAAAAGAGAGAAAAAAAAAAGCCAGGCTTTTGCTTTAAAATCTTAGAGGAATCAGGTTAAGGTCCTAGGACACAACAGAAAGTCACACATATTAAAGCAATGCTGGACCATTCCAGAGTAGGATAAGAAAGCTCTAAAATAGTGTACTGATGACATTTTAAGAAAAACAGACCAAACATGTTGAGAAAAGGTCTTTACAATTGTGCAGTATTAAGAATAAACACAGATCAGAGGACAGCAGGATATAACAAATGCATTGTTATAAATATAACAAATGAATGATGTTCATATTGAAATGCAATGAACAGTATTTCTTTCAGTGGAACATGTGTTATCATTCTGAAATCTATCTATTCTCATTAGAGGTGACTTCACCTTCACTGGTCATAAAAACCCCCACAGTTCAAAACAAGCTGTAATTTCACAACACTTCTTCTTAAGGTAAATAATTTGACAGAAGGAAGAAAAGCATGACTGCATTCTTCTTCAGCACTGTACCTTTGCTAACCCTTTCCAGAGATAGAGCTGCCTTGTGCACGGGTGTTGTACCATTCTGTGGGCTAGGGCAAAGACACGGCCATAACAAATTTGGTGCTCTATTACACTATTAACCTTCAACTCCCAAGGATCAGGGAAAGAAGAATTCCTGCATTCCCTCACATTCAAGGACTCTGGCCACAGCCCACGGAAAGCAGAACCAAGGAAAAGTCTCCTGGCACACCCATTTCCCTCCCCAAGACAGACAGACATCATTTTTAAGATGAGACACAGTCCAGCACTCCAAAAAACAAAAACAGAAATGTTTTTAAGTATATGACACAATGGAGGAAAGGGGTTAGTGCTAAGTGCAAATTCCAAATAGCTCGGCATGTTTTCCTGGATCGTCTCTTATGTAAATCCACAAATTTAAGTCTCACCCCAGCTTGGTGGGAGCAGAGGGGAGTGGGCTGGGAGCTCAGTGACAATACGAGGCATCTGTGCACATACACACAGCCGCCACACACACAGGGCCATGAAAACAAGCTGGTGCACCACAAATGTCAGCCAATTTATGTAACATCCTTTTACTCAGCATTTCTTATTCACCGAAGGGTAGAAATCACAGTAAACTGCCCTCAGAGAATTGAAAGTGGGAAAGGTTAGTCAGAATCAAAGTTTTGCTCCAGTCACTGCAGTTGTTGGCTGCTTGACAGTCTATATGTTACTTTAATTAAATAATCAGTGAACAAGCATATATTTCAAAAGAATAACCAATGTAATTGGTATTAACATGTTTTAATTGTTATTAACAGCAGCTGTCATTTTAAATTGACTAAGCACAATAGCCTTGGGCTGATGCTGTTCACGTTGTCCCATGAAGAGCAGAGAATTTCAGAAGCCAGTTTGTTCAGAGAAGAATTTTTTTAGATGGTAGAGAGCCAACAAGTACTTGCTGGCTACACACACCTGGGAAATCAAGGAAGAGCTGAGGAAGAGCAAGAAATTATGGAAAAAGACTCTCTAGACAGCCTTTCTAGTAAAGAAATACATTGGCAGTACAGCTATATTGCCCTGAAACAGGAGCAAGAATCTCATCTGCTCAGTGCTTCAGGATTATATACAGGGCAGGACTCCCAGTGTGATTTTTGTCTCTTTGGTACAACATTTCCTTATTTTATTATTATTTTTACATTATTTTTACATTAGTTTAGATTCAGAGTTCCAATTTCCTGTTCTGTCTAGGAAAACAAACAGTTGTAAGCTATTTTATGAATATTGTGACTTTTTTAAAAAAAGAAGAAAAGCTAAAGGAAAGGGATTCTATACTCAATGAAAAACAGAAAGCTTCAAGTGATTTATAATTAACTAGAAACAAAATCTGTTATGATGAAAGCAAAGCTTAAAATGCACAGGAAAAAATTCTGAAATTAAATCATACCCATTTAAAGTACCAGAATAATGATACAGTAAGGGGAAAAATAATGTAATCCGCAACTACAAAAGCCTGAAATATTATTTTGTACTTATTACATTTGTTTTACAGTACTTGCATCCACCTCAGTCATCTTCAGTGGAGTCTCCACAGAAAACCCACCTGATCAAGCCTGCCCTTGAAAGCCACTGGTTTATACTTCTTCAACCTCTGAAATGCAAGAATCTGCTTTTCCTACTTATTAGTAACTGATTATAAATTTAGGAATATCTCCAGGAGGTTCAGCTTTGGTCTTCTTTAAAAAATAAAAATAATTAAAAAGAAGACTAAGCTTCCAAAAATTGTGTATTGCTTAGCGTATTACTTTCTATCTAACTGGTCAAGTAAACCACCTTCTTGAAGCTCTTCAAAATCTTCATGATAAACTACTTCATATTTGATCTGAACTTCATGAAGAAACTTGGAGGAATTTTGTTTTATTGTAGAGTCATCTTCAATTCTAAGGAATACTAAAGTTTTTGACAGAAAAGACAGACCTACTTTACCAGAGATCTAAGCTCCAAAATGGAGCTTAGAGTAGAGTTACTCTGTAAAAGATAAGAGCATGTATAAAATAACAATTGGGGTTTACATAAAAGAAAATATTCAGCAGTAAACTTGTCTCAGCAGCTATACCTTCCATATACAACACTTAAGATTTTTCCCATCTTTTCTCTTCTACTAGCAAATGGCTAGTTGTTGTTCTTGGAAATACAGCAGTGAATGATAATATAAGTTATTAGAAACACCTATATGACTTTGTAGAAAGAGTAGTTACATCAGGGCAGTAGGCAAACATTTACCAAGAGCCATCAGATGCAGTTTGACTTCCAGCTTCTCCCTAACACTGATGGAAAATTTACCTTTAGAGAAAACTTAGATGATACCATAAATAAAAACTACAGGGAATGAAAAAATATTTAAGATTCTGTATAAGTGTAAAATAATGATGTCTTAAGACATCATCACAACACCTTATTTAAATAAATCCAGAGGATGAGAACTGGATACAGTGGTTTGTACGATGGGAGGCAAATTTATATATGTTATGAATGCAAAATATCAGGTATCAGTGCTTAGTGCCTTTAAATATATATTTTATGGGTTCCAGATTTGCTCTAAAACTCCCTGAATTCAGCATGAGTTTCTTTTAATGGATATATGGGTTTAATCCAATGTCTGATGAGGTGCCCTCTCTCTAAGAAATTATACTTGTGGAGAGCATGCAGAAACCACAAGCCTTGGACGACACAAGGGGATAGCTGCTCATTTTTTAAACTGAGGTTAATGTTTTTCTATAGCATCAGGAATTAAATAGAGGTCTAAGAGATTTTTATTTTGCTTTAAACTCAGTTTTTGTTTCACTGAGAGATGTTTTATTTATAATTGTATCATGCTGGCTGAACTCCTAGTTTTGTGAGGGCTCTGTGCCCAGAGATGATCATGGTTGCAGCTTTTAACAATTTTCTTGTTTCACAAATGGTCTGCATTTGCCTGGGAAACAATCTTAAGTTTCAAGCGGCTACTTGTCTCCAGACGACTTTATTGTGGAGTTGAATTGCTTCTGATTAACACAAAGCTATACAGACATAGATATATATTGTATCAACATTTGAGCACAGTTTTAGGTTAAAAATATAGTAATGTCTTCAGAATTATGTGTTATGAAATAGCAAAAGACCACCTGTTCTAATGACAATGATCACAAAACCTTTCATAAGGGATTGCCATTTGTTATTAGATTGCTATAGTGCTGTGGAGCTTTGCTGCCTCAAACATTGCTCTAAGACAATGGACAGGCTCATCAGCTGAAGTGCTTAACCTTTAAAAAGGTTGGACTTTAAAAGGGGAGCGGACTTATTTATTGGCTTAACAAAAGATGTGAAGTGTCCGAAAACCAGAAAAACAAGAATGGGGGCTTTCTTCCTGATAGGGGAAAAACACAACACATTCTTCCCAGCTGCAGGACTTCTGAAAATGCTGTTTATCAAGCTGGAAAATAACACCTGTAGGTAGTTCCCTGCAGGGTATACTGGAATCCCTACAGACTACATAGCAGTTTGAAAGGGTCATGCAGAACCCCTCCAGATGGCCAAACTATCATTCATAACCAACCTCTTGACATCAACTTACATACTGCAACAGCAACAAAAAATGACTCATGACATTGTACAGCCTGACTTAAAATATTACCTTGCATAAGGGAGGTAGTCAGGGAGACAGCTGAGTCCCATCCACTTCTGTTACTGTCTTCCCAACAAGGAAGCACAGCAGTTTCATCTTAAAGCACCTCAATTTTCAGTGAAATTTCTTCTACAGGACAGGAAAGTCCTGACCAGTTGCAGCAAACACTGGGATCTTGATCCTAAATATTTTATATTTGAGATGTTGTGAGGTTTGGCTTTAAGTCTCTCCTTCTCCTGCCAATTTTAAATGTGGTCTGAAACAGAGTTCAATTTTTGATCTGTTGCAATCATTCTCATGGGACTTCTTAATGAACAGTATAAAGATGAGATTGTAAAAAAAATAAGGTAGGATAGTTTATGGAACTGGTTATGTCCAAAAGAATTTAAGAGACTAGATTACAAGCCCATGATCTTTCTATTAGTCCATTGCTTCCACATTTTGCAGGCCTAGAAATGATTCCCTCACCTATATTTTTAGTATGAAGTACTACTCAAGTAGAAACAGATTTCACTGCAGAAGATGTGCTGTTTAATTTTGGTAATCAATGAACATCAAAATATCAGCTAATAAAAGTTGGTGACGCCTACTACAATAATGAAACCTAAGAATAATTCCTATACTCCTTGTGACTCCCTCCCAGTAAATCTGTGATGCAAAATGCAGGTTGCAATCAACAGTGATATAAGGCAAATAAATAAAAAGCAAATAGATGTTCTAGAGCCACAAAGTATCCTTTTTAGGCTGCCAGCATCAGCCTGCATACATACACACAGGCTAGACCATGTTGTACAAGGGTTTTATCAACCCTCATTTGAGGCGCAGGCCTTAGGGAAAGGTAAGTCTGTAGAAAACCATCCCCACAAAATTAAGTACTTTTTGCTCTGTCTCTAAAATAGATATCTTATTGCACAAGGAAAAAAAAAGAGCAGAAAAGATTAATTTCAAATCAAGTTCAACTAGAAAAAAAAAGTGATAAAGCTGCCATAAAAGAACAGGAAAAGGTTAAAAACAAAGCTACATAGTACCTTTACTGAGCTTCAGTCCTTAAGAAAAGGCATCTGCACAGCAATGCACATGGGCTTAAATGTACAAAGGGTACATTCATGCAGGAAAGGAATCCCATTTTACTCTTGAGTCCTGCACTTCTGACACAGACACAGAGCACAATAACACTGACTAGTCATGGTGTGGTGCAGTATATTAGCTGAGTGAGGCCCAAATCCACCTAGGCTGCTGTGGCACCATAGCAGGCTGCGAGGCATGACGGCCCAAGCACAGGAGAATCTCGGAGCAATGCTGACCATATTTTCTGAGGCCACTTGCTGGATAATGCACATAGAGTCAGTACCACGAGCAACAAATTTAAGCACACTAAAATACCTGGCATGTCCAGCCAGCTAATTTCAAGGGTATCTACTCCTGAGATTTTTTTTTCTCCAGACATGCCTCAGGTTAAAACCCACCTCCTGTGCTTACCCAGGCTTTCTGCTAAAAGTCATGAGTCTGTAAACAAGGAAAACAAAACATGGTATGAATACATTCTAAAGGAAGAATAACCACGGGCAGTTTATTTTTATAGCTCAAGGTAAAAAACATCAAGAGCTAGAAGCCTTTGCTGTTTTTCAAAGTTTGAATTTTTGAAAACGACTGTTTTCCATCCAATATCACAAAAGGAAATAACCAAGACCAAAATAATGTCTCATAGATTTTATTTTACCTATGAATCAACCAGTCTAAAGGAAATACTACCTTCTTTCACTAGGAGCATGGGAGAGTTCAAGGATACAGTATGTATTTTTAAAGAAAAATAATAATACACATGTTTGGAAAGGAAAAGGAGAAGACCTAAGCTCCTGGCAATATTTGCAGACATCCACAGATGCAGACATTTTGAATAGTGGTATTCTTCTGGGGGCTTTCACCTTGTCTGATGGTTTTGTACTTGTTCCAGGTCTTGCACTGTTTATTACATTTAAAAAGTCAAGTTATTCTTTCCTACCGGACTACAAACTAGAATGTTTCTCTTACTAATTTTGGGAACTCACAGGCAAACAGAGCAGAATAGTCTGACAAAATCAGAGGAAAGCATAACTTTAAAAAAGCAATTTAAGTTTCACCTAAAAAAAAAAAGAACAAAATGAAACAGAAGAGGTAAGGAGTTTCCTCAAGCCGGCAGCAATAAAGTCATGCACACACTGCAGTCTCATTTCATGTCCAGATTATTTAAAAAGACGACATTCATTCCAAGCTGCCAGTCTGTATGTAGAGGAAACATTCTGCTTAAATACTAAGTTTGCAGTGTATGTTGTATGACTACTGGTAGCTCTGCCTGGCACACTAACTACAGTGGTTTCTTCTTTACCCTGAACTCCAGAAAAGACCTACAGCTTTGTCAAGGTTTACTGCTACCCTTCAAGAATTACTCTGCTAGAACCCTAAACCTTTTGGAGACCAAATTTGTGAGAATTTGTATGGCCAAACAATGCAGGAGGCTGTTAGGCAAATTACAACAGCTCTATCAGGTTTCTAAATCAAGAAAATGCCTTTCAGGGTGAAGGGGCCAAATCTTAAGTGATTCTAAAACATTATACATTACTACAGTAATTCTGATTTCTAATCATTCTCATTTTGTTACACACTGTACAGCCAGAACAAAAGTCTTTCTTCCCCACAGATCTGCAGTTTAAAGATAAGAGTAGGTCAGCACAGCTGGATATGACTGCCCCCAAAGCTGACCTTCCCAAGTGACACTCCCTGCAGGAGACATCCTGTAACCACTAGGGATGTCAGGCCCTTATTCCACATCAAATACTTCAGTGGAAAGAATGGCTCAACCTACTGCATCTCTGAAGCAAATTTTTTCCAAGTCATCATTAAATACTTAACTCCTCTGCAAACAGATAACTGCTACTGGGGCTTTTAACAGACTCATCAGAGAAACAGTTTATTTTAATGAAGGTTGCAGTCCTCATTTACAGTTCCTAACTTTACACTTCTTTCCACTAACCAAAACATCAGAAGGACACCCTTTTTCAGTACTCAGAAGAGCTGAGAGAGAATAGTATGTTGTTGATATAATCTGTTTCTTGAGTACCAAGTTTCTTCCTCCCTAAAGTAATGGAAACCTTACTGAGGTTTTAATGGAAAAGGGATTGTTTCTGTATTAATTTACCAGTAAAGCACAACTTCCCCCTCCCCTCCAGTTTCCTGGTCTATAGTGCAGAACATCCTGTCACATGCAAATGCATGAGCAAAAGCATCCTCAAATTCTCATCCAAGATCTGAATTTGTGGTAGAGATTCATGGCAACACATGAAACATAAAGAAAACAGATTGACAGGCCTTTTAAAAGAAAATCCAATTCATAACAAGTTCTATTTTAACTCATGAGCTGAGGAAGATGGACAAGAACATCTGAGAATCCAATTCATGGCAGGTCTATTTTAACTTGTGAGCTGAGAAAGATGAACGTGAACATTTGAGGGAAGGAGGGCAGGGAATATTAACATGATGTGTAAAATGCCTCTTCACTTCATGCCTATGAGTTAAACTCCAAGTGTCAGGCCCTAGGGCAGTCTAAAGTTCTATTTTACATGTAAGCTAATAATTAATTAAAGCAGCACCACTAGGCACAGATAAAAGTCACATACTTTAAACTAGCTCCTGTATTCTGGCAGATCTTCCCTTAGTATGAGACTAATAATCAGACATAAACAAATAAGAGAGGATACTGTAATGACCAACTTCAAGTAATTTCTCCAACTTTTGCACAGCAAATCATTTCCTTGATGATTTATGTCTCTCCCACAAAAGTAAAGATGACATATCAATAACCTTTATATCCCGTTTACATTACAATTGCTCCAGCAATAAAATCTGTCCTTACCTGTTAACTACCAACATCACACATGAGACCCACAGTAAATTACCAGTAGTATTTCTCCTGGCCTTGAAGCTCATCTCTTTTTCCTCTGGCCTTAAGACTGGTTGTGCAGGAGCTGGAAAGTTGAAGGTCCTCCTAGAGCTCTGCTTGGGAAGAGTCCTAAGCACTAATCATTGCGGAAGAGATCTCTGAGCCATTCCCATATTAGTATACTAGTCATGGATCTAATGTTTGGCAACTCCGTCTACCTTATTTACACCACTGCTTTGAGATGTCTAATACTATAAGCTAATGTCATTGCAAAGCAAAAATCATAGGCAAAGCCCTTGCCTTTTCTCTCTCTCTCTCTCTCCCCCCCCCCCTTCTTTTTTTTAATTATTTGGTTTGCACTTCAGATAAACAAAGTAAGATTTGGCATCCTTTTCCAGTAAAGCTTCTCTTGCTAGCAATTACATCTGGTTTGCCTGGCTTCTGGCAGTCATGATCTTACTGTCACAACTAAATGGCTCCATAAAATAAGCATCCCAGAACAAGAACTGGAATGTTAAGCTTGGGATGGTTATTTAAACAGTGCTTACATGAACTAAGGCAAGAGAGGAAGGGTGTGAGAAGTGAATATTCAAAACTGACTGCCCTGTATGCTGATTAAGGCATGTTTGAGAAACTGGAATAGTTTTACACTAGAAAGAGTTCCCCAGTTGATTAAACTGATCTAGCTAAGCATATTTGCACTGCTGCAGGGGTATTAGTCTAATGTGTATCATACAAGGGACTCTACAGCATTATCCTGATATGGAACCACACACATGCAGCTTAGTTCTTGGCCACTTCCCTTGAAGTGGTGCATGCATGGTATGTGTATCACGCAAAATGCAACCCTCAGAAAGACCTGTAAAGGCAGCAAGCAGCAAACAAGGACAATTTTTCCAATTAACTGAGGAGGAAGGAGAGTCTCTTTTCGTAAGAAGCTGTTCTTGGACAAAATTCTTATTGGTTGACAGTAGATAGCCACTCTAAGAAAGGAGATATTTAAATTGTTTTCTTTGACATAACCAGAAAGCAAAGAGATTAAACATCCTTGTTCAGAATTTGCAACTTAAGGTTAGTGTTGATAACGGAGAAGCTAAGTCTAAGTTGCTTACATATGCACACATGTATATGGATATAAACACATAAATATATATACCCACACACAATAAATATATATATTTACAGTCCCTAATTCTATGCTTCTTCTCACTAGGAAAGACACCCCTGAGAAAGACACGTATATTTTTATATATGATAAATATTATATACATTAAAATTATACAACTTGTCTGGAGCTATTTTGGCTCTCCAGTACTAACAAGTAGGATTTATTTTGCTTTAGTCAATGAAAGCAGTGACTGAGATTATGCCTGGGAAATAAATCAGTTCACCAATTGTGCTATTTTAAGTCACCTCTCCAAATCTGCTACACTGCTTTAAATATTTCGTCTCACAACAGAGAACACAAACACAGCACTAAACACCGAACAACTGACTGGAGCTGAAGCAAAGGACAGCCAGGGAAAATAAGGACCACATGCAGCCTTGTACACTCTAAAAATTTTACTTTTTAGCATTTTTAAAAAAATTCTGTTTTTGGGGGTAGCATTGGAACCCTGAGAATTTCTTTTCCTCTAAATACATTCTTACTTTTGTTTTGAATCCCTGCTAAACTGGCATAAAGCAGCTATCATTCCTACCTAATCCTGCAGGGGGAACTTAAAGGCTCTCTTTTTAGTGTGTTACATTTTATTAGCTAAATATATCTATGAAATTTAGTAGCACACATTTGAAAAATCCAGTTGCCCATTTACTTGTCAGTAGTAGTAGATTCCCCTCTCCCGATGGAAGTTATGTGCTTATTAAGAAAAGTCATGATGGAGTCAGCAACCCAGGCACCTGTGAGTACAAATTTAAAAGAAGCATCATCATTTAGGATGAAGCTGCAAGAGCAGCAGCCTTAAACACAAGTGGCACAAGCTCAGATGTTGCTTACTTGGTTCTAGTTGCATGCCCCCACTGCAGACATCCCCCCAGCTGGCTTCCCGCTGCAGGAGCTGGCAGTCACACCATGGACAGGAGCTTGCCAGAAACCAGCTGTGGCCTTGCAAGGGAAGTGTTTCAGACAGTGCTACCTCCAACTACGCTTCTTCCTCCGCCTCTTCTGCACCTGCAAGTATCTGCAAGGACATGCAAAGGTCATGGCAAAAGGTTCCAGCTCAGCTTCCTGTGCTGCATGTAACCAGCAGCTCCAGCCCTGCTGGGCACTGTTCACCTCCACAACTATTCCAGCATTCAGCCGGGCTTACAGCACGGCAGTCCGAAACGTGCAAAGCTGCACACACACACAGAGCCACAAATGCCAACTGCACTTTCCAAACTGCAAGTAACCAAGTTTTCAGGAATGTAATGCAACTGACAGCAGACCACCTCTGAAATGCAGCTGAAGAAACCACTGTGAGTATTTTCGAAAGTCTGAAGAAATGGATATTACTAATGGAATAAGCAGACAGGAAGCCCAAACAGATGGAGCAGAATGTTCTTTTCTTCCTTCTGCCAGCTAGGAACAAAACCAGTCTCTAGCTTGTGTGCATGCCTGAGATGTTCTCAGCCTTCCTTCAATGGCACTGACCGTGTCTCTCTGGCTGCTAGCTTGGAGCAGTGCTTTCTACAGAGAAAAAGCCCTGTCGGAGAACAGATTCATTCCTAGCAGGTCTAGAAACCATCTTGAAAGGAAAGGGTTGTGGCCCTGCAGTCTTTGCAATAAAAGTCAATTAATGCAGCAACACTATTGGCAAGTGACAGGTTTTGATCAAGGGACAGGGTTTTGATTTTCCAAATCTGTCCCATGAATTGTGCTCAAGCTATGATCTTAGAGGAACAAAGGTGGAATATACTCCCTCTATGCCTCCAACTCTAATCAACAGATTATACTCCTACAACTAACTGTGGAAAGGGCAGCAGAGTCACATTCTGGAAGTCACCAAAAGCTATAAAACTTAGCGCAACTCCCAAGGTAAAGAAATAACAAAGAGAGGTTGTGCAAAGGATAGAGCAAATACATCCATCACCTGTGCCACACTTCTGAGCACCCTGTCACACCCTGAGCCATTCAAACAGTAAGAATATCCCATAAAACTTGCATTTTTGTTACAGAAATAGACCATTTATATCCCACCAGTACTAGAACTGTCTATTTTAGGGTAGCTGTAGAAAAACAATTCAGCAATTTAAGACTCTGTCAATTTTCCTGTACAAAAAAGTAAAGCTTAAAATACATCTCTGTTGTTAAAGGCTCTCCCAAAAGTGCACGCTGAGGCCACGCACAACAGCAGGCAGCTGCGCCAGTTCAGTTACAGTAAGTATATCCTTAAAGCAGTAGCTCTGCTATGTTTTTTAACAGACTGTCATGTAACAGTGTATTAAGGAATCTTAAATGCAAATGAGATTTTTTAAAAAAACTAGGTAACCAGACATTTCATTCATTCATTACCCTGCACAGCTGGCATGACCCCAGCACGAATTCCTCTAGGTGTCCTGCCACGTTGGATATGGGAAATTGGCCAGGTTTCCATAGCAGAAGGTCCATACTTGCTGCCAGCCTGCTGCAAGATCCCTGCTCACTTTGATCTACCACAGAAAACTTTTGACAAAGAATCCTCCTAATGCCCCTAAATGGTTCAAGATGCACACAGCATTTGTAATAAATCAGACACTGGCAAGAATATATCAAAACAGATATAAACTTTCTTGCAATTACAGGATGCTACTTGCACCTCCAACCAGAGACATTTTACGGGAAGGCCTATGGGTGCTTAGAGAATATAGAAGATAGAAATCATAGATGATAGTGTCATTTTAGACTGTACTAAAATATTTTTGTGCAAGTTTGTCTTTATAAGCTTCCTCCATTAACACAGCAGAAGGTAATTTTCTACTCTCATTAACTACAGATCCCAACATGAGAAAAGTGAATGTGTGCCCGAAGTAAAAGAGCAAAATATGTTTCTTCCCTGAACGAGCAGCCAAAGCACTACTACCCTACAGCTGATGTTTCTGAATGCATCTCAGTGTAAGTGTAATGTTAATGAAAGCATCTTAACTGCTCCCCATCTAGGCGGTGTATACTTCATTTCCACTATTTAAGGTAGGGTAAGAATCAACTGGGAAGGTTCACCTTACTGGAAGCTTCTCATCTTCACTGCTCCTGTCTCCCTGTCCAGGACTACTTACCCCTTGGGGCAGAGAGGCACCTTCTGACTCAGTCTTCCTTCAGCTGGTAGCCTGAGAGCTCTGGCAGTCACCTCCTCCTCGTGAGCAGAGTTGAAAATCTCTCATTGCTAGCTTTTCTCAAAACTTAGATTTCCCCGCAACAAGAAGCCTCCTCCCAGCCTCTGCAGAAATCCTGGCCAGGAACATCAAAAGAAAGTCAGTACAACTAAACTGCCTCAAACTCTTGCCAACTCTCATGTGAGCTCCGGTTTTCTCCTTTAGTCCTTGAAGCTCCAGAACTACCCTAACCCCACCAGACTGCACCCTCCCACTGTTATTAAAATAATCTGGAGTAGGATATCTAGTTAATTTATGAAATATTCTATTTGGTTGGCATGTAGAAAAGTTAGTTAAATAATCAAAATATAATGGCCGAGATTTGATTTAGAAAATCTCTGTACTGCAATATTTAAATGTACCATTATGTGCTTTTTAAAAGCCCAATCGGAAAAATTACATCATTTTGGATTTTCTCAGCATTTGGTGCGTCAGCTCTCAATGTCTAAGAGCCCTATAAATAGACATTTGGACCACTTCGATACAATCCTTCTATGCAGCTTTTCCATAATCCACTCAACTCTATTATTCAAATAAAGAGCAATTGAATCTTTTCTTGGGAGTAGGGATTATGCAATGCTCAGTACAGAAGCTCCAGAAAAACAGTATAAAGCAAAGCTTGAGTTCTAAAAATTTGCAGAGCAATAGTGTTCATTTATATTTATATGCTGTGTTTCCATTTCCTCACCTATCATCCATTAGCTCCTTCTGTTTCTTCATCCATCAAACTCTTCTTCTCGCTTGTCCTGAAATATATGAAGTATAGCCAAGTACCTGAACACCAACTGTCAATGGACTGTGGACTAATAATGAAAATATAATTGCAGGATGATTAAAACTTCAATCTAAACTAGATCCCTATGCTGCTAGAGGCTATTGTTTCAAGTTAAAATTATAACCCCTCAACTATTGATATGTTTTGCCAGAAACCACTGAATTCTGGAGTTTGTTAGAAAACAAAGCTCTTATGTTTTCAGGTTAGAGATGGCTAAATACTATGAAAATGGTTTTTCAAGACACAGAAAAAACCCTCAGGTTTTCTGAAAGACAACTGCAATTGAGAGCCTTCCATTTACAAGTGAGTAGAATGTATAAAAAAACATGCAAAACAGCAATGAGAACTCTCAATGTAACCTTTGCAAACATACTGTGTAACATTGCTTTTATGTGTGTATTATGTGCATGTATCTAAATACATAATTAATTTCATTTGCCATATCTTTCTTTTCAGTAGTTATTCATCTAATGTGAATGGGTAAATAGCTCTGTGAATGATCTGAGTATATATGATTTATTACAATATACATTAGAATAGAAGATAGTTCCAGGAAAAAAAAAATCTCTTATTGTCTTATTAATAAAAATGAAAATAGGACTTCTAGTCAGTGAAAGAAGAATTCCTGAAAGCAGGAATCAGCATCCATACCACTGTTTACATTCTTTTTCCATTCTACCTTCACTGACTCATGAGACATTCACTGTAAGAATGAATCAAAATATTAGTTTCAGAAAAATCATCTCCACAAAAACTCCATTTTTTTCTTGCCACAAAACACAAATTCTCTTTGGTTCCGCTTGCAAATTTAAGTGCTAAAATAGGTTAATATGTTCTTGCCTCAATAAGCTAGATAGATTCATATTCAGTTATTCATTCATTTAGCCAACATATTACTTAGTTCTGGCAATGCAACTACATTCTTTCTCTCTACAAGGATAACCAAACAAATCCAAAGGAAACAACCTTAAAATCCAATTCGCTAAGTAAAATAAAACTTTGTGTAGAGATGCATCCACTCTTTAATATCAAAAAGGTGATTCAGCCTGAAGTTGTCTTGAGCTGAGAAACTCCAAAACGTATAATTTCAAAAATAAATATGGCCTGAATAAGCATGCAATAGTAGGTCCTATTAATACAACTACTTATAAGATATAACACTTATAAGTTAACTCTTACACTTGCAATGTACAGAATCAGAAAGATATCAATAAACATCATATTTATGCTGTATTAATAAACAATATTATGTGTTCTAATTACATCTTCACTTATTGTCTCATTTAATACCGACAAGAATGCAAATATACCAATATTGTCTAAGAAGTCCCTACCCTCTTTTAATAGACATTAAATATGAATGACTTACAGTGCCTAAATCCAAACACCTTATACAGGCAGAACATGTTAAGCATGTAAGTGTATCTAAGGTATCAAACTTTTCTTCAACTAAACAGGACAGATAGTGAGTAGGTGAAAAAGGAAAAGAACTGCACACCTGCTCTGCTAAATAAGGTGAGAAGTCCATTGCACTGGATTTACCTCTCCATATTCCTCAGAATTGCATATTAGATCTAGCTTGTGAATGCTTCATATGACATCTATATGATTCTAACATCATAACCATGTCTATATGTTTACTTTATAAGCTATCCAGAATTACTGTTTTTACCTGAATTTTTCTATTCACTGACTTGCAGACTGATAAATAAAGTGTGCAATCTGCAAGCCCTATAAAAACACAAATTCACTGGACACATCTGAGTTTAACAACCTATTCCTTTCAGGACCTGTGATAATTTCAGCATCTGTTTGAAGTACAAGCAGCACCAAGTCCAGAGCTCTCCGCCACGCCTCCATCTTGGCAGCAACATTATCATAAACACTGAAACCCACTGCAGGGCCAGTGAAAGGATCAGAAGCACCTTGGATCACACCACCTCTTCTAAATTCTTTCAGTATATATGCTGAAGGAGAGCCACAGTCAGCTGCTTTTTTGAGGTGGCATTTGATTAAGGTACGTGCTTCAAACTCTGAAGCTGCTTTTGCAGTGTTACACAAAACCGCTGAAAGATACTGGGTCCAGCCACTTGCTAATGCTTGGAGCACAACCAACTTGCAGTCGGTCAAAGATGCTGCCAGCCAAGAAGGATTGTGAAATTCTTTCTCAGCATTTGTTCTTGCTGACTTCAAAGACTGTTCTGCAAGCATCTGAGTGTGACTAAGGCACAAGAGCTCAACTGCACCACCACCAAGAAAAACCTTCCCTTCGTCTAAAGCATGATGTAGCCGATACACAAAAGTCCAGAACTGATCTTCAATGAACTGTAGCTTGGCAGCGATGGTAGTGGTGAGCACGGCTGTCAGCAGAGGAATTCCCTGCACATCTATCCTGACTGGCACAAGCTCGCGCAGCTCCATCGCACGCCCGTCACAGGCTCTCCACACCTGCACGTGGGCCCCACTCCCAAGGTGATGGGCACGCAGCTGAGCGAGATATGGTACCACCTGAGCGCCAGAGGCCTTCCCGAATGCACGTAGCACATGGGCTTTCACAGAACCTATCACCAGGATGTTGTTTGCCATGCATCTTTCCATCAGTTTTTCACACACATTTCCTTTGACTAAAATCAAGCTGACCTCAAAATGTGTTAGAATGTCTAACATGCTGCATAGCCACATGTCTTCTGGGGAGGTGGCTTCCTGCAGGCTGGGCTGCTCCGATATCATCCTCACATTATGTGGCCTATTAAAACCTAAGTGGCGATACTGCTCAGTCAGGTCTCCATCCATCAGCACGATCCCCAGCGGTTTGCCTTGAAGGTATTTGATAACTGAGGCTTTTTCTGGGGATACTAAAGTGATAAAGCCTGGGCAAACACAAGAATAACTTTCAGGCAGGCCCAGTAAACTGCATGTTACAATTTCTGTGACATTAAGCTGAGAAGACCCGCCACATTCAGCTCGCTGTTGTTGATACACAACAATGTTCTGTAGCAATTTCAGGCTGGTCACATTCCCGTGGCTCAGAGCCATTGCCAAATGTCCAAAACCATTACACTCACATGGATATGCTGATTGTCCTGCGAGATAACCCTCCAAATTGCCTAGCTGGCTTGAAAAGGTGCTTTTTGCTAGAGTGCTGAAGTATCTACTGTGACTTAGTTTTTTTTTGTTGCAGCTGGATATGATAACATCACTTCCAGAAATCACAGATTTACTTTCGTCATCCACCGGTTTGATGAGGGAAGCTACTGAACCAAAGTCTGACAAAGTTGAAACCAAATAGCTAGTACTAAAGTTACAACTCTCTTCTGGGCGGCAATGAACATTTCTTGGAACAGCAACTTCTTCTGATGCAGAAACATCTTTCTGAAAACATGCTTCAGGATTTAGAAAACTATTAGACCTAATATAGGAAGTTTTGTTTTCAAAAACGCTTATCCTAGCACTGCTGGAACATAGTTCTTTATTTACATCATGTATGGATAGCTGAAGACACTGAACTTTCTCACAGCAAGAGTTCAAGCCCTCAGCCATCACAGATCCTATTACTGAAACAGGCACGTTCTGCTGGAGACACTCTAGCACAGCATTGCTCCACGCGCCGATCAGAAACAAGAGGCTACTCATCCCAGTTTTAAATTCCTTGTTCTGCGTCTGAATGGTTTCATTAAGAAGCTGTCCAGTGGCACTGCTTAAATCCAAACTTTCGATGAGCCTGACTGCAGAACAAGTCAACACGCTCTGGTTGGTGCTTTCGTCCACAACAAACTTGCACGACTTCACTGGCCCCAGCAGTGTTCTTCCAGCTAACGCAAAGGTGGAAAGTTGCTCGAGTCCAACGTGCCTTCTCACAGTCACTTCCCTGAAAGCCATGGCCAGTACACAGCATCTGTGAACAAAACAAACTTATTGCCCCATCCTCGCAGTACTCCAGAGAATAAATACAAAAAGTTAACGCTGAACACAGCCCTTTTGTGACGCACTCTGTATGAAACGGCCCTTTATCCAGTGTACTCTTTATAAGACATTGATGGATGCATTTAATGAAATGATGCATTGCTAGAATGCCATGGAAAAAAAATCCCTTGGCATATAGCAAAATGCTATTAATTCCAGTGGTTTCTTACGCATGAAGCGGTACAGATTTTACAGCACTGCCATTCCTCTCCCGGCCTGCTAGCTGGAATTTCAGTCGTCTTAGAACACAAGTTCCTCAGCACAGGAAGGAAACCTTTATGTGCAACATCAGCCCTCACTACAGGCATACTTTGGTACCAAGAGTTATGCCATTGACTTCAGCAGTCAACTCTGGAAAGGGATAGCCAACGTGATTTATTCCAACTCTATTCCATTTAACACACACCGATACTCCATTTCACATATACCAAAAGGAATGCCACTTCCTTTTGTCTCACACAGCAAACAGCCAAGATTAAGTTTTTTTTTCCAAGGCTGAATAGAAGACCAAAGGCTAAAAAACCTTTCCCTTGAAATCTTCTCCACACCACAGTGCTGCGGCAGACCACATGGATTAAACTAATACTCCCCTCTTTTACATTTTAGTAATGAATCTAAAGAAATTAACTAGATGAAACAGGCCAAACAATGCTCTCTGTTTAGGTTCTCCACATGTTATATGGATTTGGGGAGAGGAGATTCTATTTTCCAGCACTTAGCCTCCCCCTGCTCCTGAGCAAGGGCTGCAGATCAGCAGCATAAGCTGTTCTGTGACTAGAAGTGTGTTTCTATTTCAATTAATGGAAAGTGAGGGCTGTTTGCAAGATAGATTAATCAGGGTTGGTGCAGGACCTTCTATGAAGCCAACACATTCACAGCAAACCTCAATGCAACTAACTACAAGGTGCTTAACTGAAATTTCCTCTGAAATTCCATCTGGAAAATGCAGTCCTTCCCCTTAGCTTGTAGTGAGGCTTGAAATTGCAGATTGGACATCAGCCAGTATCCTGCAGCTGTGCAGAACCAGACCAAATGGACCCAAGGCTTGGCTGCAGAAACAGATGAAGGCAGGGTTTGGGCTTACAGGAAAAAGTGCTTTTATTCTGCTGCTTGCACAACTTTTGGCAAAATGCGTGATCTATGATCTTGTGATATTTTTCTCCGTTTTCTTTTACGAATATTACTTTGGCAAGAATAACCAAACTAACATGCTCTAGGAATCATCGTGAGCTGGACTCAAAGTTGCACTTTGCTTTCCCACCAGCCCTTTATATTTTCTTCCATCCGGCCTAAAGTGGAAAAGGTAAAAAGCCAGGTGGAGTTGTACTTCAGAATCTAGTGAAAGCAGTAAGGGGAGAAGGATCTTGGAGACTAAATGGACAGGCAAAAACAGTAGTACAGAACAGGTCTGGAGGGGACACTGACCACAAGGCTTCTGCAGAGCTGATGTGCACCCTCACCTATTGCTCTCTGCCTCAACACTTCTCTCTGCAAGCCAATGAGCAGAATAAACCTCACCCTTTGCCACATTTTGTTACACTTACCTTCACAGATTTGCAAGGTGTGCTCTAGCAAACAAGAAGCATTCCAGACAGATATTACTTTGATTTACAGCATCTTAACCAAGAGAGTTAAATTGCCACAGAAAAATTCTGGACGGACTTGTTTTCTGGATAAACGTCTTTCAGTAAAGCTGGCACAGAACTGTTTTGAATGCAGGTACGTGCGTGCTGCATCCGTAGGGCCAGCACTGACGCCCAGCAAATGACAAAAACAGGCACAAAGCATCCTGCTTACGCCCACAACACCAAGTGCACAGATGGCAGTCACCACTTACCTCCTCTACCTGAAAGCCAACACTAGAGGACAAGCTTCCCGGCTTAGCACAGCCAGGGGCAAAAGTTCGTGGTAAACGAGCCCTGCATTGCTTGGAGCCGGGAGGTAGAAAGCGGGAAAAATGCACGCAGGGAGGAGGAGGAGAGCACCCCCGCTACCCCCGGCAGCCACACAAAGGGGCTCCGCACCGGCTGCCCTCCAGCGGGAAG
>JAWLRI010000295.1:69567-178322 GCA_034781795.1 Crypturellus tataupa
TGGAGCCGCGCGCGGGGCTGGGGGGCGGGGCGAGCGCCCCGGCGCCGCGCGCGTCCCCAGGGGAGGCGACGCGTCCTGCAGGCCGCGCCGGCCGCGAATCAACAATAACAATAACAATAATAAAAAGGGAGAAAAAGAAACTTAAAGTATCCGTGTTACTATTGAGAAGACGGCGGTCCTGTCGCTGTCTGCCGGCAGTGTCGGCTCCACTGCAGTGCAGTGAGTCATCGCCGTGCCCGGTGCGGAGGAGAGGCCCCGCCGAGGCTGTCGCTGCTGACGAGTAGGAACCGACGAGCCTGCACGTGCAGCGGGGCGATATTGGTGCTGGCTTGGGAGCCACGCTGCCTTCCCTGCTGCTTGGGAACCACGCGAAAACTTCCTGTTATCCCCCCTGCCCACCCGAGCTAAACAAAGTGCTGGCTGCTGTTTACATATTCAAGGCCTTGCAGTCATTTATACTTAAGGCTCTTACCTCAGTATAACAGAGGAAAAATTTTATGCAGGAGTATTTTTTAATAACGATGTGGGAGACGATGCCTCAGTGCTTTAAGTTATGTAACAGGGTAGGGTACCAAAGAGTTTCCAAGTGTTTTTTTTTTTTTTTTTATTTTTTTTTTTTTTATCCTTCTTATGCTTAATTTTTTCTTGTTGAGAAACAACTGGAGTGGGATGGACTTGTATCATCTGAGGGGCTCTATTCCTCCAGCAGAGAAGGTTCTGTAAACTAGGAAATGCTTTGAAAAAAAAAGGGTGAAACAAATTATTATCAGCCAAGCATTTTGTGAAGGATGCCTTTGGCAGCCTTGCCTGGTGAACACGGAGGGAGATGGGAGGTTTTCCCGAAGCCGTGAGTAATGTTTTCCTTGCTGTTCTCTCATCCTCCCACTCACAAAAACCAGCTATCAGTAAAAAAGGGGGTGGAGGACCTCCCGTTTCTGAAGCAGGGCTGCTTCAGCAGTGTCTTTCTGTTGCAAGGCAGTGACTTTACCGTGCAGTTTTCAGAGCCAGATCGTGTGTTAAAAAATGTTAATAATAGAGAGGCAGGCAGCTAAATAGACCATCATAAAGGTGGTTTCTGACCCTGTTGTGAGACCTTCGTTTTCAAATTCTCAGTCATGGGTTTCAGCACCATTGGTGTAAGAAGGCACCAAATTTGACTTGGAAGGTTTAAAATACCCACCATTCTGGACATGGTGGGTAAATGTTGACTATGTTACTGGTGTAAAGTAAATAGGATCAAGTAATGCAATTTGTAATTTAAATACATACTCAAAACAATGTAATTATTGCACATTTTAAATAGATTTAGAATATAGAATGATCAGTGAAGCCAGTATTTTAGACAGATATATTCCTTTGATTTTCTTTTTTTATTTATGTTTAAATAAGCACTACCATATGAAATCTGATTTTTTTTTTTAATAATCAGGGTAGCTGTTTAGTGCTCTCTATAAATTATTGAAATGCATTTCATACAGATAAATGCACCACTTAGGTGTTTCCAAAATAAAACTATCCCCTTGTCCAAAAGTATTTTTAAGAATAGCACCTAGAATTGAGAAATGCCAAGAAAATAGTAATTTTTAAGTGCTATTTTGTATCTGACGTCCTTTGCGGACTCATATTCCTACCTTAACAACAAGGTTAACAAATGGTCTAGAAATACCAGCAAGAGGCTACGTGTGAACACAGAGCTTTTCACAATGTCTTAATCTTTGCGTGTTGATTTCTACATATTTTGTATGCACTTATCAGCAGAGAGTGAGGAAGAGGATGACAATGAAATGGAAGTTGAAGATCAAGATAGTAAAGCTGAAAAGCCAAATATCATTAATTTTGACACCAGCTTGCCAACGTCACATGTGGTATGTTCTTTTTCTCCATATATTCCATTAAATACGTTTTGAAGAGGTTTTGATTGAGCAGTATATACACCCTTTGATTTTAATAAAGCTGCTGAATAATTGCAGTGGTATGCCTGCTGATTCTAAGCTTAGGTGAGTGAATCTTGCTAGAAATGTAATAATCTGTATGTATTCTGCTTGCTGATCTCTACTGCTCATTCACAGTGGACAAGGGATTTCTGCTGAGAGCCATTCAGACTGGTGTCCCTGAATGGTTCCAATCCAGAAGTTTCTGTCTGCTCTGTACTGTTGCATGTGATTTCCCCCCCGCCGGGTGTTTCAAGGGTAGCAGAGCTGAGGGCTTTGCTGCTGTAACTTGTCCCATAGACCCTGGGGTAGCAATAAGCAGTGTTCTGTGTTAGCAAAGATGCTAATTCAACTGGAGTCCAAAAAGAGTCTTCCGTGGAGCATGTCCTGTGGTCTGGCATAAACAGGTAATCCATGATAGTGAATGCATGATGTTCTGAAGGTGCACTGCATATGAATATTCAGGTTCATCTTTATAAAACAAAAGCCTCGTATACAAGTGTTATTTCTTCTTGTTTTCAGTATTTAGGTTCTGATATGGAAGAATTTCATGGAAGAACAGTGCATGATGATGACAGCTGTCAGGTGATTCCAGTGTTGCCTCACGTGATGGTGATGTTGATTCCTGGACAGACGTTGCCTCTTCAGCTTTTTCACCCCCAAGAGGTTAGCATGGTGCGGAATTTAATTCAGAAAGACAGAACATTTGCTGTTCTTGCATACAGGTAAAATACACGAGTGGATTTTACTGGTGGTATGGAACATGTATTTTTAGTGCTGGTTTCTTTGAACCCTAGATCAAAAGCAGATAATTACATCCATTTTGTGGTATATAACAAAAGTTGAGGTTTGAAACTGTTAGACAAACTTCCAACATGCAGCAAAAAGGATGTTGGGTAGCTGCATGACAGCAACCGAAAACCATTCCTTTTGTGTAGAGAAACAGGAAGTGTTGACTTTCCTTGTTCACGCATCTCTTGATTTCAGTAACTGTTTGAATGCACTTCTATACTTTGTCTTAAGAAAAAGCCTCAACTTGAAATACAAAAAATGAGATTTCTTGCTATGAGAACTTAATTGCCTTAAAAATACATACTTGTTTTGTGTATAAATTAACAAGCATAGATAACTGTTTAACATTAGAGTTAAGAGAAATGAGCTGATAGAACTGCAGAGAAAATAAAGGGTAATCTGTGCCAAAAGAGGCTGGGAATGTTCCTCCTTCCTACCCCAGTTTACTGCAATTTAATTATGTGAGAGATGGGAGCAGCTGTTTTTAGAAAGTCACTCTAAAGAATTCTAGCACTTTCAGTGCCTACATTTCAAATGAATTTTTGATCCCTCTATTCCCAGAATCTCACCTCTGCATGCTAAAATGAAACCAAATCTTAATCTTCAACAAAATAGAACTTATTTGTAAACAGAAGAAATAAGGGTTGCAGTCAGTTTGAAAGTATTTGATCCACTTTACTTTTTCAAATTGCCTAAACACAGACAATCAGTGTAGGCAGAAAAACAAGTGAAATCTGAATGAACAGTGTTATTTGGAGCATAGGTAACCTTTTTTTATTCTATTTTGCTTTTAGTAATGCACGTGAAAGGGAAGCACATTTTGGAACAACAGCAGAAATATATGCATACCGAGAAGAGCAGGAATTTGGAATTGAAACTGTCAAAGTGAAAGCAATAGGGAGACAAAGGTTCAAGGTGCTTGAAATCAGACCCCAGTCAGATGGGTAAGAAAATAATTAAATTTTGCACGTTGCAAATCCTGTGCTATCAGCACTTTGCACAGTAGACTGCTAAAATGTATAATGCTTAATATCCTTCTGAAAATTCTGCCTTTTGTTGTTTTCACCGAGGCATTTACATTGTACTGCTCGTGAATCTAACTTTTCAGTTGCACACATGGTTAATTGGTATAGATACTAATTATACAGTTCACCAGCAGCTCCTCTGCTTATTAAGGATTTCTGACATTTTTTATTCTAAGATTCATATTTTAGTTGTTAGTAACTTTTCTCTAGAATTTTCTAAAGAATGTCTTCAAATGGTGTGATTTGGTATGTGTGGGAAAGCATTTGTCAGAATGAATTTGTTTCTGAATATGGCAGGAGAAAATTGTTGATTTGTATCGAAAATTCCCAAGTTTTCTTTCAGACTCTTTCACATCCCAGTTTTAATTGCTATGTGGAATGAGAGGAGGCTCCTTTATTAAGCGTATGCCTTCAGCTGTCTTTGTGAAAAGCCTCCCTGATACTGGCCGGATTCTGTGCCTCTGACAAACTGTAACCTGCATTTCTTTCCAGAGACGGTCTGCACTGGGCATGTACAACTTCAGTTGAGCGTGACTTTATGTGCAGCTGCAGCTCTGAACTGCTGCAGGCAAGGGAATGACACTGGAACTGTGAAAAATAAGCTTGTCCTTTTTTGTACTTGGCGAGATCTTTATCTACTGAGCCTCAGCAGTATGCAGAGGATTCAGCTGCATGGTTCAAGTACAGAAAGGATGTAATGGGGCCCCAGAGGGGTGGTGTTTTTCACAGGAAGCATTGAAAAGTGGAGAACCAGAGACTGGTAATAATGACAAGGAAACAAGTTACTCCTTATTTATTTTTCTTCATGAAACTTTTCTATTTTTTTGAGGCTAAGAGAGAGAGCGAGAGAGAATCTAAACTGGAACAGAAGTTGAAAGGAGCACATACTAAATACTATTCAGGCTATCAAAGGCAGCTATGCCTGCAGTGATAAAGAGGGTTAGCTCTGAGATCCTTTTCAATTAGATGCTCCCTGGCTGGTGGCTGCACTAACATCCCTAGACAAAAGCATTCCAGTTTCAGTGTGGAAGCTCTTCTAAATATGAGGAATCCAAACCTCACCTGCTGTTTCATCGTCCTTCCCCTGCACTGCATTTATAATCTATCTGAGTGCTGGTAAAGAGCACACAGCAATTGCATAATTCTGTTTCCTTCTTTCACTTGTTCTATGCTGCATTACCCTCCATTCTTTAGTGCTGGGGCAGAAAAAAAGTCTGGAAAGAATAAAAAAAAATAGACTGTGCATTGGTATCTAGATGGACTTCAGTTTGCCGGGAGCAAATAAAATACATGATGTGTAAGATGAGCATAGTGTTTATGTTGAATGTGACAGAGGAGGAGGGGAAATTTTGTCAGTATTTGTCCTTTTAGGGATTTAAATCTTTATTACTATGTGACAAAGATTTTTATTGTCTATGAAGCAGACAGCTTATATATACACATAAATTCCTGTTTGTCTCTCCATCTGATAGTCTTCTCCCAGTACCCTCATGAACTTCTTGGCCTGTTTCAGCCATGTTTGACAAAGCAAGAAAGATCTCAAAGATGATTAAGCTTCTACAGGACACATTAAACTTGATGATTGGGTCCATGGAGGAGATTAATTTAGTCTTGGAAAGACTTTCTTTGGACTTAGCTAATACTCTGGTGTGCTGCTAGCCAGTCTGCATAAGTGTGTGTTGACTGGCCAGCACAAACTTGTAGCTCAAAACCAGGCACAGTATGTTCTGCTATCGCCAGCCAGAAATGAGGAGACAGAAGAGGATGCTGCTGCTGTAGAAAGAGGGGAAGAAGAGAGGTTTTAAGGAGTGTTGTTAAAGGCAGGATTTTTTTACTCTCTGGCTCAGTTGGCTTCCTTTTGGTGTTAGTTCATGAGATTTTTTTGTCACAGATAAAAAAAATCTGGTTTTTATTTTTAAGCACTGTTGCAGTTTCATACACACTTACCTTCAGCAAGTCTTACCTCTTCCATTCTGACCCAGCTCTCACTGTTCACTGCTACTGACAGGCAGCTGCTACTTCTCCTATCTGGTTGGCAGTTCTTTTCACGCACATCTTATAGCAACCACTCTCTCAAATCGGCTTCAGTAGCAGACTTCTGCCTTGCTCCAAGTCCCCTTTCCATCTTCCAGTGTGATGCCAGTGTTACGGAAGAATTGGCTAGAGAGGCCATTACCTAGCCTCCAGGTCATTAGTAACTTTGTCCATTTATGAAAGTGAGCATGACCTTTAACAGTTAAGGATACATATTGTCTCCTGTCATCAGGAGCTCAGCACTCTGAACTTAGCATTTTCTTATGTTTTAAAAACATGCAGCTAAGGAAATGAGAAATATCTGCGTTACTTTGCTCTTCTTCACCATCTAACCTCTTGGTTGCATGTTAACATTCTGAATTTTACAGCTGAGAAAAGCTATTGTCTGAACACAAGATGGCAGTGCTTGCATAACTACAGTAGCAATGGCAGCGGTTTTGAGAATTCAGTGTCTAGAACAGTGAGATATACTTTGCATTTGTTGTGCTGTTAAAATGTTATGACAGTTTTGCATCTACAGGCTGAGAGAGGTCACTCTTAAACAGCATGTTTACAAGTTTCATTCACAAGTATGAATTTTTAAATGGTTCAGATAAGGGAGGTGGGATTTAGATTCTAATCAAGGCAGACTATTGTCTTTTAGAATGCATTAAATAAAATACTCAGCTTTCAAATATTAGACCTCTTGTGGGCCTTAAGATCTTATGATAGTGAGATTTCCAGTAGATTTAATGTAACTGTGTTTGAGGATACGTTCCACTTAGAAATGTGTTTTCTACACTTAGAAAGTAAACAGCTATTTTCAGTCTATTATGATAGTGCCAGATGAAACTCTGCCAGCTGAACTTTAAAACCATAATTAGCTATTAAAAAAGAACAAAAAAAAAACCCCAAGTCACATGACATAATTATCGCAGACCAAAGTGTTTTATTTTAGTTACGCCATGGTTATTCAGCCAAACATACTTACAAGTAAATCTGAAGGTTTTCCCTCATTTGTGTGATCTTGTGTGGGTTTCAGTACTTACGTGTGTACTGCCTGGGTTGGGAAGCTCCTGTTAGTAGAACTTCGAATACCCGTGGATACTCTGTGCTTCTGTACTAACCTGCTTTACAGAACCAACTGTCCTAGTAGTGATTAATCAATTTGAATCCCTTTAGTGTTCTCAATATGCTTTGGAGACGTGAGCAGATGTTCTTCTGTTTGTCCCAAGGAAATCGTCCTCTCTGCAGGTTATTAGACATTCTCCAGACTCCTGTCTTAGCAAACTAATTTTCTATCAGTGAGTTGTTTCAGGAGCCTGGTAGTGTAGCAGTTTGGTTCCACTTTTGTCTGTATATTGGAGATGACATAAAAATAATGTTATCTTCTCTCTGCAGAAATAAAACATTCCTGTTAAGAAAACTGGAACCAGAGTCTTACTACTTTTGATAGGTACTTTGAATACAAGAGTCACTAGTATAGCAAACATTTTGATAAAGAAGGAATGCCACCAATCTTTGTAGCAAAAAGACATTTGTCATCATTCTTGGTGTTTCTAGTTATCATCTGCTTATGGAAAAATGCAAATTTATTATTTATAGTAAGTTAACATAGTTCAGTGACAAACTGTTTTCTGCTCTCTGGGGGCAATTTATGTCAATGAGGGTGACTGTTTCAAAGCCCTGGTCTCAAGGCACTGTTAACTGATAGTAGTTCATGGTCTGACTAGGGTTTTGATTTTTTTTTCCTTCTAACTTTCTAGTGGAGATACAGATTCTTTTGCAATTTTTTTTAATCCAACAGATAATAAGTTTACCTTTCTGTGCTGCCTTACAAGTATTCCTCAGATACCTAGAAGTTGAGAGAGCGCATACTGAAAGACATAGGCAATGGTAATCATCCTAGTAGCAACCCAGAAGATCATCCTGCTTTGGCAGTTAAGGCAAGTGGCATAGGGAGATTGGCTTTCTGAGCACAGTAGCTTTCTATCAAAAGACAAATTACTCTCTCCTAGGCCTCCTAGGCTCTTTTTCTTCCTTCCATATTTATACTATAGTCTTGTAAGTAGGAAAATAATGCAAGAAGCTTACCAAAGATGTGACATCTCCCCTGACACTTTTATCAGTGGTATTTTTGGAAGATATCACAAATATGGGCAAAGGGAGAGAGCAAATCTCCCTCTGTCTTCACAGACATGTGATGGACAGTAACTTCTCCTACCATTCTTCCCTAGCCCATCTTTACTTCCCATTTTTTCAATTTCTTAAGAGCTGGTGGAGATAACCTTCTTTACAAGTGTGTTGTTATGAAATGTTTTATGAGTAGGTACTGGAAACCTCCTTTTTTGCCTACAAGGAAAACTGTAAATACCTGTCTTGGATTTTAAATGTTTAAAGGTTTTCAGCATGCTATTTGAGATAAAGAATGATTTTCGTGTTACCATTTGACTTCCAAATGATACTGAGAATCTTTCAGAGTTATCTTACCAGTGTTGTAGCTCATCTGTGTCATCAAGATTTGTAAATGTTTTTATAACTAGGAGATTGTGAAATTAAGAGAAGTCTTGAAGTTGCACTTCGGTTACAAAATAAATTAGAAAAGATCTTTGCATCTAACCAGACTTTTTAGAGCGAAATTGGAATCCATATTAGCAAAAGTACAGCTGTCTCTTGAAGACCTAAAATAACAACCCATCATAGCAACCAGCTATGTAGCCAAGACATTGAACATGAGATTGTGAATTTTTGCATCACAGCAAGACATCAGTTTCACAGTCTGCAGGTATGAGTGAGAACAGCTTATCTGTAATCAGTCTAGAGGTATTCCTTAAAATGTATTCTTGCCTCTTCATTTATAGAAAATTACAGAGGTGGTGTAAGAACAAATTTCCTTTCCACTTCTGTTATTGGTGGTACTAGAAGCATAGTCACATACTTGAGAATTCTGTAGGGATGCATGTGGCATCAAAGTTATAGAATTATTACTCAAAATCAGCATTCTGGGTAGTGTTCAGAACATAGAAACACTTCCCAGCATTTCTTTAAAGCAAGCTTATGCAAGTTACATTAGGGAAAATGACTAGAGCACTGCATAAATTAACTGAGATGTGTGTATTTTGCATGGAAACAAGAAGATTGGAATTAAGGTATGAAAATGGCTGATCATTTACCCAAATACATAAGCTTTTTCCAGGGCTCATGGATGAGTGCCGCAAGTGTCAGTGATACAGTCAGTGTTTGAGTAGACTTAGGGATTTGTGAGCCTGTTCTCATCCAGATGAAGTAAGAAATGCTTGAAATTTTGCCTCAAGGAAAATCAAACCCAGACATTTTAAATTCATTGGTTGGGCTAATTAATTCTGATTAATTCTGTTATTTGCAAGAGTCATCTGTTAAGAATCCTACACTGTAAAAGCATTTACATAACTGCAGCCTTGTTTAGTGAAGTTTCTATGGCTTTCTGACCTGAAACTAGTGCTGTTAGAAATTTGGTTGTCAAAACCCCACAGGCTGGCAGTGAGGGCTTTTAACATGAGCTTGTGGGCAGGTTGTTTGCAGAGGGTCAAGAATATCAGGACAACTATATTGTGGTTTAATAGCTGTTGCCAGCAAGAATTTTAGTGTCTTGGCACATGGGCATTTCATGCATCTATAGTGAATATGAAGAGAGAATGCTTCAGAGATCTCTGGTTATTGCAAAAAATATATTGGTATCTTTTTTATTGTTAATACTGCCTCTAAGTACACTTGCAAATTTATAAAGATGTGCCTTAATATTTCAGGATTTTTGATTCATGATGACTGTTGAAAATGTAAACTCTTTCTTACTAGAGACAGCAGCTACTTGACTATGTGGGGTAGGTGACCTGGTTGATGCTAGGAGATTAATAAATGATCAAAGTCCGTATCCTGTTTCTGCTGATTCTGAACTAGGCACATAAGCTTTTGTAGCTTGAAGATAGCAAACTGCACTTCAGCCAGTTGTCCTTTCTGGGGGTTTGAG
Source organism: Crypturellus tataupa (assembly GCA_034781795.1). Classification (NCBI taxonomy): domain Eukaryota; kingdom Metazoa; phylum Chordata; class Aves; order Tinamiformes; family Tinamidae; genus Crypturellus; species Crypturellus tataupa. The sequence continues at coordinate 79,335 of JAWLRI010000295.1, forward strand.
ATGTGTTAACTGGGTATTAGCTTAATACCAAAAGTAACTCGAGGAGACAAAAATCTAAAAATACAGTGCTGAGATATCAGAATATTCTGCTGTGTAGCCCCTGCCAATCTGTCTTTAATTCTTTCTGCCACAATCCAAACTGATACCCTGTGTACTAAAATATAGAGGCAGCACATTGTACCCCATGGAAAAGGAAGTTAACTGAGAGAGGAAAAAACAGCCAGGTGCTTTTTGCTGAAAAAGTTAAACCAGTGATTCCTTTTAGAGTTCTGTGTGCCAGTGCAAAAATACTTGGTATTGGTAAGTAGATCATCCTGATTTTTAAAGGAGAATGAAAAGGCTGAAGACTCTTTAATGCTCCTACCTTCATCTCAGGTCAGCACAGTGTCTTTCAGAATTTAGCCAGTGGCATGAGATATTCTGTATATTACAATAGTATTTGTTTTGTTTATTCCAAATATACTGTAGGTTCCCTGAGGTAATTTGATTTATGTTAGTATAGTTGTAAAATCTGATGAAATGGGTTCCTGTTTGAATTCCATATCACCATGTAGCAACTTGATCTATTGCGCATGCCCATGTTTTTACAAGCAGTAAAATCCCTTTTTGAAACTCCTGTATGTGTGTGCATATATCTCCTTTTTTTGTTCTTTTTTTCCCCTTCATCAGAATTCAACAGGCTAAAGTACAAATCCTTCCTGAACGGGTGCTGCCTTCAACAATGGCAGCAGTGCAGCTGCAATCTCTCAACCGATGCCACATATTTCCCTCTTCGAAACCTACATCACGGAAGGACCGAGCTGTACATCAATGGTGGCAGAAATATCAAAAGGTCAGAAGCTAATTGTGTTTTTTATTTTTTATTGTTGATGGTATTTCAAAAATCGATATAAAATTCCATCTGTGCATCTTAGGGGAGGATGAACAAACTGGGATGTTAAAGATGTCAACTTCCTGCTTTTGCTGGAGTTTGTGAAATTTTTTTGTCCATTGCAGTTAACTGAGAAGCAAACATTTTGTATTATGAGTTCTACTAGATTTTAATTACAGGATTTTTACTTCTTAGAGAATCAAATTGTGCGTGTGTATCTTACAAAACTAGTTACAAGGTATAATGACCTGTTTAAACAGGAAAATTAGAACTGTTCTACTGTAATTGCATGGTTTTTTTTCCTTTCTGGATGTGGCTTATTTAGTGTTTTTAAGACCAGTGAGGTTATGATGTTTGCAAATATTTATGTTGTTAGTTAAACGGGAAGGCTAAAAATCTGGGTTTTAGAAAATAAATAATCTTCAGTAAAAGGTAGTCATGAGACCTTCAAAGTATTTATATATATAAATACATATATTTTTATTTTTGTGTGTGTATGTATATGAGGAAGAGAGAGAGATTAAACATCATGGTTACCCGATGGTAATTGTTCAGCTCTGAGAACTGCTGGAACTGCTACCTTGTTTATATATCACTGATATTTTTAGTTTATTTTTTAACAAGTCTGTTCCCCATTTAAAAAGTGTCACTGTATACCTTCTGAATTCATATGTGTCAGCTTAAAATACCTGATCTGTCTCATTAATGTCCTTATTTTACTTATTCATCCATTTGACCAAATTGATATGAAGTAACATAATCACCTTACATAATGGGCGGTTTTCTGTAGTTGTTGAAATAGCGACAGTTGATGGAAACTAAAGAATAGATGTGCTGTTTAATACTACTTGAATATGTGAACTATCTAAATTTCAGATAGATGCTTTTTTGAAAGGCATAATATCTTATTATTAAACATAAATGTCCTTTTACTGCTGAGAGAGCTTTTGTGAGAAAATCTGTATGTTGTCTGTCTTGTACTCTCTATATTTGCAAGGTGCCTTAAAAGACACCTGTGGAAGTTCCAGTTCTGATTGTGATGATGGTTGTGATATCTTTAAACACTCGGATATCCTTTGTCTCTCTTGGTTTTATTGTTTGAACAAGATCTGTGGGTAATACCTGTTGCATTTAAGAAAAAAAGTATGTTTTGATTTTAGAGGAAGTTCCATTGTGCAAGTTTGACATCTTGGCCTCCCTGGCTCTACTCTCTATATGATGCTGTAAGTTCATGCTAAACGTTACCAAATAATCTACAATATCTTTTAGTACAAAACAAGAAATCTTTAATTTAATGGGATGGAACGTTCTATTTTAAACAAGAGCATAGCTTTTATTTTACTGTTAAAAGAACAGTAGAGGTTCTTCCTCTGTAGAGGTGGTAGAGGTGGATAGAGGTATAGGTGTATAGGGTGGATAGAGAGGGGTGGATAACAGAGGTATGGGTCCTTACTGTGTCGTCAGAGCAAAAATTTGCTCCAACTCTCTTGGACTTGTTTTGCTTTTTAAAAATTGTATTTATATACATATATATACATGTGTGTGTGTATGTATGCAAAAGAAACCAATTGGTGTAAGAGAGGGAGAAGCATGGAGAAGGCTAGTCCTGGTCTGGTTCACACTGTTCTGGCATTATCTCACATGAGAATTACTGTTGCCTAGTGTTGGTTGAATTTGGCCTATTTCCCACCTTGTTATGCATTTAGTTTAAAATACATGAATATTAAGTGAATATGTAGTTACTGTAACTTTTAAGAGCACTTAGGGCAAATAGCTTACTCTACATTTTGCTTCCTTTTTTTGTTTTTAACAAAACAGAAATACCTATGTATTTAAATTAGGCTTTTCTTCTAACAAAAGGAAACCTTGATGGAAAGAGTCAAGAGGCAGCTACATGAATGGGATGAAAATCTTAAAGATGAATCTCTGCCAACAAACCCAATAGGTATGATATTCTTTATCTTGTGAACTCAAATTTGATTAAGAAGAGAAAAAGGTTTCCTAAAAAAAAAGAAAAACACCAAGGCTTACCTTTTGTTGGTAATTCATCTCTCGCTCCCAGTTTCCAATAAATTTTGATGTCTGGTTTCAGCCAGATTTGACAAAAGGAAGATATATCTTGGATATATCCAAGTTTTATAAAACATGTAAGAGAAACAGAGTCTATTGCCCTTTCTGTAGGGAGGAATTTCTCATTTCATAAGAAAATGAACCAAAAGCACCCTGGATTTTTATTACTATTAAATGAGTCCAAGTGGTTTTGTTTAGGTAATCTCTTAGCCCTTACCTCTCATTACCCTTGATAAGGCATGAGAGCATTGATGAGGGAAAATGGCATCAGTAAGTGGACCACAAAAAAGTTCTAAGTTTCAATCTGTAACTGAGTATAAGCAGTATTTTATTTCTGTCTTGCATTATAACGGGCCTGGTACTTCTTTATTTCTAGATTTTTCTTACAGAGTTGCTGCCTGCCTGCCTATTGATGATGCATTACGTATACAGTTGCTTAAAATAGGTAGTGCTGTTCAGAGACTCCGATGTGAATTAGATATTATGAACAAAGTGAGTATTTTCTTTACCTGCTGTTTACTTTGAATAGTTTTTACTGAAAAATGTGAGTGATCGCAACAATTTATAACTGAAATGTTTAAAATTTCTCTATAATACTTTTAGAGCATGAATTTGGAAATTGTTTTATATTTTTCTTCCTCTTTATTTTTTTCAAGAAATAGAATGTTACAGCTAGATTTCATGCTTAACTGCAGTCAAGAAATTTACAATAATTGCTCTTGTTAGAAACTATATTTCAACACCTTAATGCACTGTTGTAGCCAAGAGATGGTGCTAGAATTCTTATGTAGGCAGTTCTAATGTTTTAAAAATGAGGATGCCACACTGTCAGTATAATACAAAACAATCAAGTAGCATTGTACCACCAAAAATTGTGCATTTCATAGTTCACTTTTACAAAGATTTCTTTTGCTATTGAGCATATTTCTAAATAAATATTAGGCAAAGTGACTTTTAAGAAGACATGTTTTGCCTTGTTAAGTCTTTTTATGCTGATTTAAAATTTGTCTTATCTTCCTTGAATGTTCTTCTTCCCAAGACTATGTAATGCTCTAAATTTAGAATATGTGGTGCGTTTCTCTAAAATAAATATATTATTACATACTGTAAGTCTGATGCAATTAAGTATCAATCAACCTCATATTGAATACATCTGTTCTAGGAGCAGCATTTGCTATAACATCTTGCAGCATTTCCAGTAGTGGCTCAGATTGCTTCTCCCTATTTCAATTTTCAGTACCTAGTATTTGAATGGATCGATGAATTTGCCTTACCCCAGTCCTAGAGGGTTGTTTATTTATACTGGAAAGAGTCACCATCTGCAACCTCAACTGACTCTCACCTTCTGGTTGGCAGTTGCTGCTGGTTGGTGAGGATACCCCAGTCATGCCTGGTGCTGGTGCTGTGCTTTTTTGTTGGGGGCAGAACAGCGGGATTTGACCTGTTTGCCTACAAGCCTCTGTCAGGGGTAAAGAGAACTGGGCATTTCCATTTGATGCTTTCTCCTCTTCCCAGCACTCATGCACAAAAACTCTCAGCAGGGATGTACACAGAAAAGGAGAGAGAGAAAATTTCAAATTGATAATTGTTTTCACATGAGTGTTTGTTAAATTTGATAGTCATTTCACTGCTCCAAGAGCTGTGAAAAAATTCTAAAATTCAGGTGCTTCCAAGAACTGTGGATGATTAGTATGTTATACATATTTCATAAATCTCAGAGACTGGAACACTTAAATTATTATGACAAAATTTCAGGTAAAGTTGACTGTAGTGCACAATTTTTCTTTCTCTGGAAATGTGGGCTAGAGAAGTGTTGAAGAAGTGCTTTCTGCATCAACATGTAGTATTGTGTAAATGTTTGTTTTAGTATTTAGTGAAAAATTTAGTGTAAGAATGTACATTATGTTTTAGGGAGTTTATCAACATTCAATTTGGACAAACCCACTCTTCTTAAAACAAGGGGAGTGCTCTGATATCCCTTTAAAATTCTTTACTTTTAAAGGAATGCACCTTGCTCACAGGTGTAGCACTTCCATGAATTCTGCTTGCAAGTGCTAATTGCAGTAACCAGATTTGGAAACGGAGGGATAGAATTAAGTAGCTGCCTAAATTGGATTCTGAGAGGGATATGTGAACATTAGATCACAGTCTGCAATAAGGGTGATTAAAGTGAGAGAGCAGAGATTGTAGGCATTAAAGGTCACTGCTGGGAGAGGAAGGCCAGCTGAGCTTTAAGAAGGAAAGTAAAGCAAATTGGCGTATGATTAATAGTATCGGTGCACAGCACAGCACTTCTTCTTCCTTTGATCTCAAAGATCCATAGAGAGTGTGTTGAAACTGTGAGGCAGAACCAGAGCAACCTGCAGGAAGGAGCCAGAGGAAGCTGAAACTCAGCAGCCAGGCCGGAGAAGCAGAATAGAGGGAAAGAGAGAGTAAAGAGTGGCAAATACCTGTGTAACGTCACAGTAATGGGGTAGGAGGCAGAACTCGGGAAGAATCAGGAGCCCAAGCTGTGATTTAATTGAATTTTTAAAAGGAAGTATGCTCACACAGAGATTTTTCCAAGGGAAGATCCCCGAAACAGCATTTTCTTCCGAGATAAGGTGGATCCTTCTCTTGACAGAATTTCACATGGACTATCCTTAAAAAGAGATAGAACTACTGTACCTTCTAAGAATATATAGTTAAGTATTCTGCTGAGCTCGTTTAAATGTGTATTTTCTGAGCAATGTCAGTGATGGTTTTTTATACTTTATAGAAATTGTAGGATATAAATTTATGTGTTATAAGCCTTAGAGAAAAATCAATACACGTTACTTTTCTTGAGGAAATAAGTCATTGATGTACACTACAGTATTCCCAAACTTTAGACGTTTTGTAAAAACATAACGATTGCATTTGTACTCATCCACCTTTTCTGTTTTGTCTTAGAAGACCAACAGCTTTTAGTTTCTGAATTAGCTTTTAAAGAAGACCTTACAAAGTTAATTCGTTTATTATGGTTGTTTAGTCCATACCTCTTGTTTTTGTGAATCCTTGAAAAATAATTGTAAATAAAAACTGTGTTTTTCTTTTGGAGAACAATTCATACTTACCATAAATAAATACATAAAAATATGCTTTAGCATCAACAGAAAATATAAGTGACTACTGCACAGATTGGAAAATAAATTGATACAAAATCTATTCTGAGAGAAGGACAGAAATTTTTATTATTTGCTGCTGTGCTGACAAGTGTCTGAAAATGAATGAAATTATCTTCTTTGTTTTTCTTTTCCAGTGTACATCTCTCTGTTGTAAGCAATGCCAAGATACAGAAATAACAACCAAGAATGAAATATTCAGGTGAGTTTCATGATCTTGATCTTTGGGAGGTTCTTGATCAGAACTGTTGACATAGCAAAGCATATTAAGCTAGGATGGAAGTATTGCAATTTCCGTGCACTCATAAAATTTAAATACACATTTATATAGAATTTTCTTTATAGAACAAGATTGTTTATTTAGGTTTTTTTTTTCATAAAAAGTTAGTAAATCCAAACATCACCCAAACCACATATATTGTAGTAGAAGTTAGTGTGAAAGGCTGTGTTTTGTCGCCTAGTCCACCTTGCCACTGAAGGGTTATGCATTGTTGTGGTGAGTTTTAGAATGTAAGAAGTTAGTTATATATAAAACTTGGGATCTCATGGAATTTGATTCAGAAATAATAACACAAAAATCATTCTGAACAGGGCATTCCAACTTTCCATATGTTGGCAAGTTTTGACAGCAGATTAACATGTAGTGATTGTGTGGTTCCCAGAATACTGTTATGTGAGGAAATTGTCAGTTTTTGCCATTAAGCATTCTAATCCCTCTTTTAATATGAAGTTATATGATTTAATTCTAACAGCTGTTCTGGGCAGTATGTTCCCATGATATATTGAACCTATACAATATCCTCCATGTTAACTAGTGATAAGATGATTCATTTTCCAAATGATTGCTATTTCTGGCATTCATGTCCCTGTTTTCATCTTGAATAACTGAAATCTGTCCATCACCTTTGTCAGTGTGAAGGTAAAAAGATGCCTCGGTTTAAGAAAGCAAGACTCCCCACAGTTTTCCTTATTGGAGTGATTAGGCCTGATGTAGTCATTAAAACTTGTTTCTTAACATCCCCGTAAATGGTGGATTCCAGAAACCACAATTTCTGCTGCGTTAATATAGTATATGTCAGCAAATGAACAAAGAGAAATTAGTTTGATAAACACACATTTTTCTTACATTAAAATCAGATTTAAGAGTAGGAATAGAGATTGTGCTTGTTTTTATTGGAAGCTGCTTGGTTTCAGCTTGAGTATCTTCCTGGAGCTCCGTCAGCAGTGTTGTTTCCATGTTGCAGTTTGTCGCTGTGCGGCCCCATGGCCGCCTACGTGAATCCGCACGGATACATCCACGAAACCCTGACCGTCTACAAAGCCTGCAACCTGAACCTCAGCGGCCGACCATCGACAGAGCACAGCTGGTTTCCCGGGTAAGGCCATTAAAAGAAACTTTATTGGTAAATGACAGAAATTTAGCCGTAAATGTATTCCTGCAGCTGTAGAGAAGTAAGTGCATACATTTTTGAAACATACACAGTCATTGAACTCACATGAAAAATTTGAAAGTTATTTTAGATCTTTCATTACTACAAAACAAAATAGAAGATTGAAGTAAAACTTGCAGAATTTCTCTTGAATCCCTTAAATCTGTGAAAGCTTTAAGATTTCCAATCACAATCTGGCACCTGAAAACTATACAGAGGATGCCAATTTTCGGAGGTTTTTTTTTCTGAATTGTTTTATATAAGCCACTACTCACAATAGTTTCCATGCAGCCTTTTTTGATCAGAAAGTGTTTAAATGCACGCAGAAAAAGTAATGCATAAATGCAGTTATCCTGCTGAAGTATCTTTTAGGTCCATAATCTGAATTTCTGTTACATTTGTTTAAAATTGTTAATATTTTATTTAACTTAATTTGTCTTGCTGTCTGACACAATTGTAAAGATATAAGTCTACCTAATAACGAAAGGTCTCGCATCAAAATGTCACCCATTTCTGGTTGCAAAACTTTAGGTTTTAGCTGGGCACACCGCTAAAATTTGTATATTTAATCTCTAAAAAAAATGTCAAATTATATTTGAATTATAGTTTCACAAAAATATTCCTCGAATATATTTATTAGAGCTTGTATATTTTATATTATCTTTTTTTTGTTCTAATGTCAGATATTATTCTTCTGTCACACTTTAATTGCCTGTATCAGTTTCTTTACTCTGTCCTGGTCCCTTTCCAAACAACCAGTTCTCTTTATCTACTGATAAAGTGGTACGTGGCTAAATTCATAGCTCTCCCAAGGTTCTTGGCTCCGCATCTGCTCGAGCGTCCTTGTGCTGGAGTGGGTTTGCTTGGGCAACCCCGTAGTGCTCAGTGATGAGGTGAAGGTCAGCAGAGTGTGTGGCATCTGCCGTAAGAAATGCATGTTTAAAGATTCCCTGAAGAAAACCTGTGCCCTATAATATCTGGAGTCCATTTGTCTTGTCCTTAAATGTTTCCTTGGTCCTTTTCTTCTTTAGAGGTTTTTAAATATTGGGGTTTTTTTTGGCTGAATTTCTTAGAAATCTGCAGGGTTTGTAGTTGGGAACCCCGTTCCCCTGGTGGGAACACCAGTCTCTGATGTTCCCATCCCAATGGATAAGCAAACTGTGTTCTAGGATTTCCCAGATGTCCTCATGTATAAGGTAGTGTGAATCCCTCTTGTTTCGTTTCCTCCAGGTACGCGTGGACTATAGCCCAGTGCCGAATCTGTGGGAACCACATGGGCTGGAAGTTCACAGCTACCAAAAAGGAAATGTCCCCCCAGAAGTTCTGGGGACTGACGCGCTCTGCTCTCCTGCCCCGGATCCCAGAGGCAGAGGACGAATCGGGCCACGACAGATCGCCACTGCTCTGCTTGTAATCTATCCTGCTCCGAAACGAGCAGGGGTCTGTCTCTTACACCCCTCTGCTCTGTTCTGCTTCTGATGCTTGTTTTAAAAAACAAAATCCGCCCCCCACACACGAAAAGCAAACAGCCAAGCAAGCAGGCGTCGCTCCGTTCGGGCTCGGTGTGCACACACTGCTGTTGTTTGAGACCCACTGAGAATTGCAGGCTGAACCTTTAAAGCGGCAGCTTGGCAGAGGAGGCAGCGTGAGACACCGGGAGACGTGGCTGGTTCATCGGGGCAGGCGTGAGTCTGAACTCTCCACTTCCATGTGTGATTTCAGAAGGTATTTACTGCTGTTGATCTACAGTGAAAGAAGGATAGGGGAGGGACTAAACTTACAGTTAAGGTATGATTTATGCAATTTCTGGGTGATGATAGATCCCAGTTGTTCCCTGGAATATTTTCCCACAACACCCTTAGTGGTGATGCAAAGAATCCATTTCTAATGATGTGTGCTACTTCCCGTTTTATGCCCGTGCTGATTCTCAAGTATTCACTGAACGGCCATCAAAGAAAGCAAAAGGCGGAAATGTCTAGTCTAAGGGGGATGAGCCTGATGGCAGAAGCGAGAGCTTCCTGCTGCCTGCAGCCAGAGCACTTCCATTACACAATTCCCTTTGGAAGGAAACTCGGATGAGGTGTTCAGTCCTTGTCACCTGATGTACTTGGCATGTTTGCCTTAAACTATCTTTTAATTTTTAAATTATTTAAACTAAATACGCAAGTTGATCCCAGTGCATAAGCTATATTGTCATTGCCTGTTAATGCGTTTACAGTAACTTTTCAACTGAGTTCTCTAAAGCCTCGTTTGCTGTGTGGATGCCCAAGGTTATGTGAAGGACTCTAAAATAGCTGACTCTGGACTTCTCAGCACTACATCGTTTGGCAAGGTGGAGGCAGCATAGCCTTTACTATTCTTTTTTTCTTTCACACTTCCATATCATAAGGTGAAATTTTGCATTGTTACTGCACTCACCTGACAAAAGGCAAAAGTTTCTAAATAAAGCAGTAATAAAGGGCAGTCGGGTGTTGTTTTAGCCCCCTGAGGCACTGTCTGTGCTGCAGAAAGGGATGCTAAAATGGGGCAGCTTTTGCTGCTGATTTTTTTCTCCTGTGAATGTACTTTGCTAGAAGCTGAAGACAACAGATTTCTTCTGTATGTGTGTCTTCATACGTACTGTTTTCCTCCCTCTTTTGATGCTTTTTCATTCAGTCTGTTTCTTCACTGTAAGTCTTTGAGAACTCACGTTGTTAGAGAGAATACCACAAAAACTACTTCACACATAAACAACTTCTTGCTCCATCCCTTCCGCACGCGAACATCAAACGTGCTGTAGCAGGGACCGGTTTATGCAGTGAAAGGCTGAACTGGAGCATCTCTTAAAAGACAAGTAGGTGATTTAAATGGTAATGTGGTGTCTGTTGAAAGCTGAAAAATGCAGGTGTGAGAGGAGGCTAGAAGCTGAAAGGCTGTTTGGATACTTGTCTATTAGGTGTGTAGAAACTAATGATTGTGCAACTCAGGTTTAGTTCTTTGGAGCCTACCTCTGTGCTTCTGTGATAACTGTTCCCTCCGTAGGGCTTTGCCATGTGTTTAATTTTGTGTGCAGTGCTCGGACTTGGCAGTGAGCTGTGAAAAGCAATACTTCTTTTAATATAATTCTGAACATGTAGAGGGTGAACGATGGCTCATTTTCTTAAATAAAACACTCTGTATTTTGCTTATTTTTCTCTAATAAGCTTTCAGAAGACTAAGGTGATATGCAGTAGTGTTGGAAGAGTGAGAGACTGTGAAACTGTAACCACTGAAAGTGTTTGTGGGATTCCCCCTCGCTCCTTGCGCACACTCACGTGCCTGCACACGCACGCGGCTTGGTTGCAACTTGATTTGTTTTTCCCCAAGATTTAGACACAAGTTCAAGTGTAGTTTGATGTCCCTCCCCTTCATCTTAACACGTTTGCTGGGGATAGGGTGATCTGAATGTTTTCTCAGCTATCACTGAACCTTGAGGTGTTCGGGTTTTGGCCAAGTCTCTCAGATTGCTTTGATTAAAACTGATGTTATGGTGACAATATTTGAACACAAAATAGGCATATTTTTGTTATTGTGTACATATAGTCAAATGTAAACTAATATAATCGTGAGCTAAGTCAGAAGCAAATTTAATGCTTACTTTCCTGTTGATGATGCTTTTCCCATCTGCCTGATCCTCTGTATCGTGTTTGCCATTACAAAGTTGACGGCACTTTCTGGGTTGAAAAGCAGCAAGATCGGCGGTACTGGGACACCCTGGAACTTCCCACTCGGCCGCCGCAGAACGGGCCCATGTGACGGGCAGCGGTGTGAAGGCCTCTGGGCATCTCTCCATGTTTCCTATTCCTCTTCCTTTGAAGAGAAAACTGCTGGGATTGTCGGGGGATTATTGGCATGTGTGGATGGCAAGTGGTTCCGGGAGCTGAGGACAAAGGAAACGGGCGAAGTCTATGCAAGTACCTGCTCGGGCTGCAGGTGCAGGCGGAGGTGCCGGTTCTCCCAGCTCTTCCTGCCCTAATCCTTGTCTTCCTGGGAGCCGTGGAAGTCGCACAGGCGGGTTTGGGAAGACACGCTTCTAACACACCTTCTAATATTGTACCTTTTTTTTTTTTTTAATAATGCTGTTATTTTTGTACATACGGCAGTTCTTGTTTTTGCCCTCGTTATTTTTCCACCTGTGTTCCAGTGCTCTGTGAAAGCTCTCCCTTTGTCCACTGCTGGAGATGACTTCTTTGCAGAAAAAAAAACTCTTGATGCTTGCACATGTTTGCTAAGAATAAAACTCAGTCTGTTACAAAACTGATCCGAGCAATTTGTTTGTTTGCCAGTTGTTGAGATGGGAAGAACGGCAAGCTTTGTTTTTGTGCCTTTTTTTTGTCTTTTAGTTCTGTTAGCATCAAAAAGTAACATATGTGCAAGGAGCTTCTGCCTCTTGGGTACCCTCAGTGCCTGGACCTGCCCCGGTCTCATGGGCAAAGTTGCCTCAGCCGCCTCCTTGGCCATGGCCACATTGAGCCGGACTTGGCAAAACGGTGCACAGAGGCGCTGGGGCGCCAGCACAGCCTGAGGCTCTGGAGGGACTGCTGCTGAGAATCCCCCTGCCATGATGTACATATATACAATTTTAATACCTATCCCTATTACCTTGCTGTATGTGTGAACACACACACACACTATACAGTATGTTTAGCCCTTGATAGAGAGCAGGTATATGTGTATCTACATGAAATATATAAAAAAATACATGTGTATATATGAGTGCATATATATACACACATATTTTGTGTGTGTATATATGTGTATATATTTGTGTGCATGTGTATATGTAAAATTTATATATAGTTAATATGTGTATGTATATATACATACATATATACATGTATATATACATACACATATATATACATATATATATACATACATATATACATATATATATGTATGTATATATACATACACACATACATATGAATCCTAGAATCATTATGGACAAGCCCAACCATAAGCCCAACAACATCCTGCCTGCTAAACCATGTCCATAGGTGCCACAGCTAGAGGTTTCCTCAGCACGGCGCCTCCTTGTGAATGCCTCTGGGGTTTGGGAGGCCTCACACATACACCGCTGCTCATACGTACACACACATATACACGGGTCTGCAGCAGCAGCCACGGTGCCCACCCCATCCCCAGCCTCAGCTCTGCACAGACACACACAAGATTTGGAGACTATTTGTACATCAAGGGATAAAAACCTGCTTCTTGTCTCACCTCCAATTTGCTATTGCCATCATTTACATCATATGACACGTTGTTTGCTTGTTCAAAGAGACCCTTTGTCCCAAATGCAACTTTATAATACTTGTTTAAAATAACTACTGGTTAAAAAAAAAAAAAAAAAAAAAAAAAGAAGTATTTTAATCCATATCTTTTTACTTTCACATCTTTCAAATATCGTAAACTAAAAATAACTGGTTCTATCAGCTGGAAACTTTGACTGTATTAAGATCTTTAAAGGAGCTCCTTGAGCAGACCTGCTACCCCCTGCTTACCTCAAAGTAGCAGTGCCAGCTCATTACAAAGCTTCCTGAACAATTTATTACTTTTTATTTTCCACAAGCTTTGAAGCTTTCCATAAAGCTTTACAAGGCCATGTGCTTAAATGCCAAAAAAATCCTCCCTCGACGTGGAGCTTCCCCCTGAAAACCTTTGTACAACTCCGAAGTAGAGTTGCTAACATTTTAGTTTCTCCACAATAACTGCCTTTTAGGATGTAGTTTTGTAAACTGTTCTTTAAAAGACAAGTCTGTATTTTAGTACTGAATTTTTGTTAGTCCTGCCCTCATCCAATATCAGTAGTTTAAAAATTATTCACAGAGGCTGCAATTTACTTGTATAATTAAATGAAACAGTATCATATTTTTGCCAGATTTGCCTTACTAAACTAAGAAAAAGAGCACTGTTTTTTTCTTTTCTTGTTGTCTTCTCAACCTTAAGCACCTTCAGAGTAATTTATAAAACAATTGTAATAATTACTTGTATGAAAATACAAAATGCTTAATTTCTGTGGCCTTACTGTGCTAGAGCTGCCATCTAGTGTTAGAAAGTGACAACTACACTGAGCAACCGGGCAGCATAATGTGTAGTAATTCATGGATTGAGAGGAAAGCTTAAAACTGCTACTACATATAGAAATAAGCTATCATTAAGATTCACTTTTTGTCGTTGTTTGATCTTTGTTTTAAAGCAAGCTAGAGCTATTAATACCTGTTCATTAAGACAGGTTAGGAGTAGCTTCAAAAACCTATTTACCTTTCCCACTAGAGAAGCTGCTCTTCAACCAGGCTATGAACATAACTCAAGATCACTTAAAACAATCCACTCTAATTTATTTGATGCTACATGCTAGCAAATACCTTGCTCATGTTGACTACCTCCTCATCAGCTTTACCAAATAAACCCAGTTATTCCTCTCATTTTCCAAAATGGTATTGATATATTTATTAACACTAAATAATCAAATTTCCCTTTGAACAGAATTCAGAGTGCATTTTAAGGTGGGTAAGTTTTGGCAGAAGAAAATAATGAGCAATTCACACAACTTTCATGTAACTAGGGAAGATGCTATTCTGAGAGCAGTAAGGATATTAAAGTCTCCTTCCTGAAATAATTGTACTGATTTCAGGAGAAAAGATGAGGAAGATGATTTTATCTAGCGCAGAGAAGGTCTTCCTGGATGCAGCCATATCACAGTGAGAAAAAGCCTGGTATCACCTCTACTTGTGCTAAGTGAAATAGTAAGTATTTCTCATTAGAAAACATCAAAAAGAGGGAGGCTTTTGAGAATTTAGCCAACGGCATTTTACTTCAGTGCAAAATTGACCATGTTTGCACAACTTCTTATGAATTAGTAAAACAGAACTATTTGACTGGGAAGGTCTTTACAACATGAACTACTATATTGGTTAATACATTGACAACGTATTTACTTGTACCTCAGGTCTGTTTTGATAAGGTTTAAACAATTCTCCACTATTATACACTTTTACAGCTTTTTCAGGCAACTTAAGAGTTCTTCCTTATCCATGTGGTATCCACTCTTTTTCCATTCTTCCCTCAACTGCTGTAAAGCTGTTCCAATTTCTTTCCCAGAAGAAACTCCCATTTTTCTTAAATCGTGGCCGCTGACAGGAAAGGAAGGAAGAGTCCATTGCTGCATTTCTCTTAAAAGATCTTCTTCTCCTTGGTATTTTAGAAGCTCACAGATTCTGGAATTTGTATTAGCTTCCCTAGACTAAAAGAAAATAAGATTTACTATGAAATAGTAGAAAACAGACCTGAGAATTTGTGCTCAGCATTCAGTATTCCCACACCACCTTATGAGGATTAACTGGGCAATGAGTTTGAACTATGAAAGTGGGGGCAGCTTCTGCCTGGTGAGCTTAGAGACCTGCACTAACTCGGAAGCCTGAAGGGATCCTTGGAGACTTCTTGAATTCCAGGTAACAACTGTAACCATTTTCCTCAGCCTACAATTGGAGGGGAACAATTACCTTCCTCTGAGGGAGAGACCTTACTGGAGATCGATATCTCTCACCTTCGGTCTTGAGCACTGCAATAAAAGTGCAGAACTTCACTTAAAAATCACTTGAGCTCTGCCCTGGCAGAGCACTGCAGTCGCCTACGAGCAGCTCTCACAACCAGCACACACAGTTGCACAGAGACTGTGCCTCTTCCTCTCTGCGCTCTTTGAGGACTGGCATTCTCTAGTGAACTAGCTCCTGCCTCAGCCTCATGTTTTCATGCAGGAGCTGGGACACCACAGCAAACTCTCCATCCTGAGGTATGTTTTCAGGAAACTTCAGTTTCAGAAGATTGGGTTCAGCCTAACTGAAGGAAAAGTAGGCTTTTAAATCCAGTCAAAAAGTTGCTCTGGAATGCAAAGTTCTCAGAACTGCTTGTTTTACATTGAAAAAGCAAGCCACAGCATGTGATGATACTATTATTTTTTGGTGCCTTCTTCAAAGTAAAGCAAAATTAAGATCTATTACAAGCTTAGTTAGCTGGAACTGGTACCATTAATACAGAATGATGTTCCAGTTCCTACAATACTACACTGGGAGCAACTCAACCTTGGCTAATACTTGTCACCAACACTTCATGGCCTTCTGATGAAAATATAAAGGTCTTTAGAGAGAAACTCTGACATAAGGGTGCAACAATTTGCCCAAGACCCATAAACAAGCCTGCGAATGAAACAGCTCTTTTTGGTTTCTTGAAGGCTCTTTCCTGCCACTAGACATTATTTTTGGTAAACTGTAAAAGCGCACATTCTTGGTTTACTGTGAGGAACATAGTACAGTGATATGGAATACACTCACATCCATTATAAAGTCCTGATATGGCTTAAGCGGTTCCGGACCCACAGCTTTGGTTAAGTCTTGCCGGTGCTTCACTAGAAAAAGGCCATGATTCTTCTCTTCTTTTGAGATTTTCAGTCTCAAATCAAGATTGAGGATATCATCCTTTGTCTTGAACAGTGACGTCAGAACTGTCATTGGTTTTGGACACAGATTTTGAACATTTTCTGTAACTCTGTCAAATTCCTCTAAATTGCCATTAAGTGGTAGTCCTAAACATACACAAATTAAAAAACAAAGAAAAAACACAGTATTACTAGCAAGCACAGAAGTTAACAAAAGAAGTAACAATTTTATTTACTGAGTGAAAACAAGTTTTTATCTTAGTTTGCAATGCTTAGCAATGCTGTAGTTGTTTGATTTCCTACTCTGTTTCATATACAATCTTCATTTCACTTTACCTATATATTGGGCAACATCAAGCTCATACATAAGTCGAACCAAATGATTTACATGGTTTCCAAGAAGAATTTTCTTCAGTTCCACCCAAATCCTTTCTCCTGATATTCCAGCCAAACCTTTCGCATTTTCTTTAATTGCTTGCAGTGTACTGGGTTCATGATCACCAGGCTTTTCTGCAATTCTTCCATAAAACCTGCCCAAATAAATGCTCTATGTTACTGTTCAGAACAATTACTGCACCTATTACTGCTTTCCAGAGGGTGACTATTCATGACAGTGTTAAACATCCTCACTTAAAATATTAGTGGAAATTTTAAAATATATGAGAAAAGGTCTGTCGTAGAGAAAAAAAGCTTTTTTTTAAAAAAAAAAAAAAAAATAGAGATGTAGCATTTGTAAAATCTCTTTGGACACTTCTGAAAATTAAATACCAAAATGCTTTTTCATCAACTAAATATTTTGAAGCAAATCATGCTAATTCACCTTTCAAGAATTAAACAACATTCTTGTCTTCCAGCAAGAAAGAGTAAAGTAATGCATGTTTTCAGCATGTTCCTGAGCAAAAAGCATTATCTGAATTTCTATTTAATCATCTCTATGAAAGTACTTTTCTGTCAAATATCTTTACCTAGAAAACGCAAAGCCCAGTACCTGAAATATCTTAGGATTCGTAAATAGTCTTCCTGTATTCTCTCACTTGCCTGTCCTACAAATCTAATTTTTTTGTTTTTTAAGTCTTCATAGCCATTAAAAAAATCATATAGCATTCCATCCAAACCTAGAAAAAAAGAAAACCAAATTAATATATACTTACATAACTATAAGAAATTTGAAGGTTAGTTAACAGCAAGCCAAACAAACATGTCTCTCAAAATTCAATGCAGTTATTTGAAAAATGCAAGGCCTGGATCCAATTTGTCAGATCTTCTCTCATATCTGTACAGACCTTTCAGCAAACAGCAATAGAAAAGAAAATAAAGTGGCAACAGACTGAGATAATCTATTGGCTGAACTTGAAAAGCAGCGCTTCATATAAAATTTATTTTTGAAATAATTTACCTAAAAACATGGAATTGACAGTGAGATCTCTCCTTTCTGCATCCTTTTCCCAGTCAGTGGTGAATTCCACCTCTGCATGTCGTCCGTCGGTGACAACATCTATTCTAAGAGTAGTTATTTCAAAATTCTGTTCATGGAGCTGCAAATTCCACATATACTATTATTACAACAAGACAATGAACATTCATGCAAGCAAACATAGGACTGAAAGAATACCTATTTTTTATATCTATATGACTTGAACATAAATTAGGTGTGTATTTTCACACAGAGCAGAAAATCAAGGATATCATTACCTGAAAATAATTTTTGCATTATTAATATCCTAGAGCGTCTGCAGAAGTCTTCCTTCAGAAGATGAAATGAGAAGGGCAAAACAGAGGAAGACTTGGGAAATCAGGAGTAAGAACAGGAAACACCAGGATCAACCTCTCCATTTTAAATGAAGCTAGAAGCAGCCTATATTACCTTTTCTAACACAGGTTAAGCAGCGTACAAAGGCCATACAGAGGTAACATATAATAAAGCATGTTAAGTCTTTGAACTGTACAAACAACAAAGTAATCAGAAAGCATGGCACACTTTAAAAGAAGGTCCTGTTTAAACTGCTGGTGTGATATTTTGAGGAAGAACAAGCATGCGACCAGTTTTCTACCGGGTGTACCCTGTGTTCACAGCCACATGGGGCAGTTGGACAGGCAAGACCCCAGTCAATCCATAGACCAACCCGGGCAGTGATGGTTCCGTGTTTCTCTCCTTTGTTATTTATCAGGCGAACACCTGCAGACGTTAACATCTCCTTCATCTCTGCTGGCGTGGCTGTAGTGGCAAAATCCACGTCTTCTGGTTTTATCCCACTAAGCAAATCCCTCACGGCCCCTCCCGCGATCCTCAGCTCATAGTTCTTCTTCTCAAACAGTTCTGCAAAGAGAAGGAAATTCACGAAAACACCTTCTGAAATCAGAACATGCTTTCAGCCATAACGGGTTAAGCTCCTACAGGTGCTATATATGTTATGGTATGCAGCAAGTGGGAAAACGTAGCGGTCCCACAGTTTAAAGGACACAGACCTGGACACCCCTGGTGCCACATCTCCAAAAAGAAAACTGTTTCTCTGACATAAATTCACCTTCCCAACACCCTAAACATGCACGTATTGCTAACAGGGCACTGGGGGCAGGGGAGCATTCCCGGCAGCTGGCAACACACGAGGGAGTTTACTGGTCCCAGGCCACGTTTGTGCTGACAGCACCGCAAAACAAATGAACAAACAAAAACCCCGTAAACTGAATTTATGGGGGAGCAGGCGTTTAAATCACTACTTTAGGGTAACAAGGAGTAAAACAGAAGAGCGGCCCGCAACTGCCTCCGCGCGGCAGCCTCGCCCGCTGCTCCCCTCCCGCGCCCAACGGCCACAACGGTCGCAACGGCCGCAACGGTCGCAACGGCCGCACGCCCCCCCGTTGCCCGGACACCACCGCCACTCGCACCGCCAACCGCCGGGGCAGCCGCGCGTCACTATTACGTCACAAGCCCGCTGGGCCCCCATTGGCCTGGAGAGGGCGGAGGGCGGAGCCTGCGCGGCGCCTTGCTCCCCGATTGGAGGTGCGGTGGCCGGGTGGGGTGGGGCGCGCTGCGGCCGTTGGGAGCGGCGGGCCGAGGCGGAGCGACGGCCGCGGCCTCATGGTGAGCGGCGCGGCCGGGGTCTTTGGCTTGTCCGCTCGGTCCGCGGCCTGTCGGTTACCGCTGGGGGGAACGGCAACATCTCTGTGTGCAGAGCGGAGAGGGCGCGAGGCGTCTGCCACCTTTTGGAGTACCGAGGTGACAGGAGAGGCTGCGGGACTGGCCACCTGTTGCTGCAAAACCCCGTCCAAAGCCTAGGTCGCCCCGAAGTGCAGCCTGGCGTGCTTGAGGGCAAGGGGCAGAGGGCTGTGCCGCGCGGTGACCCAAGCGCGGGTTTCCAAGGAGGGAAAAGAAAACCTGTATTCAGGGAGCAAGTCTGCTGGGTGCCCAGGGCTGGACCCTCTCCTGCGCCAGCACCAGAAGCAGGAGAGGCCTCCGGCCAGCCCGGATCATAGTGCTCGAGCTCAGCACCTGCATGCGAGCTCGCCCTTGGGAACCACGGGCCAGCGCGGAGGAGCCAGAGCAGCCAGCAGGAGGTGCAAAGGGCCCTGCTCAGCTCCCGAGCAAGGGTTCCCAGGCTGCCTGACCTCCTTCCTGGCATTGCTTCTTGATCCTTCTGTTTAAAGCAGAAAATATAAACCCCATCTGCTGATTCCCAAAGTCTGCAGCTTCCTTTCCCTTCTAGGATAATCTAAAAAAGCACACAGAGGGACCCGGTGCCTACCTGTTGTAGCAAAGAACATCTCTCACCTCTACTACAGCTTTAGTATTGTCACTTTAGTTATTGGTTATATAGATGTATTTATTTTTCTTTTCTACAAGTAAGCTATTTCTTTTCCCTTCTTCTCTCACTAAAGGCATCCAACTACAGAAAGCCTGGCTTTGGTACAGCCCAGCGGAAGAAAAGTGGTTTGAAACCTGAACTTACTGAAGAGCAAAAGCAGGAGATTAGAGAAGCTTTTGATTTGTTTGATACTGATGGATCTGGAACAATTGACGTAAAAGAACTGAAGGTTTTTAAGTGTTTTGTTTTGTTGGATGGAAACATCTTCAGTTTCTAAGTTGTAGCTGTTAGATTTCTGTTTGTGCAGCTCTTGCTTGCTCAATTTAAAATGATTTTGGTGTATGAACAACAGTTACGGCTCGTAGTTTTGCCTGGATGTGAGGTTTGCAACACACTTAAGCTGGGAAAGCTCTGGTTTACTTTAGAGCAGGCTGCTCTAATACCCTGATGTTAGGTCAGATAGGTTGTAATACTCGAATGGTAGAGAATAAACCGTTTCTAAAGAAACAGTACTCATTTTTTTATTATCCTCATGACTGGAAAAGGTCATTATTTTTGGGAACTGGATTTCTGTTCTTTTGGGATGAATTGCACAGTATCAAAATACTCATTCCAAAAACTAAACACACTGATTTTCCATATATTCAGGCATGATACAACCATATTTTCATATATCTAATCCCCTGATCACTTTTTGTTTATAAAAGAACACCACAACGATCTGAGATGCAGTTTAAGTAAGTAACATGCGTATGTGGAAGTATTCTGAAGCACAAGGGTAGGCTATTCCCAGTTCTGTTCTCATTGATTTATGTCTCTGATTTTTCTGTTTGCTTGTTTTTCAGAGCCTGGACCTTTTACCTTAAGTGTCTTTGTGCCTTTGATTTCTCACATACACTCTCTGTATTTACTTCTGTGCACTTTCCATAAAAGTTTGGAGTCCCCTAAGATGTTCTTTGGAAGTATTTACACTTGGTTAAGGAGTATCTGTCATCAGAATGCAGTATGTTTGTGAAAATATATAGTTCATTAAGATGGAATGAGATTTTGTAGCATTAACCACTTAATGCTACATTTTTTTTTCTTTTTAAAAATTCTTTCTAAAATGAGGATATTTTATAACAGGAAGGGCTCCCCTTTGAACAACGGAATGGAACATTTTCAGTCATCCTGTCACAAGGCCTTGGTCAGACACCACACTTAAGCTAAATATTAAGTTTTTGATGAATTCACATTTTCCAGTAGGAAAAAAAAGTTTTGTGAAGAAAACTTCTGCCCCATATTAAATCTGGCTTTCCCTTTGAGTATAATACATTTAATACATTTGTACTTTTTTACTGTGAGATTGAGATTTGCTTTGCTTTTCTTTGACTAGCAGCACAATCAATCTTTGATGATTTTTCAAGTACTGGCCCTCTGTCCCCCCAACATGTTACACAGGAGTGCCAAGGGCTAGGGATATGGATTTTGCCTGTTTATATGTACCTAAGCGTGTAAATTAACTGCATGTAATTCCAGACGCATCAAAAATAAAAAGCATGCTATGCTAAATTTCAAAAGGAGTGAGATGACCTCTCCAACCTCCCTTGAAGTCCCATTTTAGTAATCCAGTCCCTTTAGGAACCATGTTCCTGTAGCTATAGTCCACAAACACAGGTTAGAACCTCTGCCTGACTTAGGCACAAAAGTTTCTCTTATTTTCGAAAAGAAAAACTCCATGTTTCCTATGGAACCAAAGAGAAAATATGGCTGAGTCTTAAGAATACCAGACCTCTGCTACTGCCGATGGGAAAGATGAAATAGACGAGTAAGAGACTTGAGGCTATTTTCCTTGCCCTAAGTTAATGCTACCCTTTTGGAAAAGGAAATTAAGTAAGCTGTAGTACAAAGTGGGATCACTTGAATTCTAATGGCATTCTAAGAGAATGGCTTTTCTGTGCAGGTTGCAATGCGCGCTTTAGGCTTTGAACCGAAGAAGGAGGAAATTAAGAAAATGATAGCAGATATTGACAAAGAAGGAAGTGGCACCATTGACTTTGAGGACTTCTTGGCAATGATGACACAAAAAATGGTAGTAATTAAAAAAATCATGTATGCATCAGTATCAAAAGATACTGAAAAGGGGTATCTTAGTAGCAGATGTGTCACAATTACTAATTTTTATTCATGTTTTAGAGTGAGAAGGACTCAAAAGAAGAAATACTGAAAGCTTTCAGATTATTTGATGATGATGGCACAGGAAAGATTTCGTTCAAAAACTTGAAGCGTGTTGCCAAGGAGCTGGGAGAAAATCTAACTGATGAAGAACTTCAGGTAAATACTTGCTAGATACGTCCTAATCGGCATGGACCAATCCTGTATCTTTTGTAGCTCCAGTGAAAATCTGGGCCTACACAAAAGGGCTAAGGGGTTAGAAGTGTGAAGAGCAAGAGAATATATGCAAATAATTATTGCAGGTAATTATACCTGCAAATGAAATCTTTCTGATTTGTTGTTCTTTAACAAAAGGAAGGTCTTGTGTTTTGAGTGAAGCTCAGTGCCTGATCAAATTCTTCTTCTAGGAAATGATTGATGAAGCTGATCGAGACGGAGATGGAGAAGTAAATGAGCAAGAATTTTTGAGAATCATGAAGAAAACTAGCTTATATTAGTGTTTGTTGCCTCGCTTTACAGCTGCTTCAAAAGGTGGCCTGGAAAAGACTTAAAAACAGGACTGTCTTACATATTTTATGACATTAAAAGAAAGGATAGATTTTTGGTTCATTCTTTTTCAAAAATGTTAATTGAGGAAGGGAGGTTTCAGTACCCAGAAGAAATGAAATATTGCGTGAATGAAGGATAAGGATGAACCTGCAAGATGGGGTCTTTCTTTTAATGACAATTTCAGTGATTGCCATTTGGAGTAAAAAATACTCTATATTAGTTATTTCAGAGCCCAGTAATTCCCACTGCTTTGGGGAAAGGCTGGCTTAGAATTTCCTACAGCTGCATAAGGAAATCAACTTATAGTATCTTCTATATGTTATAATCTTAAAAGTACAAGCACTGTATTTCTGTTCCTTTTAAGTCTTTTAGGTTGGTCATCTTTTGGTATGTCGCTTTTAACTTTTTTCACAAATGACTCTCAAAATCAGTTGCATACTTATAGTTCTTTCTGTATGAAACAATGAATTCTCATGGCAAAGTTTTCTGGACATGATGGGAAGCAATTGTGGATAACCAGTAAACACTGAATGTATAAAGATCCATCAAATCCAAATTCATTTCGGCCATCACAGCTGTTGGATTTTGGGAAGAGTGTTTTCTTTTCTTGGCTATTTTTCATGTATACAGTCAATTGTGGACTTGTGTGGATAGCCACACTTCCTTCCCCATTACACATCCTGTTACAGTCAGCTTCGATCTGCAGGGAAATCCTACGATCCTAACGCGTGTTCTCCCTCTAAGTTTATTACCGCTGACATTGAAATGGGATGGGCACATCCAGCTTGAGCCCTCCTTGTTTTTCACCCTGAACTTTTCTCTCCAAGTAGACCCTCTCTAACTGGCACAGAAGTAGCTCAAACTTGTTGGAGAACAGAGGTCACCTCGAGTTTCCTGGGAAACTTGGAGATCTGTGAGGCACATTATTAACATCTTCAGTGGCAGTAGATGTAACCCAATATAGTGTAAGCTTTTTGAAATGTGTATTAACTTTGTATAGTGTGAAATAAAACTGTTTTGCAAGTTTATGACTCAGGGCATTTACCTTACCATTCACCCTTATTTTCAAAGAACCATTTAAAACTGTTCATGGTTCACCAAGTACCTTTTATCTTTCATTCATCTTTTCTTTCTAAGAGAAATTCCTAGGTGCAGCCGTCTAGCACATAATTCCTCTCCCTCTTCCACTACGCTGATTAAAAATTTCTAGTACTAACCACTTACATTCAGAAAGGGAAATCTGAAGTTATAGAAGTTATGGGGAATCCCAGAGCCTATTAGAGTGACTGTACTTTTTTTTTTTTTTAAATGCTGCCACAGGAAGAGCTTAATGACTGTTGTTTACCTATGATGCATGTCGCTTCTCTCTTCCTGTTCTAATGCCATTACTTAACATCTGAAGGTAGGAAAAAGATACACAGTCCTACCTACTGATGATGAAATTTTATGTCTGCCTGCTCATTAATTCTAAGTCTGGAATTTCAGGCAGCAGCTGAATTAGCGCAGAACTTGCCAATGTCAGTGTCAGAGAAGCCGTACTGCGTGCTGCTTCACCTCACACTCGAGCTCGAGGGGTATTTTGCCCCCTCTTCAACCACAGAGACTGCATGTGGTGACTTAAATGCAGCACCAGCAGCCTAAAGCAGTAGTGCTGTGGTTCTACGCAATATATTTTCAGCATTTTCCTGAGTGTTTCCTGCTCCCATCAAGAATTTTATTTTATTTTTATTTCCATTCCTGTACATGGTAGAGAAATACCACAGTCTGACGGAAGCTGAGCTTGAGAGATGGTTTGTAGAGGGAACGAGGGCTGAGCTGCCCCTGTGGGAATGTCACCTTCTCTCTGGGCTAGACACAGGGATGCGTCTTGGTGAATCAGCAACCTGCCCAGCAGACTTTGTTTTCTGCCCTTTGTTCTAGAGACTACTCAAATCGTTTACCCTAAGTGGAGCAGAGAGATTACTGGCACCCCTCTCCTACTTCTTCCATTCATGCTATGGGGACTGAGGCCCTGCCCCATCACAGGGTTCCCCCTGAGGCCACCTCAACCCATTTCTCACCCATGCCATGAGGGAGGCTGCTGCTTACCTGGCAATCGCAAGTTCAGCTCAGGAGGCCAAAACACATCACAAAGAGGGGCTCTTCCTGCCACGATACCAGTGAAGCCAGCTTTGGGGGTTCATGCTGCTCAGCCCCTGCACAAAAGGGAAAGAGGAGCTGCAATTTATATTTACCTAAATACCAAAGTCTGACTAAGGGACAATTCACTAGGCTTTCAAGCACCTAATTTGAGAGAATTTGTTTTTGTTTTAAGTTGCATCCCAAAACATGTCAATCATGTGGCAACTTTAAATTAACCTTTGCTGTCATCTTCACTGTGCAATTTAAAATTCTTTCTTTTTTTTTTTTCTCCTCATCACACACAGCCTTTTTGATCTGCCAGTCCCACAGCAAAGCAATCTTCAATCGGCTTTGAAACAACAAACGAAAGGTTACCCTCTGGTTTGGGTAGATGCTGCTGATTAACCTGAGCCAGCAACCTGAGACACCCGACTACGCTGCCTTCCCCGCACGGTGGTGGGAAGCTGATAAAGGCAGCATTCTTGAAGCCTGCTCACTGTTTGCCAAACACCTGTGCCAAATACATGAAAAATAGTTCGTTGGCCAGGCATCTATGACTGCAAAAGACAGGAGCATTGTTTCTCATTATGTGAGGGGCTCTTTTAGTTAACTGGCGATAAGTGCTATGCTCTCATTCCAGGAGGCACTCGGGAGTGAGATTTCAAAGCAAAAAGCACAGGATCAGTTTCTAATGCTGCAGGAGAATAAATAGCAGCTTCTTTTTAGTTAAAGCCTAATCTACATTGGTATTTAGAGTAGGATGGAGGGGGCAAGGAATAGGGAAAAAAAAAACAAAAAACCTTTTAGATGCTTTCACATGCCAAGGCTCCTAGGGATAATTACAGTGGGAGCCTTAACATTTGAGTAATTTAATGAGATATTTGAGATTAAAATCATTGAGAGTTTTGTAGAATAACTCAAGTGTCCTGCAAACTGGTGAAATCCTACCATATTTTTGAAGTGCTAAGAATTCATTCCCTAGAACCCTCCTTAGTGAGTTCATACAGATCACACACTGCCACAGTAAATTTGCATTAAACCTGTGATAGATTTTGAGAGAGAGTCAGGCAGTCAGAAGTACTCCAGGCCAGGATTCTCCATCACCACATTCGATCCATGGAAACACGTTTTTTGTCATGGCCTACATCCTTCTGTGAGGCCAATAAAAAGTTTGATATTTGACCTACTGCTTGCATTTACTTCATGCACTGGCTGGTGCTTTTGGCTTCCTACGTGCACTGGCGTGTTATGGTGCCTTGAGATGGTTCATTTTTGCAGATACTCATTCTCTTCCTGAAACGCCAAAGCCAAATCACCATTGCTGAGACTGAATCCAGGCCTTCTGCCACCATCAGCCCTTCCGCTCCCTCATAATTTAACATTTTCCCTGATGTGGTTTGTTTGAAAATCATTTTTGTTTCCTTACAGTGATAAACACAAATGAAGATCTGAAAAATGCTGATCCCGAGGTGCTCCAAGACGTGAGGCTTGTGCTAGTGGAAACTAGTCGCAGCCTCTCGTCACGTTGTACCAGGCTCGGGCATGAGGCGACAGCCAAAGAGCCACGGAGGCTGCACCTCCGAGATCCCTCAACATGAGTGCGGGGCGGGCGACGCAGCAGAGTGCCGGGCACCACGCTGGGGTCATCCCTGTCCCCTGAGGAAGTAAATCCTAGGAGGGTAACTCCGCAGTGAGAATTTTCTTTCTGTCACCTGTACATGGTGTAACTAAAAACGGAGAGTTAAAAACAGCTAAGAACACTGCTAGGCTAAAGGGCAGGCAGCTTGGGCATCTGCTTATCCAGAGTGTTGCAGTGGAGAAGGCCATGACTGCCTTGTCTCCACAACGCAAAGTTACTGTGTAAGACTCAGCTGCCTAGGCCCGAAACAGCAGTTTCCATGGGTGTTTCACACTCTGCTTAACTACAGGATACGCTCCTATTTTTTCCCATTAAGAAAGATGTACAGCTCCTTTCATATCTCCGTCATCTGCAGGAAAAAGGAACAAAAAGAGCTGAGAGCGTGACACAGTTTCGCTAGAGGGCATCCAGTTACTAACGTGCAGGATCCATCACGCTTGTTTCCCTCCTCTGCGGCTTTTAATGACGAGCAAAAATAGGCTAACAAACCCCATGCAACTGGGGCTTGAAATATGTGGTTAGATACAGAAATTAAAAACAAAAACTTTTTCACGCAACTCCAGTGCAAAATGCTATAATTATTAGTTGGTTGTTTAAAGCTAAACCCCCAAACCACACTTTCTGAAACTCCCACTCTGTATCAGTGGCGACAGAGAAGCTCTCAGGGGAGCGCAGAACTGAACTTGCCTTTCATAGAGCCCCACTGAGTGCTCTGACCACTGCTCGAGAGACTCCTTTTCTCTCTCTCTGGGATTACTTTTCGCTAATGGAAGCACTTCATGCAGAGAGCCGGAGCCACAGGCACTGCAGGACGCTTACGGCTCTCTCCTGGAACGCTAGGATCACGGCCTTGCTTCGAACCAAGGGGATGGAGGATTTGACAACGAGGCTCTTGTTTCCGAGGTGAGTATGCCAACCTTTAGGGGAATGTCTGTATGGGAATTAATGTATCTTGTTGTAAAGACCTTCTGGGACAGGCAGTGACCTAAAAGACATGTTTTCAGGAAACCGGCTGGCTAAACTCCCAAGCAAGATAGATGGACACCTGCTTGGCCTAGGGCAACTCCAGAATAGCTGGGGCTTGACAGCTTTTACACATCTACTGCTAGAAAAATACAGGTGACCCAGGAGGAAGAGACGTGGTGTTAGGTCTGCTGCAAGAGAGAGGATGTGACAACTTCACCAACCCAAAGGCTAACTTATACATGTGCAATTACTTAGGCGGTAAGAGAGAAGGGAGGTCCAAGAGCCACAGCTGACTTACTGCTGCTGAGCTGGGAGCCCAGCGAGTGGGCTAGTAAGAAACACAGTCCCGTGCAGGAGACCACACAGCGGTTCGTCAGGCTTCATCCCAAGGGGCAGGTACCACAACATCTGCCTTCAGGCACCTCAGTCCTTTTATGAAGCTGCTCTTTGATGTCCGTCGAAGTGATGTTAGAGACCTAAATATACAGATCTCAGCCTCTTTGGAGGTTCAGCTGTCATCAATTACTAGACTTAAAATTACTTAAGTCCTTTCTTTTTGTTCTGAATGAGATTTGACATCCTGACTAAGAACAAAGCACAACTGCTGCTCAAGAAAGAACATTATTATTAGGCAAAATTATCAAACCTGAATGCAAGTGTGTGAAAGTGCAGGGCACAACTCTAGCAGGTTTGCATGTATTTATCACCTTCTCACCCACTGCACGTTTGATGTGTGCACACGCACAGCACGTGCGTGCGCATGCAAATCTAGCAGTCCCTACCTGGTTTTAGGTACTTTTGACATGCAGAAAGTACAAATGGGAGCACATATTTAGAAATTTTACCTAGGAGGAGAGTGGAGTTGCTGCAACATTTTAGTTCCAGATAGGATAGAGTCAGAGCACCTCAGAATTGTCGTAGAGCAGAAATTTAGTCATTATTTCCCTAAAGTGAAAATCTGAGCAGGTGAAGTCCAAGGGGAGGTAAGGGATGTCACTATTAAAAGCACCACCTCTTCATCTATAAACAAACAGAATAGGTTCCTTAGCAAGCAATTGCAATAGCTAACCTGGCTGATCTCCAAAGGTATTTTAAAGCAGTGTCTGCCAAAAGACATAGCTTAGCTCAGGCAAAACTAGCAGAATTTCCACATCTGCACTATTGTATGAAGCTCTTTCCTACTATGTTCTCATTTTCAGCTGCCTCTGCTCAAAATCTCGCAGCAGAAAGAGAAACCAGATAAATGCTACCTTGTAAATGCTTCAGATTTAGGTCTGTGAAAGAACTGAACACAGAGAAAAAAAATGAGTATAAACATCGCAAATCTATATATAAACACCAAAAGAAGGTATTTCAATACAAACAAGTCACATTAATACTGACTTCTAAAAACTTTGTATCAGATGATTTCAATTTCAGTTTTTAAAGATTTGTTTCTCTCATTAAAAACAAAACCTAAAGGAACAAACAGGTCCAGGTGCTTCCTCTTTAGACAGCTTATGCCACGATCAGCCAGAGACTAAAACATAACTTGCATTCACCTTTGGAATATTTTCTTTAAATGAGTTCATATGATGCACAGAATCACACAAGGTGAAATATGATTGCTACAAAAGAGCTCATTTTAGAGAGGGGGCTGCATGTTTTTAACTGTGTCTCTTTCTATCAAGTTAACTAGAAATTACTACAAAGCACATATATAGAGAGGTTCAAAAATGGGTAACTCTGAACTATGATATTCATCTTAAAAAGGTATCCAGCCAAAGTAGGCACTGCAATCGATCCTACTCATTCAGTTCCAGATTTCTGACAAGCCTCCTGTTGCAAGCTCGAGTAGCATTGGTAGTCGTCTTTAAATTAAATTTTAAAATCTGTAATTCTGGAAGTGTTTCTCTTTGTCACTCATTTTCAAACCCTCTTTCCGTTAGTCACTTCTCAATGGCTCGTTAACTACATGGGGAAACAGAAAGCAACTTTCAATAAAATTCTTCCAAGCAAACACAGTAAGGGATATTTCCAATAACATCTTCAGTTCTAGCAGTCCAGTCTGCTGCTTGTGACAGCTACGGGCACGTATCTGTAGAAACAACATGAGCTTTTCCTAGATAAAAATAAATCCACATTAGTGGAATTAGCTCCACTATTTGGAGTCACTAAGAAAATCCCAAACCTCTAATTGTCTTCTCTAGGCATGAGATTTCTGTAGTGTTTGTATCTGACGATTGCATCCCTTAGGCCGTACCTTCTGAGCCGCCGCCTCCCGGTTAGGCCGCAAGGGACTGTTTAACAAGACGGACGGCGGCTCCGAGCGCCGCCGCGGTCAGCGCGGCCCCTGGCGACATCCCCGGCCCGGGGAGCTCGGTGGCCCTCGGGACCCCTGTGCAGAAAGCTGCGTTCCCACAGTGTTATGATTATGAAATGTAAATGAAGCAATTATGTGCATGAAGTACAAACTTAAGAGATAACAAGTTAAAGTTGTTTTGTATCAGAATTAGAGGCACTTTTCCCAGAAAGGAGAAAATTTTCAGAAGGGATAGCAGTGGGAAGAAGTATTCTTTTTCTTTCTAGTACAAAAAGCTATAGTGACTAGATGTATTAAACAGAATACTACTTATTACATGGGGATTTTTGCGCAAATATTCAGAATTCTCCTAACTGTAAAGTGGCATGCAGCATGATGACTCATTAAGTCAAGACCTAGGATGATTCAGCTCTGACCACCTCCTGCTACGGGCTCAGTATCATGTATTCCCATTGCCTTCAGCAGGACGAGACAGTGCTTAGCTCTTCTGCAAAACTGGGCCCTAGACGACGAAGGCTTTAGGTATGAGCTTCCTCTTTCCTGCAGTGGATCTGTGTAGGTGGCCTTGTTACCAGAAATCCATACACCTACACAGCAACTTCTGACTGTGCTTCTGCAGAAATGACTACGGTTAAAAGAATGAGAGATTTTCAAACACAAAAAATGTGTTTGTTTTTGCCAAACCAACAAGAATATCTCCCGCTGGCGGGATTCATCTATTCGCCTCTCTGTGGCAAAACTGCAAGCATGGCAAAAGGAGCAAGATTCCCCAAGGCTGTGCGCTTGGCTTGGGCGCTGCACATGCGAGGAGCCACATCTCCATCGCCAGCAGCTGAGTCACTGGCCCAGCTGGCAGAGCCTCTCGCTGGTGCGAGCCTTCCTCTGCCTCACAGCCAGGAAAATCCCACATCCTTCCCGTGGGTGCATGGATCAGCTACAGCCTCCGGACGCATCGCGGCTGCCAGGGCAGTGCCGGCAGCAGCGGGTGCTCAGGGCCAGCCGGGCTGACGCGGTGCTGGCGCAGCCCTGCTCCCCTGCCCGTGGAGAAGGGATCTCCGGGAGCTCCTGTGCTGCTTCCCGACCTCCCGTGGAACCGGCCGCTGTCTGAGGTGCCTGCGAGCATCCGGCACGAGGCCGCCAGAGCCCGAGCCCCCTGTCCAACGACAAGGACGGCTCTTAGGAAGGAAAACAGACAGGATCGGACGGACAGGGGCGGGCCCAGGCGTCAGGGGAACGGCGGCAGACAAGAGCTCCTTTGAGAAGCCGCTCTTGCGAGGCTGACAAGGAGAGCGCCATCGCTCCCGACCGTGGACTCGGCGAGACAGGGAAGCTGGGGCTGGCGCCAGGACACGTCGCCTCAGAAAGCGAGCAGTGAGGCGCCCTTTGTGGCCTCTCCGCACCGTGAGCCTGCCCACAAAGTCTCCCATAGTTTATGAAGCCAAATAGCTCCCACCTGGCATGGGCTCCCCAGCCAACCCTGCAACCCAGCCTGCTTAGCTACCACCGTGCTTCCTTAGAGGTTTCCTCCGTCATCTACGTCAACATGGGAGACACGAGGCCCAGGAAGTCCTTTACCATGGCTCAGTCACCACTTAGATGCTTTAGCACCGTCCTTTGATGATGATGATGTTCTTCTGAAGACGTATCACCCCGGTTGGCTCTGCCATCAGCCTAAGGAGGAAGCCACCCTCAGGGAAGACCTGCTCACACCACAGGCTTCCCCTTCCTTGGGTTTGCCAGAGGTGTCGTACCCCTGTGAGGGAAATTGTCTAAAGTGTAAAACAACCACTCAGTCATTGCTGTAAAACACTCAGGAATATCCCAGAGAGTGGCTGTAAGAGCTGCACTCTCGGCATGACTTCATTTTACAGGTTGAAGTCAGAATATATTTATATAAATGAATAGCATGTTAGTTGCTGGCTCATTTTCCTGAAGTTCAAAAGTTTAAGATGGTTTTTGAACATCACCTGAAAACACGAAGACCAGATGAATTACCTTTAACCTTGAATTAATTTGTTTTTGAGAAGAGTGAAGCACTGATTGAAACTGAATCTGTGTGTTTAATGGAAAATAAAGTCCAGGACAGTGGTTTTGGTAGCACTGTTGCCAGCCTGAAACTTCTTTAGTTCAAAAAGATGGCATAAATCTTTGACAAGAATGAAGTTGTTGTTTGACACTTATTTTAGCATTTTCCACTGAGAAATTGGCTTCTTCAAGGCACTCTCTCCTTACCTCAGTAGATTCTACTTGATAAAAGCTTACAAGTTCCTAGCAATTACCATTGTTTGTTATTTGCACACGGGATTTCAGGGACTATCCTAGTAGAACAGCAGTAGCCTCATGCTCTAGAAAGCATACACACCGTGCAGAAGCCAAACAGCAGCAGATGATACAGTAGATGGAGTATGTGTGGTAGCGCTGGCCAGAAGTCTAAGCAATGTTAGCATCACCTTGACAGTTATTTCTTAGAAAAAGGGATGTTTTCTATGGGCAGATGAAGAATGAAATCAAGGTGTAGGAGATGTAGCTTTGGAAAGACCCGAAAAAATATGTACTCTTAAATACTAACAGAAAGGTGGTAGAGCCTCTAGTAGAGTAGTGCCAGCAGGACACTGGTCAGTAAGAGGCAGAAGGAAACACAGTGACACTGGGCGAAGGATGGCAGTTAGGCTGAGATCACCTACTACACATTGGACAGACACACATTTTACATATATTTGACGCAGCAGAGCAGAGAGATACCACCGAAGCAACTTAGGCAGAGAGGTGGGGCTGGAAAAGAAGCTTTGCAGCAGAAAGCCTGGCAACTCCCTGAAAGTCAAGGACAAGTCTCCTTCAGCAGCTGGACTGATCAGTAGCTGTGATGCAGCTACTATGATATCTATGAGCAAGTTTATCTTATTGAAAAACGCACCCAGATTTAAAAATTTTATGTTTAGAGAACAGTCGAAGATGAGCAAGAAGCAAGATGCTGGAGTTTGGGGTGGTTTGCTATTTTTGTTTATATATATATATGTATAAATACAAAATATTATAGTATATATAATTCTACATATATAATTCTACATAAAAATGTAGAAAAAAAAATCAAAGGGCAAGTACAGTCAATTCTGGGGTGTCTGTGGGTGCCTAATCCAGGCTGCATATTAGCCATGGCACATAGAGAGATACTGGAGAAGTCCCTGCACAGAGCCCTCCCATCCAGGCACAGGCCATGCAAGGGAAGCTGTAGGATTCTCTGGGCCTGCAGAGGTCCAAACTCAATTCCTGTAGTTGGGAATGGAGCTGCTCCTAAATTGGCTCCTACACGTTAGTTGCCATGTGAAGCCACCTGGGTGTTTCTGCCTGAGGCTGCTCAAAGTTTTGGGTTCCCAGAGCACTTGGGCAAAAGCAAGCAAAGGTTTTGGAGCCAGGAGGAACCAGCATGGGCCTGGTGGTGTAAAGCCTTCATGGGAATTGCAGCAATGGTTACAGAAGCACCTAGAAGGCTGCTATGGGGCCAACTCAACCGTCCGGGTGCGGCTGGACCAGGCTTGCTCCAGCTCTCTGCTGAGCAGCCCAGGTGCTCAACACTCCGGCCACTCTCTGCTACTCAGCTTTGTCATAGCACAACCCTCACACTCCCTTCTGTACTTGTGAACTGCAGTGCAAAAAGATAAGGGGTAAATGGTGAGATGTGTTAGCTCACAAGACACTGTATTTAGTCATCCTTGGACTATAAGGGTCACAGAGAAATATGAAGCCTGCTTTTTTAAAGAAAAAAAAAGAAAAAAGGCTTACATGGCGCAGCAATATCCTAGTAAGTGCTTGGTAGGGCCGCAGTGCGAGTGCCCTCTCACTGTCTCTCCAGGTCACGCAGTGCAGTGCGCTTCCTGTGCCTCCCTGGGGTTAGCCCGTGAGTAACCACAGCGCTCCGACTGCTCCTCGAGCTCCTGCGCTGCGCTGTGAGAGCCCCGAGACGCCTTCCTGAGCACGACGACCCAGCTGGCAGGCTGGGAAGGGCACCGCGCTCCTCCTCCGCCCTGGGAAGCTGCGGTGCAGCCCGTGGGGAGCTGGGGAGAGGTGTGCGGGCAAGGCTGAGGGCTGCCGGTTCCTCGTGCTTGCCCTGTCCCGGTCCCCTTGCTCACCTGCCTGCATCTGTGCGTGCGTATCCTCACGGCTAGCACAGAGGCATCTTCGCTGCTGCTTTGTACCTTTAGCTGAAGAGTAGTAACTCACGAGAAAGACACACCAGAGAGCAATGGAGGAAGGCTGCAAACTTCAGAGTGAGGCCTGGAATATAGGGCAAGCCCTGGAGAAGAAGAGAGGAGAGGAACTGCCACGGACACTTGAGCACATCCTGATCCCCAGTCCCTACCAAAATCCAGAACATGGTGACATGAAGGTATAGGCCATTTTCAAACACAAGAAAAACCCTTTACACATTTACACGCATTTCCCCTGCTTCTTTGCCCCAGGTTGCATCCTAGCTCTCTCTCCCAGGGCAGAGACTATGATTGAGCACGTGGTTGTGTCTTTTCATGATTTTTTACATCCCATTCTTCCCATTGACCCCTGCTCCTCTCTGCTTCTCTTGGAAGATCACACAAAGCTGTAAATGGCTCATCCCCTCCAGAGGAGGGGCTGCCCACGCTTTGCTTATCAACTATTTATTTCAATCGCCTGCTCTTTATGTTCGCTGTGTCCATCAGCTCAGCCCCACAGTAGCATGACTTGTCCTTCAGCTCAGTGACAATCTTGCAAAAATCAGAATGAAACACCAAATAGGAGCTAGCAAATAACCCACCCTCCATAACATCTTAGAAATACTATAGTTTATGTTAAAACTCCATTTTACATAAAAGTTTAGCTTAAAATGTTGAAAGAAAGGGATACGGAGTGGGCTTTTCCTCAAAGCATTTTTAATGACAAGGCACAAAGCCACTGCACACGATCATCTGATCTGTTGGCTCAGGCCAGCAGCACACGCTCGTGGGGGAAATTCATTTGGGCTGTTAAGCTTTCCATTTGACATTTAAACACTGATGTGCAGCCTCATTCCTTTTCAAGCCTGACAGCTGACATGCATGGCATTCATGACTCAATCTCATTGGATATCTAGCGAAGATCACCGGCATAGAGGATCGCGTGGGTTTTGGTGTCAATTTTCCATTAATGCTCTTTACGCCCTTTTAAATGTAAATAGTCTCTTATTAATAAGCAAAAGATGAAAATATTTGATAATTTCTTCATCAGAGAAGGTATGCTAATTAATTACAGTACATAAACCATGGAGCTGAGGCATGGCAGCTCATGACTGTATGTTCTTCCCTTATTAACAATTTTTTCAAGGAAACTTTACTGTTTATTGGCTGAAAATACAATGGATTGTGCAACTGTTGAGTCAATGCCTGACACCTATGTATCATAGCACTTGTGGTCAAACACCACTTCTATGGCATAATAGCAAAAGCATTAGAAGAGAATACAGACTTGTGGAGGTAGCACAATTCAGTCACGGTTAGCTACTTATTTTAGTCAGAAGTTGTGGCTGCAGAAGTGCATATGAAGGATTATTTCAGAAAAGACAAAAATCTCCTTCAACCAACAGATTATATATGTGGCTCAGAAGAGCTTTTGTTTAGAGAAGCTCTCAGAAATTGCTTCAGGACCTCTTATTCATCATAAAAGTCAACAGTTACTCTTGTATGAAACAAGAGAAGATGGGAGGAAAACAGATTAATAGTGAGGACTATGCATGTATACATTGCAAGACTATGGCTTTGCTATCAGTGAAGTTAGTCTTTTTTGCATCAGATGGCCTGCAAAACGAAACAAAAAATCCAGACATGCAACAGAAAAAAAACTTTAATATAAGCAAAGAATCCATTTGGGTCATTAAAAAGACATTTCTGTAGCTATGCGTCTGGATGCTTTGTTTTTGCAATGAATGGAAGCCATGAGTGAAAGATTTTTTTCTACCTTTGAACAGGATAGCTTTGTTTCAGAGTTTGCAGACCCAAGAAGACTCAGAGGTCAGCACAGTGCTTTGAGTTTCACTTCAGCCAGTTCAAAGGAGCTGCTGATGAGAACTGAAAAGTCTTGGACAGGAATGGCAGAAGTTGGACAGTGTAATTTGTTTCTCCCAGCTCTCTCCCATTTTGGTGATGTTGGAACAGGCCTTCTGAAGGTCATGAATGAAAGACCCTAGAGTTTTAGCAATATACTTTCAATTTTGACAGATATCACCATGCTTAGCATGGATTTTATATAAGAAAATAACATTTTTAGAATAAAATAGATATCTCAAAAAAAAGAATCCCCCAAATTTGAGAACAAGATGGATAACTAATCCAATTTCAATGGAGTAGACAGCTCTCTGGAGTCACAAGAGCAGTGCCTGGCAGGAAAAGTGAGCTTGCAGAGTCAAACTTCAACAGTTAAGAAAAGGAAAAACACATTTTTACTTATCTTAATTCAGCCCCTTGATGAGTTCAGTTGTTATTTTTTACATTACCTGACCTTAAACACTTGTCCATATGATCTCTATGACTGACAGGAAAAATTCTCAATTTATTGGAATTCCTCATTTTTTTTGTACCACAGAAATCCTGCACATCTTCTTAGAAAAACAAACAAACAAACCCCCCATTAACATATTTACCCTCAAACAGCCCAAAAGCAGTGCACAGTTTCTCTGTTTCACTCACAACACGAAGCACAGAGAAAGAAAACAGGGAAGATAAAACTTGCTGATACTCTTGATTATGTGCTCAAAGCCTCGTCTTTCTGAGTATCTAGGATTTCTTTGCTAATACTTAACACAGGACCCAGCTTTCTAACACTGCTAGTGCTCACCTATGCATTAAGGTTCCAGTCCTTCGAAGCTGAGCATCCAGAAAATGTGCAACATTTGATTCCCAGTTGATAAATCTTAGTCTTTAGGGCTTGTTATGCATCATGTACAGCCCAGAAGCTGGAGGCAGGGACCTGTTCAAACAAAAGAGGCTGTTTCAAGTGTCCTGATGGATTAGATGGGTAAGGACCCACCAGGAGGAAAAAGAGGAGAGGGAGGGACTCATGAAGCACCTGGGGGGTTGGGGATGGGTGGGGGTGCATTAGCAAATTAGGGACAGAATTAATGGTGGGATGAGGAACAGGTGGGATGGGGTGGGTGGACACAGGCTGGCTTCACAATTGGTCATTTCAGGAGAAGCTGAAAGTGCCACAGCTCTAAGCAGTAGGACAGAAGGTTGACACTGTGGTGTCTTACACACCCATACACAAACATAATGCTCCCGTGAGGGTTTCACAGCCAGAATAAAAAGTATGATTCCCCCCTTCTCAAACACGCAGTATTTTGAGGGACTGTGACTGAGGATTTGCAAGCTTTTGGGGACTTAGAAAGGCCCTGCTCACAGGACAAGCCATAGCCACCACCTCCTTCTCATGCAAGGGCAAAGTGGTAGGAGATGGAGGCAAACACTCAACGTCAGGCAGAAATGTGCTGTGATGCTGCCAGAGCATTGCTTGAGTTTGAGAACAGGACTTGGAATTCTGAACTAGCTTTTACCGGGATTTATTTTAGGGTAAGGTGGAAGAGGTTGATTTCTTGATTTATTTTCCCACATTTCAAACAAAAAGGGATGCCCACCTCAGAAGGCCCTTCCTCTGCTAAGGGTATTAAGGGAAAGAGGATTATAGGCTATTAGAGGAAGCCTTGATTGCAAAGGCCCCACCGGCTCCCCTGCACGAATCATAACCTGTCCACGAGGATGTTTCCAGGACACAAGCCCAAGGGCAGCTTTCCCTCTCCCGTGGGCCAACACGACAGCCTGCTTGCAGCCCCTGGAAGCACCCGCGGCTCTCCGTTAAGGACCTGTAGTGATCAGAAATATGCATCTATTCCTGTGCTCAGTCATTGTAGCTGATGTTTAACAACAGCCATAATCACTGCTGCCTACTTCTTCGTTTAAAATAAATCACTCCGAAATGGCCATAGGAGTTTTAAGAAAAGCATTCCTTGAAGGTGAATTCCCTGAAGGCTAGGTTTTCTCACTAGGTCTTTAACAGTTAACTCCTCTTCATTTGGTATGGTATGTTGTGAGCTCTCTGCTGTGTATCTTCCAATTTATGAGAATTCAGAAATTTTGAGACCACCATTGCAAATTTGAACTTAAAGGAAGCAAGCACAATCTATTTAAGCAGTAAAATATCTGGTCCAGAGATGTGGACCAGATGTGGAGGTGGTGACTTCAGAGTTCATATCTTGCTGTATTAATACTCTTTATTTTCCTTTTATATGGTGCCATATAATGTGTTACTTTTATCAACTTTAGCCTTGGAAAAGTAAGCATTTTGTGATTCTTATAAAATGACATTACAGTAAAGATGTGTGTTGATAGTCTATCTAGAAGTTTTCCATCTTCTATCATCTTTTAAAAATCCTGTTCTTACCCGGGAAACACATTGCTCTTTTCTCCTAATCATCTAGCTACTAGTTACATCTAGGTTACATATGGTTGATCAGATGATAGGAAACACAGTAAACGAACATTAGTGTCAGTCTCAGTTCAATTCTGAGTAAGAGAAGCCCCCACAAGCCAAGAGATGTACTAATATACAGGTGGAACCAATGGGTAGGCTGAAAATACTTTATTTTAGGAAGCCTCTTTGCAGACCCATGTGCTTCCTATCCCAAAGAAACGCAGCACCGCAGACAACGGCTTTCTTTTTTCTTTAAATCATTGATATGGGCAAATGGTTTAATCATTATTTTTTTCCTTTGCAAAGTTTTCATTT
The DNA here is from genome assembly GCA_034781795.1 of Crypturellus tataupa. Taxonomy (NCBI): domain Eukaryota; kingdom Metazoa; phylum Chordata; class Aves; order Tinamiformes; family Tinamidae; genus Crypturellus; species Crypturellus tataupa. The sequence continues at coordinate 117,622 of JAWLRI010000295.1, forward strand.
CTGTATTGACATTTGCATTTTCATGGATGAGTAATGTGGAGGGAGTGTGCACAGTAAAAAGGTAAGACTACAGAATAGTGTCTGTTTAGTTTGGGGAAAACTCTACCCCGCAGTTAAGTGGCTGTTTCCTGTATGTATTTCTAAGAGTAGAATGTAAATCCATTGAAGGGCAGAGCTTTGTGAATAACTCCATGTGCAGACAGGCATATTTTGGATTAGAAGTGTTGGGTCTCCATGTAGCTTCTCTCTTTTTATTCTCCTTGTGTAGGCTGTCAAAAGAGAGGAAGAAGTATTGTGCTGATAATAGTTACTTCTTCCAAATATTTAATTTCTGGGCTTTACAGGCTGATTTTCTCCAGTAAGAAAATTCTTTCTACATATTTTTGATAAAAAAAAAAAAGTTCATAGTCTTCTGTATCTTTTTTCCCTAATGTAATTTTGTCCCAGGTTTAATAATGCAGTGTCAGACCTCTGCCTCTCCTACGCTTCATAAACGAAGCATTTTCCCCTTTGCTGTCTGTTAGAAAAGGGTTTTTATTTGAGAAACTGCAAGGTTACACCTAAAGATAAAAATTTCAGCTGGGAACCCCTTCTTTCCCTGGCTTCGACCGACCATTAAGACAAAGACTTAATCCTGTAGCAATTCTCCATGCCCAGTAATTTCAAAGATAATATTCTTTCTAGTAACACCTATAGTTTCAGCACATAGGCACTGCCTGACCTGTGCAAAAAGAAGTGTTCTTAATTGGAGCTGAGCAGCTCAATTACCTAGTGGAGGTAAGACAGGGTCCGTTCTTCCTGCAAACTAGCACACAGAATCAGAGCCCTTGGGGTGGTCAATCTATAATAACAACGATGATCACAAGTGGTTATATGGTATTTTTATGCTCAATGAATCACATTTCTGACCAGAATAAACATGCAGTCAGACTCTGCGCGATGTGGAACAGAAGAAATGCGCAGCCCAAACCCGTCTGACGTCCTTAGCTGCCCACACGCGTCCCTCCCAGACGCTAAGCACGACCCCTGTCCCAAGCCCCTGCAGACGCACGGAAATCTGCTTTGGCTCTTCCGGAGCAAAGCTAAAACACAGCCAGGTAGCTGATGGTTCGGCTGAGCAGACACTAAAAGAAACAACGCACAGCTGTGTGAGCAGTCTGCATTTTCGCTCTCCCGTCGCGGCACTTGCTGTGCTGGCTGTAGCTCCCGCCGCAGACGTGCGCTGCGCGGCGTGCTGAGCCGCCCCAGCCGCCAGCCACCAACGCGGCCTGGGGAAACATCCCGGAGCGTCTCCCGATGGGCTACTGCCGCTGGGCTGCTATGAGGAAACGGCTGTCGAAGCAAAGGCCAACGGCCTCCCCACGCGTGCCTGGATATTTCTGCATGGTGGAGTACTCCCTGAAGGACATTTTCCCCCATTTTCAAAAATAAGAATTCAGCTCTTCTTACTCTAGGCCACCCACAGAACCAGGTCATAGATTTTAGCAAAAAAGTCACTGAAGCCCAGGGTTTTTAGAGTGGTGTTTCTCAAGGTAGGTAATTAATTTGGGTGTCTAAGTGAGGCAGATGATTTTCACGCATAGTTCCCAGGACTTACTTGTGAAGGACTGCCTCAGAGACCACCGCCACCCTTGGTTGTGCAGTAGCTGCCCTGGGTGCGGGTGTCGTGACAGCGAAAGGAGCAGCGCGGCGCTCAGTGTACGCACTGCCTCCATGGCCGGCACGGGGCAGGCTGCACCGTCCTGCACCCCACCATCGTCTCTGTCCTCTGACTAACTGTAACCGCGCCGCACTGAGTCTCCTCGTCCATGGCTGTCGGTGCTAGAAGGGCAGCCCACGGGCTGGAACAGCAGCCAGGCTTCAGCCTGGGGGCCACCTCTCTGCACTCTGGCATCAAAAGGTGCTTCCCCCCGTTTTCCTCCCTTGCTCCGAACCCATTCCTAGGGGAACATCCAGCAGTCAGTATTCTCTGTGGCCTGTCAGTGAACAAAGTGCCTTTGGCTAAAGGCTTTGTTACCACTGAGCCAAATTCAGAATACCCTTTCCGGTTTTTAAAAATCGTTTTAGCTTCAAGGCCTCTGACCAGGCTAGGACAGTGGCCCATGTTGTGTCTCAACACGTAGCGGGGAAGAACATAGACTTGTTTCCACTTTTCTCTGTTCTCACCTGAATGACTGGATCAAGGTTAAGCAACCGCAGACAGGAGGAAAAAAGATCACTAAACAGAAATGGAAATGTGAAATACGTCAAATGCTAATTCTTATTTTGTCATTAGAGGTGCCTAGGGGTTGTGGCCAACGAGGCAGAACAGACAGGCCGTCTGCAGAACGGGAGATTTCTGACGGTGAAGTCCTTTTGGGGTTTTTTGGGACATTTACACATGAGACACCAAAGGAATGGCTCAGAACTACTATGCCCACCTACAGTGTTTCTTTTCCTTTACATTTACGGTAACAAAGTTTGGGCAACAGTTTGTTTTTTTTCAGTTCCCACTTACTATTCATTGTGAAACTTGGTAAGATTAGCCATATTTTAATGCTACTCCACAAGTACGCGGATCAAGATATTTGTCTTCAACGCTTTTCTGTAATATTTACAAATCTATTGTCTGGATCATTCGTTAGGGCAAATAAAATGGCTTATCGTCATTTAACATCTGACCATCTTCTATTTTCTCTCTCATTTTTACTGCTATCTATAAACATGCCAGTCTTTTCTAAGGCTTTGTCCACCTGCTTAGATACTGAGTACCAAAACTAACTGCAGGAGTCTTCGTAACTGATGGCAACAGTTGACTGAAGAATAGGAAACATTTAGAGCAATGGGCAGCACTGTAAGGACAAATAGTAAAGTAGAACCGTGTAATGCGAACAACCATATCACGCAAATGACAAAAATCAAGTCAGGACTGAACTATTGGAAACCTTTTAATAGCAATAATTAGCCTGAAATGAAACCTTCTACCTAACCTAAGATTGTGTATGCAAAGGAATTAATTTGATTATATTAGAGAACAAGGCAACTTTTCAAATATTATGGTGAGTCCTGCTACTTTTTTTACTTAGTAAATGTAATTAAATTTTATTTAAATTAAATTTAAATTAAATCTTTAATTTATCTAGGCCTTAAATTCACAGAAGTGTTCAGTTTATATTAGCTTTATATTTATTTAAATTGCCTTTTTTAATTCATTGGACAAAATCTCTTAGTCTTCTACTGAAACTTACCCTTCTATTATGCTAACCAAGTAAAAAACCTTTCTTAATCCATTTCCAATTGTGGAAATAATACCTAATCATTTTGACAAGGTTCACTTCAGTATATATTAATTTTTAAAATTTATAATAATTTTTTAAATTTGTAATAATTTTCTTAAGGTAATCTTTAATAAGAACGCTTGGTGTCTTTGGATTTCTTTGATATAGGGCATTTACCTACTTCTGGGAAAACAATCTAGTGGCTGAACACTGCTTTGGTGGGCAGCTTTATCTTTGCTCATAGTAAAGGCCAAATTTACAAAACAGCCATTCAGAGACTGGTGAGCAAATTTTATCCTCAGAAATTCAAATCTGTGAGCAAACCAGAGTTAGAATAAAAAGATGTTGCTTCTTGCATGTGAGACTGAAAAATGGAGGACAAACAGCCTAGATTTTTGATTTAATTAAGACAAAATGTCTTTAATTAAATCCCTCATTCTATTGCCTCAGTCATGAATATGTGCCTTTTAAGTCACCGCTTCACTGCTGTTCTCACGCTAAACACTCTGCAGTGTTCAGGCTCAGTCGCAGCTTCTCCCTCATTTGTTGCTAACTGGGTGAGTCCCTGAGCACCGCGGGGGCTCCGGCAGGGATGATGTGTGGGTGCTCCCGTGGTCCCGCCTGCACAGCACAGCACGAGCTCGCTCGCTGACCATTTCCAACACGCTGACAGAGACCCAGGCGGTGCCGGCGTGTGCCCAGGTGTTAGCACGCGGGACCACAAAGCCCAGCGGGGCCCTGGACACGCTCATTTTGCTCCTACCAGACACTCCCCGGCCTGCTGGCACCTGGAAGGGGGCACAGATGCGCCCGTGGGAAACTGCTGCCACGCAGGCAAAACCTGCAGTTCTCTGTCGCAGTAGCTGGGGTGACCTATGGATGCAAGTGAATCGTGGTTTGTTAAGTGGGACTCTAACTTGTCAGTCTGACGGCGCCTGGGCAGAAGTCTCTACGGGCCATCACCCGTTTCATGTTGGGATGAATAATTAGAGATGCTACTGCTAGTTTTGAACTCTCTGCGATGTAACCATCTCCAGTCAGATAGCAAAACCCCCAGAACAAAACATACCAGTTTGCCCTTCTGTGTAACAAATCACATCTACCATCAGTTTTAAAGAGATGTGCAGTTTGCTGTCTAGGGCCTTTTGGCATGTTTTTTTTTTTTCATGGGCTCTGTTGCCCTCCGCTGAATATGCATGCCACCTCCTAAGGGTACTTCGAAATAGTCATTCCAGGAGTAACACAAATGCATTTAGTTTAGACATTAAATCAGACTGCAACAGACACGTATACAGAATTACTTGGGAAACAAAAGTTTCATAATTTGGCCGTGGTATTTGGCAAATGATGGCAGTTGATGATAAGATGCACTATCTGTAGCTATCTAAACAGAAATGGTGTCTTTAGGGGTGGTGGTTCCCAGATAGAAATCTCAGCTGGTACAACCCTTCTTGACAGAAGAGGTTTCCCACACGACTTGCCAATCCTCAGCCATCACCACAGGAGTGAAAAGTGTAAACCTGCAATTTGGTTGATGGGTACATCACAAATAAATCAAAGTCTACAGACTGTGAAAATTGGGCTAGAAGACAGCTTTATTGACTGACAGTGTCAAGGACCACCTGGGGAAATGGCTGAGCTGTATGTTTTGTGTGCATGTGTAGCTCTCCCTGCACACCACTGCTGCTGCTGTCCTTGCCAACAGGGAAGGTCTGCTGTGCTCATGGCCACACTCAGCGCTGCCTCCTCCTCCTTCTCCTTCCCACCAACTTCACAAACTTTAGTCAAAAGTCATTCCTAAAAAGGAGTCACCACAAAGCAGTTGAGTTTCTGCGTGACACAGCCCATCGACGAGCTGTGCCATTTGACTCTTCCCAGCAATCCAACAGGCATGCACACGTGCCTGTCTCACCCTGTAAGTGACAGGTGGTCCTCACCACACCAGCTTGTGTCACCCTCTCAGTCATACCTCCTCCTCAAGTGGCCTGATGCTGCACCAACCTCCGTGACGTGGAAGCGGGCAGGGGAGCCGCGTGCCACGCTCCGTGCTGAGCCTGCAGGAAATGCACCGCGGCGGCCGCCGCTGCCGCAGCGCCACTTGACAGCTCCTTTGCTCATGCGTTGTAGCAATACTTAGTTACCTTGCAGTTTTCTGGGAGTAACTTGGAGAAAAAAAAGTTAGACAAATGCAAGATAAAGAGTATTTAAATATTGCACTTACAGACTTAATTTAAATTAGGCACAATTTATTGTGAGTTTATTGCCCTGTTGATTACTACTGATTATTCCTTATCTCTGGTCCACCAGATACTTGTGACAAACCCTGTTTTCTGATATATTTAGAAATAAAATATATACATATACATATATAAATACATACATACACATAGAATTTGCTCATGCGAAGGGAAATGCAAGCCTGGATCTGGGCTGAGGGAACTGAAAATCAGCCCAGAGCCCAGCAGAGGGAGCATGAGCAGCCCCATCACTGCCCCCTCAGTTTGAACAACCTCTTTGAATCTCGTTTATCTAATTTAACCATAGATGGCCTTATCGGAATTCCTGATTATTTTGTACCTCACACCGGTCTTGCCCTCGGGGATACTGAGGCAAATCCTCCGTAGGTTGACTATGTATTTTGTAAAGAAAGGTTTTCTCTCACTGGTTTTCAGTGTCATATTTCTATTGTGCTACTTTCTATTTTTTTTTATGCATTTACTTACATTTTCTAATATACTCTGTAGTCTAAAATATAAGATATGCTCTGAATTCTTGACGAAATAAGCCAAAATAACCTTCAACTTAACCCTCAAAATAAAGCCATCTCCCAGAGTGAATCAATAAAACTGCCAGGCCATTTTGAAGTAAAATGATACCACATTGCCAGAATGACAACCCCAGAATTGTCTCACAGATAATAAACCAGGATGTGAATTTGAGAAACCCCATATAGACTTTCTATAGTGAATCATCCTTTTTTTTTTTTTTTTTTTTTAAAGCTAGGAGTTGAATGAAGAAAGGGTGATTCATCCTCTTCTGAAATTTCTGTTTCAATACAACACAACTTTGTTTGCTGTAACATCTTTTGAGCAATGTTGGGCGGATAGAGTAGTACCAAGCTAATGCAGTCCCACTAGAAGGGAAAAAAAACAAGAAAGGTTGCGGAAAACAAGAAACATTTTCTATCTGAGATTTAGGAACAAGTTGTATGAAAAAGCCTCCCTCAAAGGAGGCCAGGGCAGCACTTTGAGGCAGCGCAGCGATGCGCAGGGCGGCGGGCGGGCACGGGGCCGAGGCCGTAGTGGGTTGGGCGGCAGAAGCGGCCGCGAGGACGCGGCGAGGCCGGCAGGAGCATCTGGCCCTGCGCCTCAGCGGGGCCGGGAACGCAGGGCCAGGCGTGGAAGGAAAGCGCAAGCAGCTAGTGGCAGGAGTGAGTGAGCCTGGGAGCGTGGCGTTGCCCAGGTGGGAAGCCGGGCCTCGAGTTCCTTAGCAAGAAAGCTGAAGTAAAACCACAGACTTCCTCGCTCAGACCGCTGGAGCAGTCCATGCAGGCAGTGGCTCGCTGTGACTAATGCCACCGAGATTGCTAGCTGTGCCATGTACCTGCAGCTCCTGCTTTGTGCAACAGGAGGTACGTGCCAGGCATCCTTGCCCACTTGCCACCATGCCTCACCTCTGTGAGCGCGGGGGGAAAACATTGCCTCCGTGTTTATTTCTCAGAGCCTTGGGCAAACTGGCTTATTTGGTGCCTTCACCGCAGAGAACTAAGCTGGCTTATGGCTCTGTAGGACACGAAGGAGAGGTATATGAAGGAGAGGAGGGCAGGTGGGCACCTCTGGCACAGTGGCTGTCCCCGGAGGCACACGCGCTTCCTCGCAGAGGTGCAGGAGGAGGCACGGGCAGAGGGAGCGAGGTGAGTGCTCCTGGACAGGGCAAGACACGAGGTCGGGACATGGCTGGACGCGGGCAGGGACACAGGAGCTGCTGGTGGCAAGGGCAGGGGCTGGCTGCTACAGCACTAAGTCCCACAGCTGGTGGCCCCTCAGCCCCTCACCCTGCTCTGTGGTCGCCTGAGCCCCAGGCCGGCCTTCACCTGCCAGCTCACAAATCTTACTGAGAGGAACAAACTTTGAAGAACCTCTTTGGTCATCAAGCCTCATGATTGGTTTCCATTGGGAATGGTTTCCCAAGGGACGACAATGTTTTTCCAGGCACAAAGGAGGTGGGACCCTGCTTTGCCTCTCTGGTTTCACCTCATCTTCACTAAGACACCCATCCTAACCACAACTTCACCCCCTCTCAACCACACGTGGAGGTGATAAAGCACCTCAGATATGCAGTATCAACCTCAGACCCTCAGCTGCTGCTCTTATCTTGGCTGCTGAGAGCCAGCATGGAGAGGATCATGTTTGTGATCATGGAAGATGTCGTCTTAGCCACAGGGCTTTCCAGCAATGGATTGCCTCCTCGCACAACCCAAAGATGGGCATTCAACTGCTTGGTTTGTGGGGAGAAAAGTGTCCAGGGTGCTGCCTCTGCAAGAATAAGAAAGCAGAAGCAAGAAGGAGACATGTCTTCTTCACATGAGGGAGCGCAGAAGGAGATAGAGGGGTGCTGAGGGAGAGAGAAAAAAGGTGTGGGGAAAGAAGAGAAGAGTGGCTCCCCAAAAAGACAGCAAGACAAAATGGCATCAAGATATCTCTTCTTCCTGTCACTAAAGCCCCCTTACACTGTGATCTGTAGCTCCTTGAGTTCTCTCTGGCTGTATATAATGTGATGACCTTCAAAGCAGTGCACCTTGCACTTTGGAGTCTGGATGCCAGGGAAAGCGACAGGGCAGTCCATTTCCTGTTAGCACCAAGGAACTAGCACATAGTATCTCCCATATAGCTGTGAGCCCTGCTTCTCCCTTTAGATTGTCTGTTCTTGCCATTTATTAAAAATAAACAGAGGAACGGTATTCCAAATATGGATCTAGGGAAGAGGAAGTGGCTTCTCAAGTTCCTTTCCAGTGCTATCCTACAGCCCAAATATTTCCAGTGATGTATCCTTACTCTAAATAGGCACAGCACTATCAGAAGAAAGTGTGTGGGATTTAGTGTTTCCATCTTTATGCCACATGTGGGCAGCCATCTGAACAATAGGAGAAGTTTGGAGAGTGGCTGTTCGGGAGCTTGGACCAAGACGATTTAATTCTCAGCAAAGAAGACAGTTCTCATGCAAAGAGCCTGGAGACAGATTTGTGCATAATGTGCAAGCAGCACGGTGAAGTGTGGGAGCTACTTGAGGAGTCGGGGCATGCTCGGCTCTGCTCTTGCTTCGCACTACAGTGGTGCTAGAGGATGGCTCTTCCTACTCAATTCAGAGCCCTGCTTATTCTGCTGCACAGTGCTCCCAAAGCTGGGCTCAGCCTGTGCCATTACCAGAGCCAGAGCTTCTGGAAAGGAGCCTGGAGGGTACCTTTCCCTCTTTCCATGTCCTAGACTAAGTGTAGTTCATTTGGGTCTTGTCTGTAGTATTGTAAAAGATTACCTATACAAATAATAAAACTGAGGCTCTTCTGTAATTCTTTTCACTGTAGGCTCTTCACAGGCGAAGACAGATGGGTTCCCTCTCTGGCAGCACAGAAGAGTGGCACAAAAGCTTTGCCCTACGTAATTAAGGGGCCTTAATAAGTCCTTGGACATAAAGCAGCAATGATTGTAGTTATCCGGTGCAAAATTCACCTATTTTTAAACTTCCTGCTTCTAATTTACTGCATTTAACAGGACTGCTTACTGACATAATCAGAAGTACAGAGTATATGGAGAAAATAACTTAAAGGATAATACTTCGGTGCTGCTCCATATGTGGTGACATCCCGAGTCACACCGTTAAGATGCTGGCAGCACAGATGCCCTCCTTGGATCGTGGCTGCCCCCACACACGGCGGTGCCGCCTGCAAGCAACAGTATTGTCGGTGAGCATCACTGGCACTTGAAAAGCAGAAGTCTCAGGTTTTTTGCTTCCCTCCTAGATAATGGTCTATCAAAATATAAACTGCTCCACCCTAGTTTCAAAACACCAACAGACAGTGCTTAGGTGGGGTAGATGAAATACACACTCTCCCTGCATTTTTTTTGAAACTTCACTATTGATCTTTAATCAGGCAACAGCAGCTGAACAAACCACAACAAGTATCAGAACCACCTCAGAAAAAATCTGTTTGCTGTCCACACGCAGTAATAACTATTTATGTGTATGAGAGGAAGGACACGTTCCTAATACTGGTACATAACTCACGATCATGAGGCTGTGGCACGGCGAGTGTCACTAGCAGTGAGCTGACTGCAGGAACGCCTGTGGGCCCAGCCACACGACGGGCACGTGGGCTGCTCTCGGGACAGGCTGCAGCTCACCGGGAGAGCAGCGGAGCAGCCGGGGCGGCCGGAGCAGCGGTGCGTTGGGAAGATGCCTGGTGCAACGTGGGTGCCCACGCTGGGCGCTCGTGCGCCCACAGCGCCTGCGCAGAACCACCAGCCTCGGGGAGGAGAGGGCAGCGACCCGCTCCCTTCTGAAGGGCAGCTGAGCTTCACCTGCAGGGCCGCACGCTCTCTGTAACGGGGAAAAGAAAAAGGAAAAAAAGAGTTACTCCATACATAAACTATTTGATTTAGAACATCCCTAATTTACTTGGATTTCTCAAGCAAGTGGAGTGCCTTCACATGCGAAAGGTTGCTTGTTGTAGAAAGCTTTACCCAGAAGGAAATTCAGCCACAACCACTGAACTACAGAATGGTCACCTCCTGCTGTCTTTTCTCACTTCCTAATCCATGGCATCTTTTCTTCCCATGAGCCCCCACCAATTTCAGCCTTTGCCAGGAAGGACTAGGAAAATATTTCATTTTTTTGTACAAAGACTACACAGATTTTGAATAGAAATACTTCAAAAGATTTGATTATTTTGAAGTAAGAAATAATAGGGTGCTTTATGTTTTAAGTTACTTCCCACTGTATCCTTTTGATTAAATGAAGGCTATACGCCTTCAAAATTTTCCATTTACACAGAATTCCACCAGTTTAATCAAAGTGAAACATAAGGTACTGTTATGGTCCTTGTATCTTCAGATTTCCTTAGTGATAACCCACTTACTATCCGTTAACCCATTGCATCATTCAGAAGAATAAACAACCTGGGCTCAGCATACAGGAAGTTGAATAAAAAGGAAATAGAAAATATTAGTTTTCAAATAATGTATTTTGACCTCTGCACAGTTCACACTGACATATTTTCCCAGACCAAGGCTTTTCTTTAAAAGAAGAGGCTATTATGTTCACTAAGGACACAAATAGCCATTCTTACTTTTATTTTTCATGCCCGAGTCCTTTTCATATAACTCACTTGTTACCTTACTCCAGCAGGATAACTAAACAAAGGTAGGATAACTACTATATCAATCTAGTGGTCTGTAAGGGTAACAAATGGCAGACTTACTTTCCATTCTTGCAAAATAAGCTATCCAGAATCATTCAGCCCATACCAACATGAGTATACCTTTTCCCAGGCATTTTTCTATGGTTTAGCAACAGTCTCTCATGTTTTCATATTCAACCTGTCACTTCTTTGGCAAGCACATGGCCAATCACCTGCTTCAGCGCTGCCGCGATGACTGCTGAGGCACTGCATTAGCTTCACAAGGTCGGAAAGGGCCACGAATTGCCTTTTGTTTTCAGCGGGCGCTGTGTCCGCACAGGAGGACTGCAAAATGCTCCTGCTGACGGTGAGCGAGGGGGAAGGCAGAGGTCTTCACCGGTCCCTCACTCGCCTTCCCTGTGCACCCCGGCCGGCACAGAGATGTTTCCGTGCCCCGGGGAAGAGGGACAGCCACAGCTTGGAGGCACCAGGAGGAAAGTCCTCAGTGGTTTCCCGGAGCAGGAGCCCTCAGGGAGAGCTGCGATACTGCCCACGTCGCAGAGGTGATAGCTTGTCCTATAGTCCATGTAACTACTGTAAATGGGATATAGACTGTAAAATTACGGAACAGGTGTTTGTGTGGCACGGAAGACCTGCCTCAAACACACATCTTGTCTTCAGACACGTCCCTAATGGAAGGGTCAATGCAGAAGAACACAAAAACAAATCCCAAATTTTCACAGTCTAGAGGAGCAGTTGCTATAGACTAAGGTACAGAACGATGCAGTAGCCGTTCTGGCAACTAGGCAAAAAGAGGGCTTCAATTAAGTGAAATGAATAATACATACTTGGGGATGCTGACTCTAACATCCAAATTCTCTACTTCTAATACAACAAGAAGCCATTTTCTCAGTCAGACTAAAAGGAGATACTTAGTTCCTCTGATCAGATGCAGTGCTGAAAATCCTTCCAGATTCACAGCTTACAGGTATTAACCTCTTTCTAGGTATGTGATGGGACAAGGACTTGATAAAATCTTTGCTAGTGGGAGATACAACTTTTTCTCAAGAAACAATGCATTAGTCACCAAATATTCCAGACTCTCTCTCTGTCAGAAGAGAAAAAATGCTTTATAAGATCAGAAAATCAATAATCATTGTGGCAAGGAGCTTGGTGCTTTAAAAAACACCAGTTAGCCCTGCATATTTTCTGGGTGGTTGGTGACCCTGCATAACCTGTACTTTAACTACTGCTGCCTGGCGGTGCAGTCTAAGAAAGGTGCATGGTAACATTTTTTCCCTCGTGTTTTCTGTTAAGGCTAATAGTAAAAAAACCCCAAAATCTAAATCTAAAACTAATTTGCCCTATAGCTACATTGTTGATCTATAATCAAGTTCTTTCACCAGTAAATATTAAACCTCTTTCATATCTACAATAAACTATACTGATGAAGAATTTTTTTTGATGTAATGGCATCGACACAGGGTGCTGTGTCTGCTGGCAGTGATTTCTTTTTCCTCTCCTGATTAACATAAAACCTGGTAATAAATCTGTGCAGAGCAGCCTGCACCTTTTCTTCTGTCTTCCGCACTTGGGTTCTGGTACTTTTCTTTATGATTACAATACAGCCTACACATTTACTGTAACACTCGTTTTCCATTTTAGCAGGTACCTACCTCTACAACTATTATGTATTCTAGAAATCAGCTCGAAGCAGGGATCTTGCTAAGGGGCGTCATCCAGGCAGCACAGAACATCCTCCTTGAAGGGGACAAGGCAGTCAGCAAAAGGTGCCATTTGCCAACTGTGTTCTTCATCATTCCTTTTTTTTGTGTAACTGGAGAAAAGAATATCCCAGATACAGTATCTTTACCATTGTACCACAATATCCTATAATTATAGGTAAGATTGGCAGCCATATTAATGGCCAAAGTTACGTAAGACTTTATAATACAGTATACTCTTTTTGTTTCTTCAGTATTTTGCCAGACTTCTTTATACTTTTCTCAGAAATCTAACTAGAAATCTAAGAAATGGTATGACTAGATTATTTCTAAAGTTGTTTTTGAAATACTGACCGCAACTTAAGCAGACTTTGAAAATATATACAAATGACTCTAAGTTAACTACATCCTATTTTGTTATATGTATTATATTTCATATATAATATTAAAGATAACATTTTTAGTCACTCACATAAACCATCATCAGTTTGAATCCAAAGTTATTTGGTCCCCAAGACAAGGCAGGGCTGCCTATAAAATCTGACTTTTGCTTAATTTGCTGGAGCAAACAATGTAACTGATGGGTTTGTTCTGAAATTCTTGTAGGCATCCCTAAATACCAAATTAATACTGGCAATACATTAATTTGGGGGGGGGGGGGCACTCGAATGGATGTGGGATCATTTTCTGACGCACACCAGAAAGTTGGCTAAGCACTGACACAGTAAAGCTGGTAGAGGTGGCAGGAGCAGAAATGCCACTTTTCACTCCCTGTCCCTGGGCACGCCTGCAGGCTGAACGCTGCTCTCTGCCATACCCAGATCCAGACCCGGACAAGCAAGTCCCACATGCAGTGGAAATTTGTTTTTCTGCTTCCTTTCTGCACCGCATTAACATAAGGAATGAACAACCGTCAACCTTTTTAATTAAACAGTCTTCCTTGGCTCTAAGGCACATTGCTTTTCTTGCAAGATGCTAAATAGGAACACTGGCCTCTGCAAATAAAAAATATAGCATACGCGTAATGAAATACTGTTCAGAACATCATGGGGCAGGAGATGAGATTTCTTTTTAAGTCATTCCTGCATTTTGACACTTCTCTGTAATCCCAGTATAAGGTAGCTATTTAAAAAGATGAAAGAGAGCAAGAAAACAAAGCAGCAGCTGAGCTCAAATGTGTAGGAAAACTTCATCTTGTCCTCTCAGCAAATAATTTACATGAGCAACCTCTGGAGATGTTAATCTTATTTATGTTGCTGACACTATTCACAAGTCCACTAGAGAGCAGCTATGTCTCACATTTACTGTGGTTTAATTTGGTATTAGTTTCCTTGGCATTTATTGCACTCATCTCAAATGACTAATCAGGCCTGAAAAGCTCTTTCAGTGCTGGACTGCGCAATGACAGAGCAGTGGGTTCAGCACACTCCCATTCGCAGCAACATACTGATCGCATCCTGTTCATATAACATTATTGATTCATACTTTAGTTTGAGATACCAGATCACACTTAATTCAAGAAATATGAGCTGAATTTGAGGCTTTTCCTTAACCAAGCCCTGAGGGGCCCATATTGTGTCCACGTTTTCACTCTCTCATGAAAGTCTGGGATTGAGAGTTTTCAGGAGATGGCTAAAGCAGTAGTCTTCGGGCTCATGTGCTTCCCATGCCTAGTCTGGTCTTTCTAGTCTGTGGTTAAAGTGGGAACTGAAATGGCCTCATGCAGCTCACAGACTCACAGCATGGTCGAGGTGGGAAGGGACCTCTAGGGATCACCTAGTCCAACCCCCTGCTCCAGCAGGGACACCCAGAGCACGTGGCACAGGGTGGCATCCAGGCGGATTTGGAAGATCTCCAGAGAAGGAGACTCCACAGTCCCCCTGCGCAGCCTGTTCCAGGGCTCTGTCACCCTCACAGGAAAGAAGTTCTTCCTCATTCAACTTCCTGCGTTTTAACTGATAGCCATTACCCCGTGTCCTGTCACTGGGCACCACCCAGAATAGTTTGGCCCCATTCTCTTTCTTTTACCCCATTTCTGCTCTGGGCAGAGAAGCGTTGCGCAGGTCTAAGCAGCTGGTAAGACAAAGCAGGGGGCCAGCTTCCACTGAGGTATGGAAGATGTTGAGTCACACTCGATAATATTTTACATAAATGAGAAGACAACTTTTTATTGTGTTAAATATTGCTTCCTCCAGACCATTCTCTTAATGTTTGAGAACTTTTTTTTTTTTTTTAATATCATGGATCAGATTAAATATAAAGGCAAAGTTTAAACTTCAAAAGCCTCATGACTCAGGGGAAAAAAAGTAAAGAAAACTGTCACGGTACCCAGTAAATCTAAGTCTGGTTTGCTAAGGCAAAGCAACTGTGTAGTTCGGCTAGAGGCACACAGCCTTGCTGACCTCCCTTGTTTTATCAACCCATTTAACCCCTGCGCCTAATGTCGAGAAAACAAGGATTCATCTCAGAGTTTGTATGTGCGGAAGGCCATTTGTGTCGTGTGTGTCTGAATAGATGCTTCACTGGCCTTCATTTTCTGGACTATTGATGCCTCATTCTATATGACTATACTGGCATTCCCCATCTGTAAAAAAAAAGAAAGAATAAATATAGAAGTGTTTCAGAGTTATCAGGATGTGTACTGATTCACAAGGATGGAAGATTATTCAGAGAATAAGCATTAAATATTAATCTACTCTCGTAAAGCAGAGTGAATAACTGTTTTTCCACTCTTTCGAGGATGAATGAAGTGGCCCAAAATACATTGCAATTTTTTAAAAAGTCAAGCAAAAAAAGCTCTTCATGGTTGCATCTTCTGCATTGAACCACAAAAGCTTTTTTAAAAACAGTTTTTAAAAACTATTTTAAATAAAACATTTCAGATCAAAATGCTATAGACTCAGAATTGAAATATGAACAAGTCAGCAAGATTTTGCTATTTCTAGCCATTAGTTTTAACAAAAATTGGATAAAAGCAGTGCTAATTTTATAAATACTGCAGTCCTAGTCAGATATTTTTTAAGAAAAAAAAGCTTTCAGCTGAAGCTCCCCTGTCTAAACATAATACTTGCAGTTAAGCTCTATCACTTCTCTTATAAGCAGAAAAATGTCTCCCGAGACCTTTCAGTGTAGAGAAAATCTAACAATGTTGGACTTGAAACACCACAGTGTTGATACAGGAAGTGTCTCAGGAACGAAGGGGTCTGCAGCCACATGGTGTCATCTCTGCTGACACCAGACATGAACACGAGGGGCAAGAGCAGCAAAATAAGACCATGAATGGGAGAAAAATATGGCCAAGTGACACATTTTTTCAGAAGAGACAAATGACAGAAACATGGATGCAAAGGGAAGCTGAAGAAGCACAAAAGAGAACCAACGTATCTGAAGGATGTATTTAGAGAAATAAAAGACTTTCATAAGAGTAGAATTTAAAATCTAATATGGACGGATGAAAAAATAGAGTCCAAAGGGAAAATAAGGACAGTCCAAACCTTAAAAATACTGAACTATATCTAGCAAAAGAAGAGAAAACAAGACAGTTCAGAGAATGAACATGGGAGCTTTTGTGGCATGTGATTACATCAGAGGCTAAAATTGTTTAATCTCTGCTCAATTTAAAGACAATTAGAAGAGAATGGTGGAATTTCTCTCAGAAAAAAAAAATAGTGAGCATGGCCAACAGAGGAAAGCAGAGAGTGACGGCCAGAAGAGAGGCAGGAGGCAAGTTACGGGGCCTATTACTTCTCTGCAATATTTTGCAGATTTTTTCATGGCACACTTCAAAATAGAACAATGTTCTTTTTTAACCTTCCGCAGATCTGCTACACACAGCAAGCTGAAAGGACACGTTCGCCTCCTTTGATCTCTGGTTATGTTTTGGAAATTACTTCTTTGTCTCCTTTTTTTCCTTTAGGCTGTTTCTGACATCCTCATTTGAACACAAGCAAAGAGCTTTCCCGCTCTTGAGCTTTAGTGTTTCCACTTCCCTTCACGCACTCATCCTTCTTGCAGCAACATCACATATAATTACTTTAAACCTCTGGAGTCCAACCAGCAACTCTTTATGTATGATGCATGAAATGGACCATACAACTGCAGTGCAGATGATAGAAGCGTTGTGGCTAAAAGTACTGATAAATATGCACCTCTCGATCAGCCCAAAGGACTCATAAAATGCAGTTTTCTGAGTGAGCTGGGCTCTTACGCATTTCCCTTTGCTTGTGCTTGGTCCATGAGCACATCCATGGTTGCCAGCTTCGCGCAGTTGGCAGCAGCAACAGCAGGTTGTGCACTCGTTTGAAGTGATGGCTGGGTAACAGGCTTTCATACTCACTCTTGCCTTCTTGTGCCTGTTAGATTACATTTAAATGGCTTATGCCTTTACTTACAGGCATAAAAATAAGAAAACATAAATGTAGGAAGCATGAGAATCACCTTGGCAAGCCAGGGATCTGAAGAACTGTAAGTTGAGTGGTGTAATCCCAGTGATATCAGAGGAGGATGACCTGGGCTGGAAACTCAGCAATATGGAGACAAATGCTAACATTATAGCATTTGTGCTATCATTATGGCAGTGATTCTAGCAAAATTTGGGGTCCTCAAAATGTAAATTGTTCCTTGATTATCCACATTTCCCACTGTTTGCAATTATTATGGGGAAAAATGATTTTCAAAAGTCTCCATTGATTAGGACTGGCATCTTCTGAGCATCCTTGTTTTTCTTTCAGTTCCCACAAGTCATCTAAGAAATCAAAAACAGTGCTCAAGAAATGGGACATCAAGTGTAAAGTCTGCAGCAAGCACATGATTAACAGGTAAGAAAAATATCACTGTCCAGAAGACTACCCATACGCAGCAATTTTACTATTTTCCTAGCATATTCACCTACAGTTGCACTTATGATGTTTATTGGCTTAGGTTTCTGGAAAGGAAACAGAAGCAGTGCAAGGTTTCTCTTCATTTTCCAGTTAAAGGCACAACATTAAAGTAAAACTGTTTTTTTTTCCTCAAAAGGAGCAACTTCTTGATCAGGAGCAATGAGATTTCAAGAAAAGAAATCCACGGTATTATGCCAATGTTTTGATACAGAAACTATTGAAAATTCTTAACATGAATCTTGCAGGCATTCCTAGGAAATGAATTGATAGTGGATGATTACACTTTCAATCTTTACTCACACAGAAGTATTACAGTTTTTGGATAATGCCAAATGGATTGCTCCTTTGGCATTCTGTAGTTATTTTTCACACAAATACTAACTACATTTATATTTTAGCAAGAAACTTCACAGGTCTCCTGTGAACCTTGAATATTCTTTTTCTTTTCCTTGGTTTGGGGTTCAGAAGTCTCAGCTCATTTCTAGTACATTTTCGTAGATTCACTTACGCAGTCTGACCACAGGGGTTGGTGTGCTGGCTTCTGGGAATTTACCTTCCAGAGGTAGCATTTGCTGTGGCTGGAAACCGCTCCGTTCGGGCAGTGAGTGCAGTTGTGCTGCTCATGCCAGCGAAGGGAACACGATCTGCCGGCAGCAGAGGATGAGGTCTCCCGTGCCGCCGGCAGCAGAGCATGAGGTCTCCCGTGCAACCTAGCTTTCCGGGGACACTTCTCAGGGGCCAGGCGCCATCAGAGCACAAGGAAGAGGAAGAGTGGGGTGAGAGAGGGCAAGTGGGTCCATGACTCCTCCAGCTCCAGCCCAGGCATGAAGGTGCCTCCGCTACAGCTCTGCAGCACAGGAGACAGGGAGAATTTTGCTTTGCCCTCCTTCCAGCCCCAGCTGTGCACGCCTGCTGTATTGCTAGCGGCAACATTAGCACATTTTAGCTCCGTGAGGGACTGGATCAATTCACTGAATTGTGGTAACACTGAACAGGAAAAAAGGAGCACGCTACTGACTGGGTGTTCACTGATGATTCTTTAGGATTGCAATTGCTTCTGCCTTAGCTCCCACTTTGGTCCAACTTTTAGAATATTTCCATTGGTCTTGTTATTACCTCATATGTAATCTTAACAGTTTACTCAGATCATGTTAAAGACTACAGATATTGCAGGGTCTCCTTTGCTCATGCTAAATTTTCTTAGGTAGATATATTTTTAATATATATGTATCAAGTTCTCACTTAAAAGATTCTGATTTTATGTCTATGTCACTTCCCACAGTTCATTTCCCAATTTATCTCCACACTGAAGAGATACTTTCTTCTCCATCCCATTTTATCCCCTCCATCTCTAAGTCCCTATATTTAATTTTCTTCTTAACCCTTAATCACAAGAATATCTTGATTCTTTTCCCTTTTGAGGTCAAAACAGGTTTACAGAACATCTTAAAACATTTCCATTATTGTTTCCACTGAATGCAAGGGAAATAGTATGTTGACTTCATTAAAAAAAAAAAGAATAAAATTAAGCCCAAGATAATTTTCATAAATTAGATGTACAGATTTCACAGCTCAGAAACAAGGATGTCAAACGTGTCCAGCCTGTACAGCCGCCTACATAGAAACCACAAGGTTTCAACGACAAGTCATTGAAACCACAGCATTCAGCTTTTTATCTAAGAGCACCTTTACCCAACGGGTGCTGCTGCTTCGGTGCGGTGTCTGATCACACAATAGTTTTTCCAAGGTTCGCCTAACATGCTGACCTGTGAAAAGAAATGAAACTCATTATGCAAAGTAACTGTGTTAAACCTATGTGTGCGCATACAAGTTTGACATATCTGTAGATATGAATGCACATATTCATGTCTATTATATACATATGGCTATAGAAGAGGATGGAGAAAAAGTAGCATAAAAAGTAATGAAAAAATGTTGTTTTTCATAGATGCCACATTTAAGTTTTATCTTTTTAAGGAAAGTTTGAGGTAGCTACCTCAGAATATTCCCTAATCTGCTGCAAGCAATGAAATAGCAAATTTGTTTAAGTATAAAGTCACAACAAAGTGCACTATATTTACAGAGCAGTTCATATATGGGGAACAATAATCAGTATGCCTTCTTCAGACAATTCTGTTCTGTTGTAATGTCATACAAATCAGAAATTTATTGGCCTGCGAAACCTTAACAAACTCTGCCCCAGAGATACAATTATACCTGCAAGGGCTTTATACTGTGGGCCGGGCTGCAGAGGTGGGATGTCCCTCACGTCTTACGGAGGGCTTCCTCTAAGCAATGCTGCAAGAAGCTTCAGCCACAATTAAAGGGCCCAATCGTGTTTGTACCTGCACGAAATTCCTGTTCCTGGCACCATGATGCTGCGTGACCTCTATGCTTTTGCAGCCTGACGCCAGAGCTTCTTCTCCACTGCAGGAGCTCCAGGAACAAGCAGTGGCTGAGGCTGACCCAGCATCTCGCTGAGCAACAGCCCCGCTGCAGTCTTGTGATGCTCCTCTGGCCCCACCATTTTTTGCCGTGCCAAAACAGTGCCCCAGTGACACTGCGCCTGGGCCTGGGGCAGAAAAAAAAACCTGTCAGGAGCAAAACACAAATAGGGAGAGTCTGCAGAACTTGAAGGCAATACATATTCAGTCCCTGAAAAAAAAAAGATTTCAATAGAAATGGTATACACACACAAACATACATATCTCTGAGGAGTGGTACAATCTGAACACTGCAGTATTTTGGTAATGCATGAGAACCAGAAAGTGAAACTACTGAGGAATAAAAGCGATATTCAGTCACCTACTTCTACCAAGACATGCAAAAAAGTAAGGCATAATAAAAAGTGGAAAACTGTGTTTGATTTTACAGATAATTTAATGCTAAGTACATCTGCAAAGCAGGCAGGACGGGTTTGCTGGAGAGAAGGAAAAGGGGAGCGTAGCCACTCATTAGCCTCACTCCATATAGCGTGGTAGACTAGGGGATGGTCCAACAGCCCCACTGCTACGCAGATCCCACACTCCCACAGCAGCTGCACCAAACCCTGCAAGAGACGTCCAAAGGCATCAAACCAAAGCAGCATACAGAGGACCACGAGCTGGTGGAGCGAGGACATAGGCAGCACTGCTCACACAACAGAAACCACTAGAGTCAGCGAAAGCATTTCCACAGACTGCAACAGACTTGGCACAAGACTCGTCCACCTGGAGCCTGTAATGGATTGCCTTTTATTTGTTTCACGCTGCTGACATTGACGCAAAGAGACCCTCTTCCAACTCTTGTTACTTCTGCTCACTAACGCTAGCGAGCAATGCAAAGGCAGCATTGCCTTGTACCATCTAGGCCATCCCTCCATCCAGTACCCGACATGTGTCTGTGTGTCTTTTGATTTTTCTTTTGGAATGTTTTGAATGGACGTGCCCTTTGCTGTTGGTTTTCAATACTATCCCATCACTGTCTTTCATGCCACAGGCTGTACTATCTCGCAGGGGCATCATCAGGAAACAGGCACTGCTTACAGAGGCTGCTAGTGCAGCAGGGGACGACAGAGTTGACTTCCTGTGAGCTGCTGCTCTGCCTTCAGCAGGTGGCCGACCTTTAGTCTCTGGGAAAGACTATTAGTAGTCTGACAAGCAAGAATTAAGCTCCCCTAGACAAGCTGGAAGGCAGCTCGGGCACACAAAAGGCTCAACGCAGTTATTGCCACAGAGATTGAGAAGATAAGGCCCATGGGGTACATGCAGGGATGCCCACAGTACCTAGAGTATGGAGGTACCAGTCCAGTTCACCTTACAAACTCCTGGTAGGGATTGGGGGTTTCTTTCGACATTTACACAAGTTCTTTAAAGTCAGGAGAAAACTGTTCAGTAATTTCTCTGTACTAAGTACCAGGTCTTATTTTGTTCTTTTCCATGTCCTTTAGCTTTCAAATATGAGTAGATTCCAATTTGACCTTTTTTCAGCTTCATGATTGTAAGCCACTCCTGTTCCAATTGCCCATCCTTCTGTATTAAAGCCATTTACTGAACAAGTAGTGTCAAGCTGTTATGTCTCACATATGGAAGATATTTTTACAGATATTTGATAAATTTTTCATTTATGAGCTTCGTCTGGTGGGGCAAATACGGTAATGGAACTTACCCTGCATTTCTCTCCATGGTGGAATTGCCTAACCTGTTCTTTTAAATAGGAGGATGAGTTCCTGCTCTGTCCTGTTACACTCCAGGAGCAAAGGAGAGGCTACAGTATGGAGATATTTCAATTTGACTTGCCGATAATAGTGAACAGACTCATGAAATTTTACTGTAAAACCCAAGCAGGTCAATACTTAGACTCTTTCTGCCCTTTGCCAGGAACTTAAAATTACCTTAAAACCTCTGCTGAGTGCAGCTATCCTTACATGATAGAAGAAGAATCCTCTGTGATACAAGCCCTTGCTTTGCATTCCTCTGATATTTAATGTTTTCAGGATGGAATTGTGCGTTTTCCTGTAAGATGTCTTCCATTTATTCCTCACATTCCTTCATCTACTGTGTGGGACCTTTTCCATTAATAAATGTTAAATCCATTTTACTATGCCTTAGAAACTGGCTACGACATAACTCTGGAGAAATACTCTAGAGACTCCAGGTAATTTTATACTGCTGCTATGAGGTTATATTCACGGATGGATTTCTTCTGATTTTTTGAGTAAACATTTTCAAATTAGGAACAGATTTTTCTCTATTTTTGATGGTTTGATTTTCTCTTTCTTAAGCAAAATTAGAAAACAGAAATATTACACAAAATTTTACAGTAAGAAAAACAAGATTTATACAGAATGTAATGATCTTACATAAGTGTCAAAAATATTTTAAAGACTAGTCTTCCTAAATCTGCTACACAAGTGCCCTCTGTTACACAGTCTCCCATTTTGCAGACCATTTTCTCCTCCTTGCTTTCCCTACAGCCTTCTTAAATGATAGTATATGCATGAAAGTCCGCACATGTAAGGTTAAAAAAATTCTTTGAAAGCAGCCCTCTGCATTAAAGGCCTTTTTGGCTGAGCCATAGCAATGACTAAGCTATGGGAAAAGCCTCCTTTCAGCTAAACTGTAAAGGAAAATGTGGGTGGGGGGAAATGGGCTTTTGGGGTCGAAGTCATTCAGCACTGGAGTGACACTATCGCAAGGAGGAAAGAGGAAGATCTGGCCTCACGGGCCAGCGATGGGAGGTTTTTTAGATTTCCATTCTGCAGCCATCGCCCTGCAGCCAGGCGGGCGACAGCGCAAGAGAGAGTGTCATTGTTTGACTCAGCATGTTCCTAAGCCACAAAAGAGAAGTGACGTACACAAAGAGCTTGTAGCTCACGCTTATCTGATAAGAGGGATATCAAGGAGTTCTCTCCACTGCCTAGACATAGAGGAAGTTCCTCTTTGTCCCTATTTTTCACTTTCTCTATCTGTGTGCATTTCTTCAACTCTTGTGTCCATGTATCCCATGATACAAAGGAGAAGACCAAACACTGTTTGAGAAATGCTATGCAACCACCAGCTACTCCACTGTCTAATTTAGTTTCCCATTCTACTTCCTCAGCCAATCTAGGAACTGGTTTAAGATGTCATAATTTTGGAATATCTTAAACTGACACATCTCTCCACCATATGCACCATGTGCACCTCATGCTTGAGCTTGGTTCAGGGAATTTAAAGTTGCTTTTGTTTACTATGATAATTTATTTCTTTCTTAAAGCATCAGGATCTCAGGACCCCCCAGGTTAGTAACACGCGGAGCCGTGATTATTTTTCTGTTTTAATAGTCAGATTGTACCTCCAGAGATTGCACTGTTTTAGGACCCAACTACTGCATTGGACCCATAAATATTAAAAGCTTATGAAAAAATGTAAGATGAAAAGTGCTGTAGTTGGCTTTGCAGGTATGACTCTGCTATGGTGCTTTACAGGCCAGGACCACTATCTGGAAATGTTGAGACACATCAATACACACAGTGCAGATGCGTGAATTCTTGTTCAGCAACACACTAAGGACAAGGGCAATCTCTGGCTGTAACACCCAGTGTGTTTCTAGTTGATGTAATAAAATGTTCAAATTGCTGCGTAAGGAGCAATCAGGACCTCACCCAGAGTATGATGCACCCGCTGCTCCAGCTGAGAAAGAAGAGCTGGGGCTGAGCAGAGCAGAACTCCGGGCTGGGCTCGTTTGCTCAGCTCAGTGCCACTCAGGGCACGGCTGCTCTCTGCAGGCTCATCAAACACAGCATCGGGTCGGGGGGAAAAGTGCCCTAAGATGAAAGACAACATCACCACCGAACAGAGGCGATAGCCCAGCGGCCACTGTCAGTGCGTGCAGGCTGGGAGCAAGGGAGCTCCTCCTGGCTCCGCACACAGCCGCTCCGCACAGGCAGCAGAGGCAACACGGGAGCAGCTGCTAAAGGATCTCATGTAGCACCCGCCAGGGCACTGGGCAGAGCTCACGGCCGCCAGGTTGTCCCTTCCAGCGCTGTGTTTCCGAGCACGGGTACAGTCATACCGTGCACGAGCTGAAGCTCCTGTGGGGTCCTGAGGTAGCCTGGCCAGTGCAATTTGTTCACAGTGACATCGCTGCAAGAGTGACTGCCAACCATCTAGCCAGGATGCAGTTAACACAGGTATATGCTGCACGCCCAAGTGGAAAAGCTTCTACCCTATTAAACAGATAAAGATGAATAAAATACAAAAGTAATCACCTACAGAAGCCGAGCATGAAGGAGCTCAACAAAAGGAGCTCAAAGTTGAAATAATGACAGTACAAGGCAGAAGTCAACATCAGCAGCTGCCTGCATTCAAACTATGAGCACTTCCAATGATGTAATCCAGAACTGGATTAAGAAGCCAACACATATTAAACACAACTACTGCTCAACAAAGTACCAAGAAAACAAAGCTAAAGTTATGGTAAAAAGAAGCTAAGTGTCACCTTCATGCAAAGAATGCTACTGCCATAAACAATCTCTCCATCCCCTAACAGCCGCACAGAGGTGTTGAACACTGGGCGACAAACCAATGTTTGCAAAACTTCACATGAAAGGAATGGCTGGGGAGGGGAGAGGAGACAAAAATAGGCCCTGGTCACCACATAGTTTCTGAAACAAAATATTCTCTACCACTGTTAATATCCATTAAGGAAACCTAGATATGAAGCAACATAAATTCTGAATAAAACCTTAGATTGAACAAAAAATCCTCCTCTAGCAGCTTCCTCTCTACTTCACATGCTTATCTAAAATAATTTCAAAACATATCCAT
The DNA here is from genome assembly GCA_034781795.1 of Crypturellus tataupa. NCBI lineage: Eukaryota > Metazoa > Chordata > Aves > Tinamiformes > Tinamidae > Crypturellus > Crypturellus tataupa. Next base: position 142,165 of record JAWLRI010000295.1, read on the forward strand.
CAAAAGAAAAGAAAAAATGATCATATTGTCTTTTTTTTTTTTTTCTTTCAAGAAATTAAGTTTAGTTAAAAATGTTTTTTGTCTCTCTTATTTCAGTTACCACTTTTCAGGATTCCTGTTCTACCAGGTGTGACGGGCTATCCCTTTTACTGGGAGAGATTTTGTGTATGTGCACACAGCAGTATATTTGTGCAGACATACATGCACACATAAAAATTTGTCCTTTAAACTAATCAGTTTCAAAAAGGTTAAAAATGGCTTGGACACAGAAACAGTGCACACTGAATAATCATATGCAGAGAAGAAACACACTCCAAGATTCCAGACAGAGCTGTCACACCAGCTTAGATGCTGATTTTGAAATGAACTATCAAAAACAACTGAAAGTGCATCTGCCCAGGCTCATTCACCACACACACACAAAGGTGCATTTTACACAGTAGCATTATTACATAGACTGTTTTTCTGGGTAAAGATGACTCCAATCTACAGTACAGTTTTATAAAAACTACATAGTATGAAATCTTTATACCTCTAAAGGTAAGGATATAAACTGAAAGACGCCCAAGCACCTTATCTATTTGGCACACGGAAGGTACCCAAGTGACCTTAATTGCTCTTTAGAGAACCATTTAATGATGTGGCCACAGAGTTGTTTCCTATCACTCATCAACAATGCATAAGAGTAAATTCATTATAAAGTCTGGACAAGTCTTTTTTCCTTCTTGTGATAATATTTTAGTGTCACCACAGGACCTGTCTGAGGCTGGTGAATCTCATTGCAAATAACAGAAATTGGACTTAGGCTGGATGCAACTAATCTTGAAAAAAAAGGAACACATTTGAGAAGGATATCTTTAAATACCTTTACATTTAGTGGTAGTCACTTAGAAAGAAGACATCCATGGAAGCCCCTGTAAAATAGCATTCCTCACTAGCTTTTTTGGAGAAAATTCCTTTCAGTAATGCACTTCTCCCAGACAATAATCTTAAGTGCATTTCCTCAAAAGTAACATAGCTTTTAAAATCTGTTTCACACCAAAGAATGCACTTTTAGATTCTGAGAGAGCTGTTTCTCAGGCCCCTGAGTGACATCCCTATCCCCGGCTTCCAGTACGTTGCCAAACGCAAGGCAAGCCAAACTGCTGCAGTCCGTGTCCACACGTGGCAGCGCCCAGACGCTCCGGACCGCTGCTGCCAAGTGACCGGCTCCTCAGGGGCTTGTGGGGATCAGCCCTGACCCCCTGAGCACCTGGGGAGCAGAGCTGCGTGCGCAGGGGCCGGGGGCTGCGTGGCCGCCCCTGGACTCCGAGCCCTGCGGTTGCGCTCTCACCACCATCCTGGGGACATATCAGCTAAGGTGCTGTTAGAATACCTGGCATTGGTTGGATGCTCATGAAACAAAGCTCATCTGGCTTAAGTGCTAAAATGAGTTTTTACTCCCAACTGCCACAGAAACCAGGTCATGAATGTAAAAGTGGCAGATCACTTCCACACAGGAGAACTAGCTAAGGTCCTTTCAAGATAGAAAGCAGGATAATACATTTTTTCAAATTCTGAAAAGAAGTCCTCTATACTTCTGTAGCACTGCTACAGATGCAGAAATGCTTCAGTTGGATTAGGAAGGTAAGATGCTGTAAGAAAAAGAAGAAAAGAAAAAGAAGGCAGAATCTTTGTTTACCTGGGTCTGTAGTTTCTAAGTATCTACTTTTTACTACGTTGATTTCTTGACTCAAAGTGAAAATGGGAATTCACCCTTTTCTCTTTTTTTCCTGCCCAATGTGCAGATGGGGCATATTTTCATTCACTCCATCAATCCCTGCCCCCCTACGCACAAGCTCGCATACATACACCTAGCCAGTGGAAAAGAAAAAAGGGTTACTCATTAATCCATTCTACAAAGCTTTCCAAACTGAAATGGGTGGGTTTTACATCTCCAGCAAGGAGCAATAAATAGGTAGGTACGTACCATACCTGAGAACAGTTCAAACTGAAGTGTTCATCTTGGATAGCATAACTTTGCTCCTGACACATCTGAAAACAGAACTCATCAGTATGGAGAGAATCATCATTTTCTGTATGCTCTTATTCTCTTTCAGTATGGTGCTGTCTGTAAGTCCACAAAAATTAAAATACAGACAGATTATAAAGACTATTGAACGATTAGAAACTGCAGTGAAAAATGAGGTAAGCAAACAACTTGCCATAATATTTTAAATTATTTTCAAGAATTATGTATTGCTTAGAATAAATCTTGTGAGGGATATCATCATTTGCAAACTCTTAACATTCTAACTGTTTTATTGTAGGATGCTGAACTGCTGCACACACCAGAAAATCCTGAGGTGAGATTGCTTTAACATTTCCTTCTAATCATATCAAATTTATTTTATATTGGTTTATTTCACTGACAAATAACAGGTGCCTTCTTTTTCATATCTGTGACCTAGTACTTCTAATGCATGCTAGACTGAAAAAGAAAAAGCAATTTCCTTTTTTTTTCCTGGATTTTCAATGTCAGAAATATATTAACTACTACTGTAGTAGGGTGTGTGTAATCTAAGACACGCACAGACGTGTCTTATACGTAGTGCCTTTGCTGGAGAAAGAGAACTAATAATTGAGCCTCGTGAGAGATGTGCAGGAGTAGCAAAGCTTGCAGGGATGGTAGTTTTGGGGACAGGAGCAGGAGTCCTCCCGCAAGAGCCTGAGGGGACCCCACTGTGCTGCCCCTGCGGCTGAATGCCACGAGCGGGACAGCAAGGCCGTATTCGATAGCGCTTCCTCTGATCCGCAGTCACCCTGGTTTCTGTAAGGCTGCTCGTTGCATTACTAGATAAACTAGGTACATAAAGCTGCATTCTGCCTGCAGGCTGTATTTCTCTTTGCATGACAGCTAGTTAAAACAACAAAAACTGTCTTTGCAAATCCCTTTTTACATAGATATTTATTTTAAATATCATTTCATGTTGGTATTATGGGTCACCTGAAGTCTGGAACTTATTGTATGTAAGAAGTTAGGTTAGAGTCACAGAATGCTTGTGCATGATAAAAGGTAGCCAAATCCAGGACCTAAAGAATGAAACCAAGTGCTAAAAACAAACAAAAATCTTAAAATCTTGGATGATTTTCTGCTCTCTTTTGTTATTGTCTAGAGTTAGTCATGGCTCATGTAATACTTTTTCTGTTATCAGCTGTCTTAAATTTATTGTAATAGTGAGCTTTGAGCCCTGACAGGTATTTCAGAAAGCAGAGTTTTGACTTACATATAAAAATGATCATTATGCACAGATTTTTGAGAAATACACAAAGTGTAAAGCTATTTACTCAGGACCATAAGCGATCTTGCAAACAACAATAAAAAGAAAGGAGAAAAACTCACCATGTTTGGCACAGCTTTCGTTAGCCTCTTCCTACTGTTAGGTGCATTTTTTTTTTTTTAACTTGCTGAAAACATACAAGCATGACCAAAAGAGATCTATTCCACCTCATTGCTAGAAACCTGTGCAATGCAAGAACTTGATGCACCCTAGCGAACTGCTAGTTTTTTGTCACTGATGCTCTTTCCAACTTCTTCTGTCAAAGTGAAAAGAATCAGATGATTAGCAGTCATTTTACTGCAATGTCTGCCACTAGCTCCGAAACAAAGCAAACACAACTCGTGAGTAATCGCTTAATCAGAGCCTTTAAAAAAAAAAATGGTCACCTCAGGAAGGAAGACAGTAGTTCGTGTGCAGCTTAGGGCTTTGCAGTCTGATTCTGGGAGGTGCTGAATACCTCCCTCAACAACGAGAGGAGTTAGGGAATTCATATACTGAAAAATTCTAAGTTTGATATGGGTTCAACCTCTGAAAATGTTTTTGAAACTACAGTGTGCTACCAGTAATCGACACCAGCAATTACATTACCTGTTTGCAGCATTGCAAGCATTTCATTGTAGCATAACAAGCATTTCCTTATATTTACTGAATTGTCCAAATATTTACATACGAATTATAACATGGCAAATTTGCACATGCCATGATGAAATGCAATGACACTATAATATATAAAATTGGATTTAACAGAAGTCTTTCTTATATCTTTTTTTAAACACCAGAAAATTGCTTAAGTGCTAACGTGCTTGTGCCAGATTTGAATTTGGCCTTGAATTTGCAGGAGGAAGACTTCTTTTTATAAGGTCCCAAATTCAGTGGTTTCTCACTATTGGTTTTGACTTCCTCGGAGCTTCCTGTGAGTGAACTGAGTGCCTGCTCCAATTCAATGCCACACTACTTCTTTGTGCGCCCAACTCTGAAATATATACATTATATATATATATATATAAAGCAGTGAAAAGAAGTTTAAGGGATCAGAGCACATGAAGTCAGAGAAAATGTGCTGAATGCTCAAAGTGGCTCAGGACTGACATGAGACCAAGTTTGATCCATTGCAGGTGACAAGAGATAGAGGCGGAGGCCGATGTTACGGCACTGATTTACGTCAGAGTCGCATCTCACCCCGCTGTTCACCAATTCAGGAAGCGAGGGCTTTTCAGGGGAACCTGCACGGTTACTTCCTACCAGATGCTGAGTATTTTTGGCACGGCAATTCTACATGCCTGCCTGGTCACCCGCAGACATCACTAGTGGTCCAGGTTATTTAATGCCTGATCACCAGTGTGCTTAAGTTTGTCAGGACTTATTCTCCTTGTGGTCCTCTGAGTGTTGGCCTACTCTCAGGCTAACAGTTAACTCAGCGAAAAAAAAAAAAGCACATATGAGAAATGCTGGTTTCTCAGCTCTTCACGGATGAGGCAGAAAATGTTTTCAGTTTCAGCTGGAAAAATGATCTCTTAAAAACGAATGTTTTCTTTCCAGTAAGCAAGACCGATTACGGTAAGAAGCTTGAAACAAACATAGATGTGTGGTTTTTAAGGAAAATAAAATGTTGTATCTGACCAATATAAAAGACTGCTATTAAAAATTGCTATAAGTAGCATAAAGGATTTGGCTTTCTCCTTGCCAAAGCAGCAAACTGCAGCGACATCTAATAAACTGGGAGAGATTCAGCTTTGCCAACAGTTAATATGCAAAACACGATGATGGCCTGAGAGCCTTTCTAACCTGCGTAATCAGCATTTCTAAATGTTTCTCTGGAAAACGGAAAACAAGTTAGAAATTCGCTTCGGTAAACAGTGCTCTTTGTTCTCTGCTGAGTACAGGCTAAGCTTTGGTGGTATTTTCCGCAGCTGCATGGCCAGCAAGGAAAACGGCCACTACACAGCAAAGGAGAGTCTGCACCCCTTGCAGATTTTCTGTCAGCATCGATAAAATTAATATGCAACTGCAGCACGAAGGGAAAAAACAAACAAAAAAACAGGTTGCTTTTATTCCAGATAAGCTGCAGCAGCAGAAAAATTACGTTTTTAGAATACAGCATAACATGAAATAGCTTCCTTTTCAACTTAGATAGAGATGGTGCATGCTGGCCTTTACTCAGATTTAAGGTACAACTGAATTTCAATCAACATAAAAGAATTTAAGCTACAAGCTTGGTTTCTTTTCTTACTTCTCATGCTAATTCCCGCTTTTTCATTTAGCAGGCAACTAACTTCACCACCTCCATTTCCCCTCCTCTTGCATAAGGACATTTAAATAGCATTTGTAAACATGCAGTTTTATGTGAATTCCGAGTATTATTAAGTAGGTGACATTAGAAACAGCACAAAGAATTTTTTAAAAAGTATCTTCCCACATGAAGTATTGAGGCAAGAATGATATTCCTAATTTTTTAAAAAAGGAAATACTTATGCCTGTGCGGGTCAAAACCTATTAAAAGTAACACGATGCGGTCTTTAATAGTGTTTTCTTCTAATTGTTTCAATGCTTAATATCTGAAGGGAAAATTTGTCTATTTTTATGAGGAAGTAGTTTACCAATTACCAAAGTAAAATTCTAGAAAAGGTCAAAAAATCTTGCTCATATGCAAAACTAACTAAAATTAGGCTCATTCTTCTCAATGAATATCTTGGATTGAATTTTGTGTGCTGAGCATTACGCAAAACACATGCACAAAAGGGCTGCAATATTACTTTAGAAGTGCTTAGCCATAACTTAGTGACTTCTTGCTGTTCCTGCCCTAGGATGGATGCCTATTCACAGCTGTGACCTGCTTCCAGAACGAAACTTGGAAATTACAGCCAAAGACCAGCCAAGAAAATTCCGCATTTATCACACAGGTCAAGATCTTGAGAAGACCCATCCTGAAAAGATCTGACATGGTAGGACTTCTTGACAACACTTATGATCTCAATCATTATTTTCTGTAACAGACATCACCCACAATGGTAGAGTCCTGGAAACCAAACTTCTAACGAAAAAAGGTTTTTCTACATTAGGGAAGTAAAAATAACCATTTTTTTCTCTGCACTTTGGAAGAAGACCAATCCGACCCTGTTGGTCAACTGTGTGCATTTACTTTACAACAACCAACGCCTGGCCTTCAGGAAAAGGGGCTAGGGATTACTCTAAGAATACTGATTGTACAAAACTAGGAGGAGTGGCTGCTGCACCAGAGCTGTGCTGCCTTGGGGTCACCTCGAGGGGCTGCAGAGATGGGCAGAGAGGACTTCATGGGATTCAAGAAAGAGAAGCGCGCTAGGGAGGCATCAGCCCCTGCGCCAGTACAGGCTGGGGGCTGACCTGCTGCAGAGCAGCTCGTCAGAGAACGACCTTGGGTCCTCACAGGCAACGAGCTGACCATGGACCAGCAACGTTAGTTACTCACACTTAAGCAGCGGGAGTGTGACAGAGCACCGGCACAGGCTGCGGAGGCTCCAGCCTCGGAGACGTTCGAAGGGTCCTGGGCAAGGTGCTCTAGGGAACTCTGTTTGAGCAGGGGGGTTGGACTAGATGAGCTCCAGCAGTTCCAGTTCTCGGAATCTGTGAAAAAATGTGAATCAAAGGTGCAGTCACTATTTTCTTTCCATGACTGAATAGCATGAGCCTCATACAGTCCATTTGTAAAAGGCTTTGACTGTAGCCCTCCTGCTCCTGCAGGAGAAAATCTCCAAGCATCAGCTGTGATTATGATTATTAGAAGTGACACGACTTTCTTTACCTTTCAGCCGTGTGAGTCTTCATGTGAGTCTTATGAGAAGAAAGGCCCCAATGACTTTTTAAAGAGCTTTGCAAAACTGATGAAACAGGTAATTACAGTTTATTCCTCATGACTGTTTTTTGATATGTTGCAAAAACAAATTAGATGCCCTTATTCTTATTTTTATTATTACTAACTTTGTGTTGTTTTCACAGCTATTCAAGAATTAATTTAGGACATGCTGGAGCTGAAGACTACGGAAAACCCACTATTTAAGCAGACACTATGTTATTTAAGAAAGCAATTGAAAATATTTCTAAACAACTGTGCTATGTTGCGTGTGTGGTAATTGAAAGGTTCTCCCCAAAATATTAAGGAGGCTCAGGTGAATGGCTATTTATAAAACAGATGATATTTCAAGAAAGATCTGAGCCTCACCTTAGTATGAAAACTAAAATGTAATTTCACAAAAACAGATGGTCTTATGAGACCGAGGTATCACCTTCTGCTTATCAGAAGTATGTGAGAATGACTACTCTTGTAGAAGTATTTCTGCTCTGATCTCAAGTGAAACCAAGAAATAGGCATTTGAAACTTAAAACACACACACAAAAAACTAATTAATAGAGGTTTTGAAGCCTGAAAAGTTCTTTATCTACAATATTACCACACACACACACCATTTTATTTATAATTTCTTAGACTGTATCTTAGTAACCTATGGATAAATATCCTACATTTAACTTTCTTAAAAATGCAGATTTGAATATTTTTATAAAGACTGTGTTATCTTCCTTTTAAAACAAATATACTGGAAAAACATTTACAAGTTATATTGTACAGTATGAGTTTGATCTACTTCCATGTTGAAGTCAACAGGATTTGCCCTGGATTTCAACAGGGAAAATATAACCCAAATGCTGTAATTAGATATCTAAAATTCTTCTTTAGGAAAGAAAAGAGCTTCAGGAGACAGAATTCCATCTAGATTCCTCTAATTTAACAACAGAAATAGAGCAGAGACACTTTGTAAGACTGGTCCCATCAAAGATGCAACCAGCACAGATTATTCAGAGCAAAGCAGCTCAAAATGATAGTGGTTTATTAGAAGAGGGTTTTTTTCCATATTCTTTTGCCATAACACTATTTAATATACTTACTCTTGATTAATTTTTATAGTCTAAGTTTTAAGTGCATTTTTTTCCTTTTAAAAGTTCTCTTTTTTTGTTATGTGAAGTTTCCCTATATAGTTCTGAATCTTGAAAATTACTTCTGGGGAAGCTTGGTTAGAGATAGCATTGAATTTTTTTTCTTTTTTTTTTTTTCTTTCTTTTGAGCATTTAAAACTAGCTTTCAGCAGCTTAATTATTTATCACCATATTCTGCTTGCAATGATATTGTACATCTAGTATTATGATGGAAATAAGCTTAATTACCTCCATAAGAAAGAGGAAACCATTAAAAAATATTGCATCAGAGCAGCAAGGAAGATCCTCAGGGCAGCACTGAACAAGTTTTCCATAGTGAATTCTCTTTTTTCTTTCTATCATCCCTGTTTCTGGCTGATGACAATCTTGATTCAGATTTTTTTTTAAATTTTGAAATTGTTGTTCCTCAAAGTATTGATGTATCCTGTATCTCAGGATAAATATTTCAAATATATTTATAATGAAGTGCTGCTTTTGCAGAGTCCTAGAAGGCCACCAAATAAAACAGCTGTTTTCATTCACTTCCATAGAACTCTCACTTGTGCAGATTGAGGGAAAGAGCTCTATTTTTGAACAAGGCATACGGCTTATAATTTGTAAATGTCGTTTCCAGTCCTCCATTCTATTTATTCATATCAAAATTCTGAAAAAGTCTGATAAAAATTCTTCACAGGTGAAGTGGGATTGAAATGCGATTAGCATGCCCTGGCAAAAGAGAACACTGGTACATTCAGTATTTAGAAGTCATCATTATAAGCCACTGAGAAGGAAGCTTTGTGCCAAGAACAGAAATTTCATGACAGAAAAGCAAATTCCTACTTGCCATAAGCTAACTACTGACTCCTCTGTACACTGAAACCATTTGTTTTTCTTACATGAGATATCATGTAATGTAATAAGCAATGTAGCTATTTTTGCTTGGAGTGATTTGCTCCACTGTTTAATTATACTTAGGGTTCTATCATACCAATTGTAATGCCAAAGGATCAGGGCGTTTTAATATTTATATATTCATTTGTAAATTGAGGTTCTTTTACAGACTATTTCCAATACCTAAAGAACAGCTCGATTGATACAAACTACAGTTATGATTCAAAATAATAGTGGGAAATTACAGCAAATATAACTTAGAAGCTTAACTGTTCTGAGATCTTGGAAAAAAATATATTTATTGGATAATCTAGCACAGTGGTGCAAGGTAAAAATTTTTACTAAAATTACAACTGATTTCAATTGACAGTTCACTTTTGGGCACCGTAGGTAACTTGTTAATTTTCCTAAAATACATGTTCACTTACCATGACCCTGAGGCCTCATATTACCCTTTTTCACAGAGTTCTCAAATTTCTTCTTTCAGTTTACTAGCTTACTAGATTCCTTCTAATGGCTAATTGCAGATTTAATTTATGAATTTAAGTTTTTCTCAGACTGTGTAGTTTTACTCATCTCCCACAGCATATTTTATTTATTTTTCCCATGTTTTATTCATCAATGCTTACTTTTCATTGGAAAAATTCTCACCTCAAACGCCACTGAACATACAACAGATCAGCACCTAAAATATCAAAACTGAGATTTCTGGATACAGACAGGGTCAATGAAGGTGCAAAAATGAGTTTTTATTATGTGCAACCTTATCATCAGAATAATGAAAAACTGAGTGCATTTTCAAGAGTGTATTATTTGACTCCTAAATGAGGAACAGAAAGGTCAGCGAAGAACAGATCAGTCTTCAAGAGGACATCATCTTGTTCTTTAGCACTGTTCTCTGGAGAAAAAAATGAAGATATCCCAGGAGGAAGATATCATCTGGAAAGGACCAATTATCATGTTTCCAAATGTGCACACAATCTTGATGTAGTTTTTCTTGTACTAAATGTACTCTTTGCAGAAACAAATGTATGCTTCTTTAGCTGTCTGATGAGTACGTAGAGCAAGCCATAAAAGCTCATTACTTCCCAGGGAGGTTTAGCAATATATTTATGATTTTGGTCATAAGTGTCCTTTGCAGGCACTTCAGTATGCGTTTTAGCATGATATATGTAACTCTGTAAGATATTTACATTTCCTGAGAAGATTATTTTTATAATCAACTATTTTAATTTAATTATTTATTTCATTTCTGTGAAAGGAATGTACGTCGTATAAATTATTTATAAGTCTGTGATATTAAATACTTTACAGATAATATGTTTTCTCTTTTTAACTACTCCCGCCCGCAAACAAACAAACAAAAACAGCTTTTGATCATTTCTGCTCTCTGAAAACAGCCCATAGAAATTCTCAGTGAACATTACTCTTCAATAACCTACAGGGACATAGATTTTGCCATATGGGACAGATCAGGGCAAGGCACACAAAGCCTATGCTTCCCTCCGTAAGTTATGAGTACATGGTACTTGAAGAGAAGGACAAAACATATTCTCATTGGATATTACGCATGGAAAAAAGTCCCTGCTGCCACAGGGTATCTTCCAGAGGAGCATGCTGTTCAACACAGAGTAGATTTATGTCAGGCCATAGGGTTCTAATTTATTGACTACAACCAGTATAGGTGGCATGCTTATCACTGAAAAGCAGCCATAATTTCACTATATCAAATAAGCATTACAAGGCAATTTTTTTTGCTCCCATCTCATTTAAAAAAAACTTTTTTTGAATGCCTTTTCAGGCTTAACAGATTACACTTCTTCACATATTTTACCCTTTATAAAGATATCTTTTCCCCAAAAAATACATTAGAAATGGATTTTGATCCAACAAAGAAGCAAAAAAACTCAAACAAAACTATCGAAAGACTAAGCTATCAAATAGCTATTCCTTCCCTTTTCACCTGTTTAGATAACATTCAGTCAAACAATATCTGCTTCCAACATTTTTCCTGTCATCAAGTATTTCCTGAATTTTTTTTGTATCTGATTTTCTTAAAAAAGGATACGAAAAAGATCTTCAAAAATAAATTAACAAAACAAGAAAACACTGTAAGCCCATGATGCCTTATGCATAAGCTGATCCCACATCTAGGGCAGAGGCAGCACACAGGACATGACTGCTATTTTTTTTTGTCTAGAAGACAGGCAGGCTGCCCTGCTCTGCCCACTGTCAAACTATTCGAGATTTTGATATCAGCCTAAGTACCTGGGAAGGTCTTCTGCCACTGACACAATGTTCCAGGCACCGATTTACTAAACACACACATATATTCTTTACAAAATACACATACATTGCTTTTAAGTCATACTTTCATCTCTCCCTCCAGTTACAGGCACATTAGAAAATATAAGGAAATATTAGAATATGTCAGTTCTTTACTGTTAAAGCCTTAGGAAATTGAAAATAAATGCAAATATTTAAGATTATGATTTGAGAAGGGGATGATGCAACAGCCCCTCTGCTGTCTGCAACTAATACCTGAACAGAACAAGTACCCTGACAGCACACTGTGGGCAACCAAGGAGCAGACCTAGAAGCACTGCGGCCGGGCAACAGCATGGAGCACTGTGCAAACATGTTCTTTTAACACCAAGAACAACGCTACAGATCTCATAAAAGCTGAGATGGATCCATCTCCTGGAAGCTTCAACACGTTGCTTTCAGCTTGTGGGTTATTCACATGTATTTGCTGGGGCATAATAGATATATTACATATTGCATGGATATCTGTGAGAACCCCACACAGAGCTTGCTAAGCCAAGGACAACGGTGCTAACACCAGAATAACTCAAACACACAGCTCGCCAGGAAGTCCATTGACCTAGAGGTCTGTGCACTGACCCTGCTAGATATCCAGAGGTACAAGAACTCTGCTGCAGAACTGGGACAGCTAACATACATTACTTGGTATCCTACCGGTATTCCATGCTCTTTCTGCCCATAATCTCCCTGTCCCCCTGCATAATGTCCCAACACCTGCAGTAGAAAAAACTGTCCTACTGCTTTCCTGCTTTTCACTAGTATGGATGAATTCAGGCTGGAAAAGGAGGCAAGCTGAAAGCCAGTATTTCCTACTCACACGTCTTCCTTGCCAATGATCTGAATGATCTGAATTGCTGCACTGCCATCTATTGATAATTATACAGAAATTCAAAACAGTTCTAGTTAAGAGAAAGAAAAACAAACACACAAAAGAAAACAAACAAACAAGCTGAACCATTTTCAGGACAGTATCCTTTGAGGCACACTGTGAAGTTAATAACCAAATCCTTTACTTTCCATTTTGTTTCCACTTTTTCTATTTACATTATTGTACACATTCCCAATATTCTTCTCTTTTCCAACTGTGTTACTGTTCTAAGATAATAATGCTTAAAAATCTGGAACAAGAGCAACTGAAATATTACTGGAAAGAAGTTCCCATTTCCTAGGCTTCAAGGATGCTGAAAACCCCAGACAGAACCATGACTCCTACATGAGAATCGGCTTATTTCTCACAGAACTCTTTTTTTTCCCTCTGATCTGAAACGAAACTCACATCTGCCTCCCACATTTATATCTATGTATGCATTATGGAGAACCACCAGCTCAGCACCCTTCTTCCACATGTGTTCCACCAGTAACAAAGTGAAAAGCCAGGGGTCTCTTGCAGAGGATGAAGAGTTTACAAAGTAGATTGCAGCTTGTACAGCAACACAGATGTCAGATATTTTTCATACCCTGCCTTTAGGCCCTTGGCCAAGTTTGTGTCCAGAAACCTTCCCTGCAATTCTTCATGCAGCACCAGAGAGAAGTCACTGACACAACCTATGAACACTAGTTTCACCAGAAGCCAGACTGGGAACCCCATTTCCTGAACAACTATGATCACTGCGAGCCTACTGCCCACACTCACCCCCTACAAGATGCAACTGAAATTTGCAAACCTTTGCTGCCGCCAGCACAACAGGTCACTTGCCAACACCAAACTGGTTAACCACAAGACCTGCAACAGCGGAGGGCAGACGGCTTCCACACATTGACAGCAACCTCTTCTGCGCTGGTATCAGCTCCCTCCATGGAGCACTCTGGCAGACAATGAGAAACTTGTGGTAAATCACCGCCCAAGGCACCTTCAGCTACATCACATCATTCCTAGACACCAAAAGCTATACTCTGACCACACCATATCCATACCAGGGACAGAGAGACATCAATAGCAACTACAGATCTCAAATCGGAAGAGAAATAATATGGAGGTTTCATACTGTGAACAATGCAAAAGTAAAATTTGCTTTTTTTTTTTTTAAAAAAAAAGAAATCTTACATGCCTCCAGCCTAAGTTACAAGACCACAGGAAAACACATCTTGTTGTGAACCTTGTCCATGTTACACATGATTTCTCCTACATGGTGGAGAAAGGAGGCTGGAGCCTCTCTGCTGGCTTACAACCAGTCAGGTTCTCTCTCCAGCTAACTGAACTTAGGCACCTTTGAACAGTGGTCAGCTTTAGCACGGTGGTCTAGTCCATGGTCACTGCTCTCTCCTTATTCTTACATTTCATTCATTACATTTCTGTACTTCTGAGTTGTATCCCCAGACCCTTTCACACTTTATATTTGTTGACTGTGGCTAATTGGTGTAACAGTGAGGAGCCATTCACCAACCAGACGTAGCACAACACACAGGGTTTTCGATATCAAGCTTAGCACAACCACCCAGGTAAGTGCCTTAAACACAGTATTGTGTGGGAGCAGCCCTCTCCATCTTTCCTCAGACCCTGAGATGAATGCAGAGACAATCAATGAAAAAGTGGAGGAGGACAGAACAGGTTTGCATTAGAAGAGGAGCAGACAGAGAACAGCACAAGAGGGAAACACAGAAAAGTGCATCAGATGGATACACCAATTGGGAAGCAACATTTACAGATGGCAAAACCATCAATGGAAAGACCAAATCATGGCACAAGAGGGCACCAAGCAACTGAGAAATGAAAACATTCCACCCCTCCAAAGCTTAAAAAGAACAAAACCAAAACATACAATACTTCTATTTCTGAGAAAGAGTTCATGATCAAAAATTACAAAATTGTTCATCATATCTGATCATTCTGATCAGATTTTTTTGACTGAAAAGAATGATAACTTTAGGGTTCAACAACCTTTTCCTTAGGAAGCAGCTCCAACATTTAGCTGATAATGATCTAAAGGCAGTAATATTTGATCAGTCCTGAAGAGAATTCTCTGTGATTAAAAAGATAATGTCTGCACACAGAAAACTCACTGCAATACGTTAAAAATGGGGACAAAGACTAGAAAAGAACTGTTATGCATCACATATTATAAGTCCTACTATCAGCGTGCTTGAGGACCTCATGAATTATTTATCTCCTCAGTACTATGATGTTTTACTTAACAAAGAGGTAAATAAGGCAAGTAGTTAAACAGCTTTTGCAAAGATGTCTAATGAACTCTGCATCAGAAGTACCTCAAATCTGGCCCAATATCTTTGCCAGACACACATGAGGTCTTTGGCATCATGCACAGTGTTTACATACCTCCTAATAGCCCACCTAGCATCTTACTAATGTTTTAATACAGGAATGAGACACCCTGCTCAAATAATGCACACTTGGCAATTCTTGAATTCAAACAGAAAATAAAGCAGGTACATCTGAACTGTTATCTGGAAGGAAGACACATCAATTAGAAGAAAGCCAAAACTGCTGCTAGAATCTCAGCAAATACAGCCCAGTAACCATAAAAAGGCAAAAGGCATTTCATATTTTGAAATCTACTAGTAAAACATCAGGAACATCAGTGCCACCCTGTAGGATTGAAACACCCTGTAGCCCTTGAAACAAGTACGCATAAAAATCACAGATTAACCATACAAAACTTCACTGGCTCTTTGCTATTTCTGGGAGAATTACACTTCCCCTCCTTGTTTCCAGCAGTGTTTCTCCCCAGCAGCACTTTGGAGTGGCAGCACAAGCGCTTTGCAAGGAAGCAGAGAGGGCACGGCACACAGCGGTGCCTGTGGAGCGGACAGGAAGACAAGGGGGAGCTCGGTGGTTTGCGCTCCTCCCTCAGGCAGTGCCACACATGTCCCTGAGGTGCTCGGGGTTGCAGCAGCCACCCCGCACATGCGCCTTGTGACTCTCCTGGCCTGCAAGTGTTGGGCCCCTTTCTGAATTACTAACCTATTACTTGTGGACAAACATTATTGTTAAAACTTACCACCTTACTGCCTCCTTCTCAATGGAGGCAGCATTCTGGCTTTGATTTCTGGTCTCTTCAAGTGTGTTTTGTCCTGTTAGATGGCTGCTGTACTCCACTCCCTAACAGGAACTCCAGTATTATTTTTCAGCCCCTACCTTTATAGCAATATTTTTTGACTAACGTACACGATAATGATTTGCTTGGTGGAACTAGCTTCACAAATTCTTCAGAAATGTCCTTCATCCTCCCAAACCTTCACTGGTGTCTTAGCCAAGCAGCTATATGTGCAGAATTGCTCTTCAAATGACACCTTTGAAATAATTCAGGTTAAAAACAGCCACGGTGCCATCTAACAATCAGGCTTTTTCTCCCCTGTTTTTGTTTGTTTATTTTCCTGATTCTTTCAACCCAGCTGTCTGGAGGATGATCGCCAGCTGTGGGACTGCCGGCCACGGCACTCAGCACAGACAGGCAAGTACTCACCTGGATTTACTGATGATTAACCAGTAGCTGGCATCAACTAGTCTTTCTCAAGCATGAATGTTCAGCAACTTGTTAAGACTTTCCTAAAAAAGAAAAACAAAAAAGATGATGTACAGGGTAAACTCAGAAGCAGACTGGGCTGGGAATTTTTCAGTGAAATGTTTTTCCACTGGAAAATAACAATTTATTGAAACTGAAACTTTTCTTTGCAACTTTCACTGAAACGGTTTGACAAAACTTTCAATAAAAGCAGTTTCTCAGGTCCAGGGTGGAATTTCTGCTAGAAGAGTGTGAGTGCAGAGCAGCCAGCACGTTGCTGGGGTGGGCACAGCAGGCTGTTGACTGCTCAGAATCATCTTTTCTCTTCCATGAGAAACAATCCAGAAAAAGAAAGTTGAAAGTCTTCGGTTCCATTTGATTATGGCAGGGGGGAGGAGAGGGTGAGCAGTATCCAAAAGCGGACATTTCCATGAGATGGGAAAATATTTTCAGACTTCCTCTCCCTAGCTCTCGTACATTTTGTCTCAATGCTTGAGACAACTCTCGGGCAAATTTCCAAGGCTGATGCTTGAACCTTATTTACCCTTTAAGCAAAATTCAGTGGGTGGTACAGTGACAAGTGTCAGACGGAGAGAGCAGAGGTATAACAGCAAACTGTAAACACCCTTACGGAATAAAAGAAATCGTGAGTTGAAAAGTCATGGGAGAACGGAAATGGATAATGATCTCATTTAGGCCTTCTCCATCTATGGAAGTTTCTGTATGAATATCGATCCATCAATAACCCATTTCAACATCAAAGACCCCACGGTGTTTTCCCAGCCCCCACAGATCTCCTTATTTTCCACCAAGTTGAAGCACCAACACAATTAATTCACTTCACTGAAATTACACCAATAGCCAACCATCAGCAACCACAAGACTTTAGATAATTCATGCTCAGTTTTCAAGACAAAGGAACAATTTATGCTTTAAAAACATAATATGCATATTTCAAGTAACATAAGTTTCAGACAAATCTTTAACACCATATATACACAACAAAGTATTTTATATTTTTAATGATGGCTTTATTCCTTTGTCTCCTCCAGTAGTATTCATATTAAAGGATTGCATTACTACTATTCATTGCACGTCAAGCAGATAAAGAAATGTTCACATGTAACAGAGAAGTCTGTCAACCAATGAAAAATATGTGTGATATTTCCAGAAAAGTTTTAAGCGATTTTATTTTTCCTTTATACAATGCACAGGTCACTACATAGCAGCAGTTTAGTGAGGGAGGAAGTTTTATGCTTTCAGCCACTTATCACAGCCCTGTACTGTACTTGCATTCTCATCAGGAAAGGAGCAGGTTTTCCTCCAATTTGGACTAAGTACAGAAAAGCAGGAGAGACCGAATAAATACAGATGCAGACTGTCTTGACACAACAGGAAGGGCCCCCCAAAAATGGATTTTTTGTGGATCCTGCATTCCTGCCATACTTTGGCATCTCAGCAAGGGTACTGTATCTGTCAGCAGTTTTTTTACAATGTCTAGTACTGAGAGTTAGATAAAATAACCAGGTGACTTTCACTGCATGCATACATGCTGGACCTGCCTAAGATTACAGTGTGGTAGTTTGCCAAGTGTGTTTAGATTGCATCTGCAAATGTTTCCTTACACCTTCGGTGAAGGATAAACCACCTATCAATCAACTTCACTCTTACGCAAGTACTACCAGATAGGAAAGTTCATTGTTGTTATCATCCATCCTATACAAACAAACTTTCCTAATAACTACTCTGCGCTTATCCATTCCTTTGCACCCAAGGTTTTTAAATTTCTCCCTCACATCACTTGAGACTTAAAGAGACAGGAATCAGCCTTCACTGGAAAACCAGATGTACCCTGCCAGCATTTCTGAAAAGCAAGAAACTTGTCCTGGTCACAGTGTTAGTAAACTGGCCTAATCTTAGCTGAGCAGCAAAGACTGCTTAGACTTGTCTACGACAGTGACATTCGTTTCCATCCTAGATGTTAAATGAACACAGGAGGTGGCACCTAGCACACCCAAGAAGGTAACAGATTTCTCCAGAAAAGGCACATATCCAAAGACCTCATATTCACTGTAGACAGCAGAACAAACCGTAAGTAAAGCGTACCTGCTTGTACCTGCTCTTACACGTGCCTCTATGCAGAAGATTAAGGCAGCTTACTTTTCAGTGAAAGAAGGTAAAGCATCCTACTGCCCAAGGAAGCTTGTTTCCATCTACAGCTGTGGCTGAAGTGTTAAGAATGTGCATGGTCTCAGACTCAGGGCTTCACTAAGTACAAGAGCTTGGCAGACTACTGTCCTGGCATAAAAGTTTGTTTCTTTACTCTTGTAGGCTATCACAAAACAAGAACACGAAGGTTTTACAATCTGAGATGCCAAGTCTACCAATTCAAACTCCATTGCCTGGCACTACGAGTTCATTATAATTCTGTCCTTTAGCACGAATGTCTTTTCCCTTCTGTCTATATCTGTATCACTACGGTTAAAAGTCTTACCTGGCTTCTGACCTCAATTCTGCCCAACCAGAATTGCAGGTACTCCATGCTATACAGATGCTTTATCACATAGACAGTATCCTGCACATGTTGTGTATCCACACGGAGCAGCCACGCCGCCAGGCACCAGCAGAGGGTGCCCCAGAACAGGTACTTTGTCACCTCCAGAGTCGCCTGAGCCCAGTGCTGGTTCCACCCCAGCAAAACTGGCTTCCTCTGCACAGCTCTCTGCAAGCTCGCTGAACAGTGAGCGTCCTGAAAGTCAGAAGCAGATCATTTCAGTTTCCATGGTTATCAATTTCCAAAGCACCAATTCATTTAATTTGAGAAAGTATTTTTATTAAAAAAATAATTACAGGAAAAGCTTACAAACAGTAAAGCTGCTTTACAAGAAATCCTTTAGAGAATATGACTAATATACCTGTACTTTTTAAATATTATAAAACATTGAGTCAAGTCCTACTCATTTTCTTCCTCTGATTTCTCCTTCTTTTGTTGTTTTCTCTTTACAAACTTTCAATCATTTTCTAGATGGAAAAAAACCATCAGATTACTTTCTTACACAAGTAAAAGTAAGCCCTTTCACTTCTACTTAGAAACCAGTATTCTCACAGGCAGTGCAATGCGAGAGGCTCTGCACATGGCAGCACCTATAGCTGCAGAAGAAATGCTTCTCCATGCACCATATGGTACATCTGGAGTTCTCTCAGATCCAACGAGCTCGTCCTGGCCCTGTTTGTTGTTCTCTCTACTTCTACCGATTTAGAGAGAACAACCGCGCCCACACAAGTTCAAAATGCATGTCTGGTTCTCTGTGTGTATGCACTAGCAAGAAAAAAGCGAACTATTTAAAAACTAATATACAAAGAACCTGGTCTTTGAGTTTCAAACAAGAGATACCATGAATTACCTGAGATACATTTTAATGTATTTTGAAATGTTAAAAATTAATAATTTCCATTTCCTCAACTTCTTGGGGTTTTCCATGGTATTCTGCAAATAACAAAGTGCACAGAAAATTAGAGAGTGTTAAAATGATTAAATCAAAAAAAAGGAAAGAACTCAAATATTACTGATTGCCTGAACTCCCTTCTTGTGCAGGTCTATTTTAAGGGCTTTAATTCTGATTTTCCTGAGAAATGGCCACATCCACTAAATAATAACAAGCGGCTTCACCTCTCTCCATCTCCTAAAGGCTGTCAGAGTCATTTAGTGTATCAGTGTTGGCATCAGTCCCCAGTCTGCAGGGCACGGAGCCCTCCACCTTGTTTGGCACCCCCTGTTCTAGCACCATTTCCTCCTCCAGTCTCACTTTCTCTCAGCCCTTCACTACCAGCCTCTGTTCTAGTCTGTGCTCCTCTGCAACCTCCTGCAACTCAGTAGACATCAGGAGGCACATCATGGAACAGCAGCTTATTTTTCAACTCACTGGCCTCAAAAAGCTTGAAAATAGCTTCTTGGTGCTACACTATTTTTGGAGAGACTGGGCTGCCTGTTTTATTTTGTGTTATCAATTTTAATTTCAGATTTTCTACTTTATGGCTTATAAAAAAAAATGTTAATCTATTAGGATAATCGTGAGACACTGCCATACTTTGCCGTGGCCTTATCTTTTTGGAAATGGCAGTCTTATTCTTGCTTGCACTTTCAAAGTTTGCAAAAAATTCTCATACCACATTGATCCTGTAGGACCTGTAGTGCCAATGAATTACACAGAATCTCTTCATTAGCAACTCTGCTTTTATAATATGTGAGCTTTGTTTAGTTCTCCAGGCCAAACAATTTACAAGTAGCAAAAATATAACTGATAAGACCAGGGCCTCCTAACAGCTCTAGCAAGAAAAACATTGTTAGCTTGAGTTACTTGAGATTTGCCTCACACTGCCTAAACAGTGAAGAGAATTACCACCTCCATTTCAAGTACAACTCCGTGAAGAAAATGACATTCTGGGGAGTTAAAAAGGGTTTTCCGTCGCAAATTGCCAACACATTCTGATGCCCTGATTTTTTTTTTTTTTTGTTTCAACTATATTACATCTTCCGATTCCAAATTTACATCTAGCTACCGCCATGTTGTTTGAATCTCCACCATTCAATATTAAAATTCATTGATGTTCTCCTCCACAGAAGCAGTCAGTTTAAGAGTGAATATTCTTAAGTATGAGAATTTGACAAGGGCTTACATTTCTATAAGCTGCACAAAGTCACCTGCTCCAGGTGAGTATAAAGGACACAATACCCCATCAAAAGCATAGTAACAGATTGCTGCCAATATTCCCGATTTGTTGCTGGCATTTCAGTAAGTTATTTCACCTCTCAAATTTTTACATATGGAAAAGACAAAAACTGCTACTGATGTCCTTGGCAAAATACTTTGGGATTCACTAGTCAAAACTGCCATTCAAGAGTTGGGTATTACTGCATTATTACCAGAGCAAAATATAAAAGATGCTCCAAGAAGCTATTTGTACAATGCAAATATTACATATTATTAGCACTGAACTAGGCCATGAGTACAGACCTTTTTTTTTTTTTTTTTTTATTCTTAGCAGTAGCTACACTGACTAAACTAAACACCTGCAGCACTGGCCAGTGAATTAACTTTTTCTCCCAACATACAGAAAAAAAAACATTAATTTTCACCCCTGAAGTTTCAAGTTTTAAAATTAAACATCAGCCATGATTATCCTTAAGATCCCCACAAATAAATGGGCAATGCTAGGGGAAATACTCAAAGGATAAGCTTGACACATGTGCATCTATGGAGTTATTTATGATGCTCTTGCTAACATTTGTGCTGAATAAAACTACTTCCTGTTTAACATCGGAAATTTGTCTCCCCCAGATCTCAGTTTCGATCTTGGTCTTTTTCTTAGGCATTTAAATGGAATCTTTTGACATTTTTGTTTAGACTTACGCAGTTAAGACTAGTGAAGGCACAGTTAATAAAACTGCTCTCTGAAATAAAAATAATAATGTCATAAAAATATACCATGTCTTATAAAGCTACTCTGCAAGAAGAGTTCTCATAAAAATCATTTCTGAATGATTTTCATAGATACAAGGCCTTATTATGCTGCAGGCAGTAACTGCAGAATTAGAATCTTGCAGAATCCATTTATCAAATGGATTTTGCCATTCCTTCCCTAACCACATATGTTATAGATAAATGCAGCTAATGACATGTATGCTGTATAATGTCAATTCTTATTGAACCAACAGGATTTGAAGAAAATTCATCCCTTGCACTGACTGCAAGGTCCATGATCGTAACCAGCTACACTCTAAAGTAGAGTGACATTGCCAGTGGCTCAAGACCTAGACTGGGAAGGTAGCAGTTGTGCCTTCTCTAACCAACATGCCCTGAATGAGGTATGAATTTCTCACTTTAAAAGAACCCGCTGATAGTCTGCACATGGAGATACTCAGCTTGCTGAACAAGTACAGTATGAGTGGTCTCACCACATGAGAGAGGCTTGTGGCACAGTCAGCGCACAGTGGTTCCACGTACATCTGCACCTGTGTGAGTACTGCTAGTGCTGCAGAGCTTTCTCACCCTCAACACAATACTGCAGAAAAAGAGGCTCAGCGGCCAGGCTAGGAAACCCACCTTTCCTCCATCTTCACCACAAATCTCATGGCATTTCTCTGAAAAAAAGTACAGACATCAAACCAGCAGCTTTCAAAACAGAATTAGGAGTATAACGAAAAGCTATGGGGAGACAGATCAAGAGAAAAGCCTCCAATCCTTAAGCTAAAAGTCTAATCGCAAATATGAGAGATGTCAGTTTAGAGACTATTCTATACAACACTCACTTTTTCACCCTTACACACTGCAACAGCCTTCAGTAAAGCATCACATACTCTCTTGGGCTATCAACAGGACTTTAGCCTGGTCTTCTGACATATACTTCAGAGATTTCTACTTTAAAATAACGTTTTATAGGATTTGCAAACTACCCTTTTACTGTGGAATCAGATCACTGTCTGTTTGTAAGTAACAATAAGGTATAAGCAAGATAATATTAGCTTCTAGTGTCAAAAATACATTTTTATTGTGGCAATCAATAAATTATAAGTAAAACAGTAATAAAATTACACAGGGAATAAAGTCAGGCTTTCTTCAGAGATGAGGAGTACATTTTTTTCAGATGCGTCACCCTTACTACTGCCATTAGTCAAAGTGAATTTTACTACTGAATCCCAGGGGACAAAAAAAAGACAGAGCCAAGATTAAGAGATACCAGTAAAATAAGCTTTCCAAAGCCAAACGTCAAAACGAAACCAATCATCAATGCAAAGCACCTCTTGGTTTCAATGAGATCAGGATTACAATTGGATTATTCAGAAGCAGGCACAAAGCTCCTGCAAAAAATAGAGGTGAAATTTCATTCTCATTTAGTCATGAGGAAGATTAAAGCAGAAGTCAGCAACTTGCTCAGGTAACAGGGGGAAAGCAACGTCATTACCAGAGTGTCATCATCTTGATCTCTAAACCACATCTCTGCTGAAGATCTCATGTCTCCTCGCCAGGTAATCCTACAGAAACCTGCCAGGATTGGACAGAAAGGAAGAAATTATTCTATAGACACCTAGGAGAAGAGGAAGAATTAGACTATATGCCCAATGACACAGGCATGAGAGGAAAAACCCTGAATTACCACAAGCAGGGATAGACTATACACCATAGGGGGAACCCCCTACATTCTACACATGAATCACCCTTGTTAATAATGAAATTATAACCAAAACCACAAAGGGTGTTCTGTGTTCATTCTGACAAACTTTTTTTTTGTACTATTAAAAAGGTAAGAAATGGGGTCAAAATGGTTAATGCTTCTCACACTCTACAAGACATCTGACTCAAGCACAGTGGGACTGTATATTAGGTTTGTGAGACAACCTCCGATATGTCTTATTCATAAAAGTCTTCCAAACTAACCAAAATCTTAGACTTAAGTCAAGGAAAGATGCTTGACTTAAAATACATAGGGAACACATACATGCAGAACTTTCTTTGCACTAGGAGTACTTATAGAAGTCCTTATATTACCTGAACTGGAAGTGCCTGATCCCCCTCCCATTCACTTGTCCCTTCCTGTGACGGCCCTGGGACACAGGGCCTTGACCCGTGTCCCTACACACCACTATTTTATTTAAGAATAACGACTGCTCATGAACACAGCGTATCCCTGCAATCCTGTTCATCACAAACACTGCTAGGCTGACCTCTGCCTCTACCTCTCATGGTACAGGCTGTGATTCAAGATGTAGTCTTTCAAAAACGTAGTCTGTAAAATAAATTATCTCTATTGTCTTGTTAAAACAATTCACCTTGACATTGCCTCCCATCCCCACACTACTTATATGCGTATCTGCTTTCTAAGTGGGCTTCCTGAGGGTATAATTATTAATAGCATGAGGTAAGCAACATTTATTTCATGGACAAATGTATGTTTCAAGTACAAAAAAAGATTCCAGTTGAGAATCTCCATCTGAAATTTGATACAAATTTTTACTTCATACCAAAGTTCTGCATTTCTATATCCTGTGTGATATAAACTTAAATTTCTCAACAGGGGGCTTCAATGACTCTGGTTACAAAGCTGACTGGACAGTGACATAGCTTAAAAAGCAGAGGGACTTGTTAATTTTTCTTAAAATCTTAAATCCTTCCTAAACTGATATTTTCAGAGGGGTTTTTACATAAGAATGATTCAAAAAAAAAAAAAATTCTATTGTGAGCTTTTGTGACTTGTATGGATGTTACATAGTCAATATTTTTTAAAAACGCATACTGAAGATCAAGTATCTTACTATCCAGTATTTTCTGCAGCATTTGCATCACTTTTGGTAGGCAGTCTTCCTCATGAAGCCCATGCACAATTATTCTAACACTCAGTGGGCTCTCGTGGGGATCAGCAGTGACTGAAATGAAATTTTGCTACAATTCCTTCACAAATGGAAGAGAAGTAGTAAACAATTAGGACAAATCATAAAAATCATTAGTCTACTTCTGTATCAACTATAAACCCAAGAATGGATTTTTAAAGTTAAAAAAGCAAAGAATCTTCTCACTTTATCTGTTGCAGTCTAATAAACTAGAGCCTGCAGAGAATGCCCTTACACATCTCACTGCTTGTGCTTCTTGCATAAGCTCCTGCCCCTGAAATTAGTTGCTCAGATACATTCAAAATTTCATATTTTCCTTAAGGATTATTCTTGCAGTTTTTAAAATATCTAGTTCTACTATGTGATATGTTACAGCTGATTTCAAATTCTGAAACTCAAAACATCTACAAGCATCTATAGCACAAATATGTAGAATTCTACAAGCTCCACTTCTAGACAGTTGTATGAAAAACAGAGAAGTCAGGCACTAACACCAATCAGAGTAGCATGATGAGATCAGGAAGAACTGTCAGCATTCCCTCTTTTAAACAACAGGAATCAATATTTGATGCTAATTTCATACCAAAATATTTATTTATTAAAAAAAAAGTCTACTACAGCACACATGGACACTAAATCTTTGGACGTTTCACATATGTAATTCCCTTTTGGAAATATCATGAGTTTTTCCTGGGCACTCAAAAACCCTGATCAAAGCCTTCCATTTTACAGAAAATGTAGAAAGAGTCTTGACAAAGTAGATATTAGATGATAAACCAGTGACAAGAGTCATCTACTTTAATATCTGGCTCAAGTTTTTAAACCTCAGTGTAGGAATAAATGCCTTGTTTTAGGTTCATTAAAATCTGAAAAAAAATCATGAAAGAATGATGATGCAATTAAAAGATTATATAAATTCGTCATTAAAAAAATAGTGAATTGTTCCCAAGTCAGAATAATAACAATACTACGTGTTTACACCTCTTTAGCTTTGTTCTAGAATAAGTACACTGAAGAGATTATCTCCCTTGTCATTACTGTAATAATATGTGGCAGCAGTTTCACGCACTGAGCATCCAAAGTGTAGTTTGCCCTACATAAAATCCTCAAATGTCCCAACAATCTTTGTCCTATGTGTGTTTGCAGTATTAGCAGGCCATAGTCCATGCCAGAACCCATCTTTGCTTCTCCTTTTTCAAAAGGCACAGAGTGCCTTGTCAACTGTGTACATAGATTTTTTTTGTTCATTTTTTTTTCCCTCCACTGCTCAAGGTTTCACTTTGGCTGCAAGATCGCAATGCCTTAACATTTGGATGTAAATGTCAGGGCCATTCCATTGACAGCTCATCCCATAGACTAAATCATGATTAAGTAATTACAGCCTAGCAAGCTCGAGTCATTTTTTACTTGCCACAGTGAATGGCATCCTCTGTGGTTAGAAAGGGAACTTTTCACTGATCAAACGTTCATTGCTTCCCATTTTATCTCACGAAAGCCAGGCTTTCACAGGAGCTGTGTTGCTGCTGTACAGCCACTAAGGAGCAAATCTAAAAGATGTTTCTTTCCTTAAAAGCTTTGAATTCCAATAGGCAAGAAATGACATGTTTAAGGGTCTCCATGCTTCTATTTACTTATATCAAAAGCTTTATATTACTAAAACCTTCAAGCTCAGATCTGAACAGGGGGACAAAACGCTTGCTCTCTCATGCATTCGGTTATGGAATATATGACTTTAGCTGCTGTGATGTATTTGCCACCAATAAATCACTGTCAATCTTTCCTTTACTAAGATATGGAAAGTAGTACAGTAATTTGAACAATGGTGGGAAGACCAATACACAAGCAAATTTCTCCATCACTTTTGCTTCCACTGACAAATTTGTCAATAAGAAACTCCAGACAGTAGGTAAGAACTTGGCGCCTAAGACTTTAGCTTCACTTTCCACAGCACAGTCTGCTGATCTTCATCTCTAGCTACTGAAAAGGGAAATCATCCAAAATAGGTATAGACTTTGTGCAAAACCTGCATGCAATTTAAACTATGACTTTGTGGTTTAATAGACTTACTACTTTCTATCAAGATAGCAAAAATATATCAAGAAAATAAACTCTAATCAGATCATTGTGGTCCTTTCAGAAACCTCTCACTACACAATCACAAGTTGTTTCAATTTCCTGAACTTTTTACTGATGAGTGAAAAGAAATGGTCGTACACAGATATGAAGAATTTATGGACCAAATATTTTTAGGGTATTTAGACAGGCAGCCTGCTTTTCCGAAACAGTATCTTTTCCTTCAGAAGAGCGTAATGGGCTGGGCTGGGAATATTTAATATTCTTCTGACACTTTGCCTAAGAAAATGCTCTCCATCGGTTTGGTATTCAGTGTTCCTAGTCCCCAAATGCGGATACCAACTTGCATAAACACATAGGAATTAGTCCTCAACCCCATCACAAATCCTGGGAAGACATGCTTCCATCAAGATCCAACAGTTTTCCAGGGCATTTTATGATGCTCTTTAGGCATTAAAAATTATGGTATAGTTTTTCCTTTCTGCATTTAGCCTGAGGGATGGGGGGGAGCCAATGTGGGTGCTACACTAATCATCCAGATCGCTACCTAACTAGAGTGCACAGCATCTCCCTTCCAGCCCACACGAGAGCATTTCCTTTCTGAGAAAACCAAGGTACAGGAGAGAAGGTGACGCACAACTGGCTCTTGCCTTGCTAGGGGTCATGACGTGGCTTAGGCACACGGGCAGGCCCAGGGACACGCGCGCTTTTCAGCTACCACAGACTCCAAATACGACACATGCTGTTGCTTCACCATGATATATAATCCCTATTTTCTGTTAAGGTACCTACCTCATAGTAAATTTTCCACAAATTCTCTGCCCTTCCACAGAATTTGGTGCACAGCATATCCTAGATACTGTTAACAGGAGTAGCTGAATCATGTAGTTTTCTTTTAACCTTTCATAACTAGGAGTGCACCTTCCAATCTTACGCTCCAGTTCAGCCCCGAAGCACATCCCACTGCTTGCACAGAAATTAGATATACTCTGTGTATGTATATATATATATATTTTTTCAATCTCAGAAACGCATGTTCCACTGCTGCTCTTTATACCCTTCTAGTGACACAGATTCCCTCTTGCTATGCTGATTGGCAGTGAAAAACTGTCAACACCTACAAAAATCAAAGGAAAACACACTCTGTATTTCATTGCTGAGAAGAGGATCAAATGAGCCTAATACACCTGTGGAAATGTGCATGAATCAAACAACTTCTCTCTCTAATGCAGCAGCAGACAGCCTTGCCTCCTAACTCTTCAGAAACATCTCCTCAGATATTTAACAAATCCGATCCATAATGCGGATCTTTTTAGGCAATACCTATAAGCCCAAGTTCCTATTTTCCCAGGAGCTTTATGGAACACAATGACTACTCTTATCCTAAAGGGGAAGTAGGAAATTACATTCCGAAAGCTAAAGCATATGTGGTAACGGTCCACTACTATAGAAGACTTTTTAATGGTCTTATGATAAAAGTTTTTACCCCTAAATTAGGTCAAAAAGACATCAAAGAAGGAAGGAGCAAAAGAAATGATCAGTGTAAAAGCACATTCACAGCAAGGAGGGACCACAGAGCAAAATCACACTTGGTAAATAAGAGATTATAAAACTGAGGTCTATGTGCTCCGAAACAAACTCACAGGTTGCATATCCTCTTGTCATATTTGCAAAAATACAGCTGTGTGAGTGATTAGATAAAAAGAGAGGATTTAGGTGTTCACACAGCTTAATTTTTGATGATGTGGAAGATTCTATCTGCATGTCCAAAGTAACTTTGCTTTCTCACATCATCTGAAATCATGCCATCCTATCAACTCAAACACATTTTTAGCATCTTAAAAAGTCATGAAGATTTTAGTATAAAGGTTTTCTTTCTCCTAAATTCAAGAAAACTACATCTACTTTCATCTACTATATTCCATGATTGACTTGAAAATTATTTTACTGAAAATACCAGTTCACTGGACTCAGTTTCACTCTTCTCATGCTCATACTGCCTTGATGGTCAATTCATTTTGTAAGTGGAGAAAGCTGCAGAGCAGCCTGTGTTTATTTGTTACCACATACCTGGCACAGATGATCAGATTGATTAAATAGAACATGATCCATGTCTGCTTGAAACTTCACACAAGCAGTTTCAGGTGGGCAAAAGCTGATGGAAGGACTGCTGAAAAGCTCATCCACTTCTGTCAGCGTGGCTTATAGTAGATACCACCTTACAACTAAACTTTCCCATTCCTGAGGAAAACCAGATAAAGATATTCAAGAGCTGTCAATTCAACAGGAGTTTAACAGGAAAGATAAAACCCATCCTATCAGGAATGCACAGCATGATGGTCCTTATCAGTCAGCCTGTATATGAAGAATCCTCCAAAATCTAAACTGTACAAATGTCAGACAAAAAACTAGCTACTGGCAATACTTAAAAAGCTAAGTGAAATTCCTGCTTCTCTGTCATTGCAGCCAAAGGTGAAATTTACATTGAAAAGCTTAGAGTCCATTTAGAAACCTACCACTAAACATAACTGCAAATAAAATATCCCAGAAATAATGCTCAGTCCTATTGCAAATTTGGCTTCTATTATATTCCAGATTTTCTGTCTTAAAACACTGTCAGTAATTACTGAGACCTTCAGTATTGAAAATATTTAGTTCTTATGATCACATGGAAGAATTTTATAGCAAGCCAGCCGATTTGGTGATTCTTCCACACAAAAAGAAATGTAACACAGAAAGTTTACGTAACTTAAATGAATCAAATACTGTACTGCTATAGCTAAATGGGAATAAATGTAAAATAACCTCATAAAGCATAAAAAAAGAAAAATTACTTCTGAGAGTAACAAAAGATTGCAATACAGAATTCAGGATATTACAGCATTTGGGTTAACACTGAAGCTGGCTTTGTTCCATCTATGCTAATAATGAAATCATTTTCAACATAAGTTAAAAGGAAAGAAGCAGGAACAACCCTTGGCTCTGAGTCAGCTATTGACACCCACAAAAAAAATTTCCTAGCAAAAGAGAATTTTTCTTTGGTTTTAAAGTTCAAATTCAAATCATGCCAGGTCACTAGTATGGAAATTTGCCTTTATAATCATCATTCTTGCAGCGCATCCCTTAAAATTCCCTCTCAAAGAAATTATCAACTTAAAACAAGTTTCAAACTACTGAATTAAATTATTGCAAGCAGTCTAAGGCACCATCAGAAAGCTAACATGTTATCTTTGGGACAAAACAGACATAGAGAACAGAGGCAGAATTTCAAGCACCATTCCGTAAGACAGAAAGAAACCACAGTCTTCTCTTTCAATCAGCCTCTTTGCTCCTCTGACCTGTATCATTAACAGCAGCAAAGATACAACCATTGTAAAAAAAAAAAAAAAAAATCTGTTATTAAA
Source organism: Crypturellus tataupa (assembly GCA_034781795.1). Taxonomy (NCBI): domain Eukaryota; kingdom Metazoa; phylum Chordata; class Aves; order Tinamiformes; family Tinamidae; genus Crypturellus; species Crypturellus tataupa. The sequence goes on from JAWLRI010000295.1 coordinate 171,971, forward strand.
TAATCCATTTCAATCCAGTTTCCAAAAGGTCTGCTCAGTCTTATGCTTCCTCTGACACAACCAACAGAGAATGCCATGGAAAATTGGGAAAAAGAAAAAAAATACAGCAATGCTTCTCTGGTATAGTCTTTCAGTCACGTATGATTTGTGGCTTCCTGAATAAGAGGTAGTATCTTTGTTTTTAGTAGAATAAAAGTGTTCCTGGGGTTATAAGTTTGTCTGATGGCTTTTTGAAGTCATAGAAGCTTCCGGCAGCTAGAAATCCTGTAGTGAAGAGTTCCTCAGTTGAACTACACCTTATCAGAAGAGCAAAACCTTTGTTGCATTTGACATCTGGCATCTCAGCTTGTTTCACCACTGTGTGTTCAGTGAACAAACTACCCTGCGTACCTTCTGTAAGTTTCCAGTTCCTAGGCTTCTGTAATAGCTCAACTCATTCATATTTATTCTAGTGTCTCTTACATTTCCATTCCAATGATGTGCTTTGCCTTTTTATTTATACTGAGGGTGAAATCTGAACCAAACTATTGCCAAGATTTCCTCCTTCTCCCATAGCTGAGTGGCACCAGCTATGTATTACCCACACAAAATCAGGACAGTTTTTTCTAAAGGTCATTATTTTGCATTCTTCTATGTTCATTTTCACCTCCTATTTTATTAAATAATTATTCAATAGTATGATGCTGTTCTACAGCTCCACAGATGCAGAACAAACTCTGCAGAACAATCTGGGGGTCTCGGCAACAGGAGGAACACAAGGCATCGTACGTCCTTGCAGCAAAGGAGGCCTGAGGGCCACAAGGGCTGTGTTAGAGCACCGCAAGGAGCTCGAGGGAGGGGATCCTTCCTCTCTACTCCAAGTGCAGCGAGACCAGCAAAGGGCCACAAAGATAATTAAAGGGCCTGGAGTATCCAACACATGAGGAGAAGTAGAGAGAGCTGGCATTATTCAGGTTAGAGAAGCCTATGGAGGTTCTTACCAAGATGGATAAAAGCTGATGCGGGCAGTAAAGAAGCTGGAGCTAGGTTGCATCCAGTAAGATCACAAGAAACATGGGCACAAACTGAAATACAAGGGAAGATTCCAGTTAAACACAGTATTTATTTATTTATTTTTAATGGTGAAGGCAGTAAAACATCACAAGATTCTCACAGAGGCTTGTTGTGAATCACAACAAGGGATTATATCCAAACCTGACACAGCCCTAAACAATCATCTGCTCTATCTGACCCTGCTCTCAGCAGGAGGTTTGGACTAAACCATCTCCAGAGACCCCTTCCAATTGGGCCATGGAAATCCAATAGTCAGCTCCTATCTAGTTGCCTGTCCCATCCTCCCACATCATACTGTACTCGAGGTGCAAAGATCATAGTCAGTAGATAGTTTTCTTCTACTTCTAAGGGAAGTAACTTGATAAACATGTAGCAGGCAATGACAATGACCAAAGAATGGAATAAAGAAACATTATTTTCAGCCTGAGATTATCTGGGTAGAACTAGTGCACAGATTCATCATCATCCTCACGGCACCTGAAATAAAGATACTATTTTTTTCCTCAGAAGTCTCAAACTTTGCTAGAAGGTCCAGATGCATTTGGTATTTACTACTTTCATCACTTGATTCCTCTAGGAATAATTTTTTAATGCAGAGACACCACCATCCAGCATTTCTTTGAAATACTGGATAACAAGGGTGTAGAGATTATTATTTTTCTTCTCCAAATACCATATTTAGTCACTATTCTGATTCATTCAATAATAAACCTAAGAAGAAACATTGTGTCACACCTGGAAAGCCCTGGACCTGCACAGCTTTCTGCATTACTGCACTGCAGGGCAAGCAGCTACCCAGCTTTGAGTTTCCAAGCACGTCCTGCAGCTGGGTGCATACCCAGCTTTTAGTACTTTGGAAGAGCCTGGGCCATAGACCATTTGCCTCTCACTACATAAACACCTTCATTCTAAAGATGAAAAGTTTCTTTCCTGCTGTCACCTATGCTCTAAAGGTAAATTAGGCTAAAGTCTAAATAGGGTGTAAGGCCAACCTATTCATTACTACAAGCAGAGAGATTATTGCCCCTCCACATTGACAAAGGTAGTCCTGATGTTACTATTAATGTCATCAGAAGCTCAAATCGAAAGGCACTTTAATGCCAAGCCAGGTACCTTGACAAGCATCAGCTGCACAATTCAAACTGTGTGCACCTTATGGTCTTCAGTGTTATGAACATGTATTTAGCTCTCTTGAAGAGACCAGAAAAATGAACCAAAACCTGTGAAGACAGAAACCAAGACAGTTTCAAGTCCTCAGAGACCACAAACAGGTTCACACATTAACAAAAAAAAAGAAAAAACTTCTTGAATATTACATCCATCATTTAACAACACAGTAAAAAAGGAATTCCTTTCATCTCTGAACTTGGAAAAAATGTAGATGACATCACGTTTTCAGTTATTTCATTTCTGCAATTCCTAAAATTAGATATCAAGAATTCAGATCCACTGTCACACTCACATAGAATGCAGACATAATAGATGATAAATGAAAGCTACACTATTATTCTTTCTAAATGGCAGTTATTGCATATATTCTTACTTGGAAAATATCCAACTAATTCTAAAGAGTCCACCCAACTTTTCAAGGAGTTTGACTTCTTGAATTACTCTGATTCACAGCATACCTGCCAAGAAATGCTATTGGCTTCAGCTTATTTCCACATGTATAGGAGCTACAATAAGTATTATTTATTATTTAAAAATGAAGAGAACCTGGTTGCACCAAATAAGAGGAACAAGGGATTTGGAAATACTACTGGCAAGCAAAGACATTGATGTGTTTTTTGCATGGACACAGATAAAGACTTCATTCTAAAAATCCTCCTAACTCGCAATCCCCAAACAGAAACAAGATCTTGGCGTTATGATAAGCAGCACAGTGCTAATGTCGTTTCAGCATGAAGCTGGTATCAGAAAAACAAATCTGATGTCAAGAACCATAAACAATAATATCTACAGAAAATACTATCACATCACTGCATAAATCTGTGAAACAACCACATCTTAAAAAAAGTTCAGCTTCAGTCTCCTTTTTTCATCCCATTCCTCAAAGCAGAAGAGAAACTCAAAGAGCACTCAAGGAATGACCAAATTTATGTGCTTCTGTATCACAAACAAGTAGGACAGGAGAGAGAGCATGGAAATGAAACAATTTTTATAGAAAAAGCTGTACAAAATTTAGGGTGTCTTGGAACAGGTAGACGCTCTGCTTATTCCACTACAAGAACTGAGAAGTAGCTCCTCTGAGCTGAAAATAGCCGATACTTACGAAAGTACTCAGGAGTATCATATACGCCATTAGTTTCTGCTTGTGGCCGCCCTGAGAGAAAGAATCCCAAGCAAATAGTCCCTTGAATCTGATGGGCCATGCTGTCCTGCATTCTCCTCCTAAATTACCATGTAGACTATTTCAGAACAACTCCCATGTGCGTTCAGCACATCCCTCAAGCTCAACAGGGGCTACAGACACACAGGGCTGGCTGCTCCGGATGAAACAGGTGGCTCGGCTGCAGCACGTGCACTACGTTAACACTGGCACCGCTCAGCCAGAATCCAGGATCAGCGGGAAGTGGAGGGAAGCAGTATCAGTGGTGGGTATGGCAGCAGGCAGGAAAAAAAAGTGTGGGGATCCCCTACCTATCCATGCAGTCAACCTGAAGCAAATGGGAAAAGTGGAACAAAAGAAAAAAAGTGGGAATAAACAAACAAACCTTAAGGAGAACAGACAATTAGGTTGTCATAATCATACATATATAAAATTTTGAGCCTCTACAACCATCATTCAGCCCTGAGGCTGCAACTCAGGAGCTTCTGTCCATTTCTAGAAATGAATCTAGGCCACCTGCTCAGCATGTACATTATTACAGCATTCAGTAGAGTGAAATAATGTTATGGTTTGTGGTTTGTTAACATCCTGCTTTGTTCTACTCTGACACTGGCCTTCTGACCCAGCAAGAAAGTTTTAACTTTCATTTTACTATAAATTTATTAAATTAAGAGGTGAAGAATAGTTTGGCTACAACCCATTTCGGCATCTATCCATTTAGAAGAGTTTTGTGTTTCACTAGTGTATATACTAGCTTCTATCCCAATATAAAGCAAAAATATTGAGAAACAAAAACTTTCTGCCTTCAGGGTTTTCCATTGTTAGTGCCAGGAGGTGACCAACAGGGCAAGCACCCTGATCTGTCACACATGCACAAGGAGGGCCTTCAAACACTATCTAAGCCTTCAAGAGGGACCGTACCTGAAGTCTTCAGCCATTTAACTGCATTTCCAGGACACTGGAGGAAAAATACACATACATGGGCCAGTAAAAATCAGTGCGCCAAACTCACAGAACTGCCTTAGCGGTACTGAGCTTGTACCAGCTTCTACATTTCTTCACTTGAAGAAGTGTGAAACAAAACTAGTAGAGGTTAACACTTAGATTATTTTGTGGGTGTATCAGAAACTTTCATCAGGTTCAGTGCACATTCAGCTAAGAGAAAAACACCAAGTAAAGAGTTCTAATATTGGCAATACTTGGAGACAGCTCTTAGGAACATACAGGAAGCCAAAGGGAAAATAAACAAACAGAATAGTATTAATAATCCTTGCAAATGAATGTTGGACCTAATGAAGTTGGATTATACTTACATAAAAAAGAAACTATTCAAGTCCATCCAGAAGTCCATCCAGAAATCCAGCAGAAAATAAGTTGTATTTACTCTGTAAATACAACACATCTTTATTTGTATTATGTACGATCTTTGCTCTTTATTAACCCACCATACTTGACATTAACCTGCAACTGTCACAGTTACTCTTTTCCTCATTGGGATGTGTAATCACCCCGAGTACCATAAGAATGAAACACTGACAAGTTCATATCCTTGCTAAGTGTTTTGTTCTGAAAAGAAGAAACATTTTTTTTCTTCTCTTCTTCATGCTGCATAAAAAAGTTAGGAAGGGGCAACATTTAACTGTGTACTGTTACCTGTCTCTCAGTGTGGCTCAGTGCCACATTTGTCTTTGCTCACAAATCTCTTTAACTGCGCAACGCAGTTTGCGCTCAGCCTTCACAAGGTCTCCCAGCTTCTGACAGAGCTACTCCCTAGCCAGCCTGTCCCCAGCCTGCACTGTGTTTACCCTGATACAGGTGCCTGTATCAGGGTAAACCTAAGACCTGCCATTTCTGTTGAATTGCATGGATTTCCTGTCAGCCGACCCCTGCAGCATGTGCTACGACTCCTCCAAACGGCAGCCCTACTCTCCATCGTGATACCCACTCATCCCCAGCTTGATGCCACCTGCAGATGCGATGAGGATCTTCTCCAGCCCTTGTGGAGGTCACCAACAGAGATGCTGAAGAGCATCAGCTCCAACATGAAGCTCCAGGGCACTGTAACTGGCTGCCAGTTTGGCTCCCAGCTTGGCAGTCCAGCTACTTTTTCAGCCGTTCTGCACAGCCCAGCTATCTAGTCCAAATCACAAATATATCTCAAGGTTACTGCCAGCAATTGTGCTTGCTTAAGGGAGAAATATCCACTGCTTTCCCCTAATCCACACTTCCAATCACTTTATCACAGAAGGCTGGTAAAGGAAGATGTGCCTTTAAACCTCTACTGATCCACGGGCATATAACTTTCTACTAATCACTGAAGACTCCTACAGTCACTGTAGACCTCCAACTTGGTCATCAAGATCTCAGACTGCATGTGTTTCACAGACCATGAGAAACGAATGATCAGGTGACGCAGCTGCCAACAATGAGTCTGGTAATGGCAAGCATATCAAATGACACACACTGGACAAAACCTTTGTTTCAGAAACATTCAACGCGGTAACTGGAATTCAATTTCCACATTCAATTTCCCCAGGAAAAATAAACACCGGGGGGATTTAAGGAGAATACAGTGCAATGAGTTGTACTGAAAAAATGTACAGGCTGAGCACAAATGCACTGCAAGACATCACCTCTCTGATATGAAAAGCCAGCCGTGGCAGTCAGGTGCGTGGCAGATTCATGACTGTCTGAATGAGCGTGGGGAGACACCTGCAAAAACAGTTTGGTTAATTCTTTCTGATTTATACAGTACAGAATGTAATTGCCCTTTTCATAGAATCACAGAATCGGTAAGGTTGGAAGAGATCTTTAGAGGTAATCTAGTCCAACCCCCCTGCACATGCAGGGCCAGCTAGGGCACATGGCACAAGGTGGCATCCAGGCTGGTTTGGAAGATCTCCAGAGAAGGAGACTCTACAACCTCTCTGGGCAGCCTGTTCCAGTGCTCTGTCACCCTCACTGTCAAGA
>JAWLRI010000295.1:178422-201047 GCA_034781795.1 Crypturellus tataupa
ACTCTGTGCCTTCATCCAGGTCATTGATGAATAAATTGAACAGGACTGGACCAAGGACTGACCCCTGGGGGACACCAATAGCTACAGACCTCCAACTAGATTCCGCACCTCTGATCACCACCCTCTGGGCTCTGCCATCCAGCCCGTTGTTAATTCACCTCAAGGTCCACTCATCCAACCCACACTGCCAGAGCTTGCCCAGGAGAATACTGTGAGAGATGCTGAAATCCAGATATATGACATGCACTGCTCTCCCCTCATCTACCCAGCTGGTCATTCCAACATAGAAGGCTACACTATAAGGTTAGTCAAGCATGATTTCCCTCTGGAGAACCCATGCTGACTAGTCTTGAGCATCTTCTTGTCCTCCACACCTTTGGAGACAATAGCCAGGATGAGCTGCTCCATGAATTTTCCAGGAACGGAGGTGAGGCTGACTGGCCTGTAGTTGCCTGTGTCCTCCTTCTTGCCTTTTTTGAAGATCAGTGTGACTTTGGCTTTTGTTCCAGTCCTCTGGCACCTTCCCCATTCTCCAGGACCTTTCAAAGATGATGGAGAGTGGCTTAGCAATAACATCCTCCAGCTCCTGCAGCACTCTGGGGTGCATCTGATCAGGGCCCATGGATTTGTGGATGTCGAGTTTCCCCAAGAGCTCTCTGACCCCATTGTCCTCTACCCAAGGCAAGTCTTCCTCTCTCCAGGCACCTTATCTGGTTTCTAGGGTCTGGGATTCCAGAGGGCTACCCTTGTAAATACTGAAGCAAAAAATGCATTCAGCAACTCTACTTTTTCTGTGTTATTTGTAACCAGGGTGCCCATCCCATTCACCATCAGAGCCACATTTTGCCTAATCTTTCTTTTGTCATTGATATATTTGAAAAAGCTTTTGTTATTTTTTACATGCCTTGCCAAATTCCAATTCTGCGTTCGTTTTCCTTGGTGCATCCCTACATTCCCTGACAACATTCCTTTATTCCTCCCAAGAAGCCTGTCCTTTTTCCCACTTTCTGTATAATGCCTTCCTCTATTTGAGATTTGCCAGCACCTCCTAGCTTATCCACGCAGGCCTCCTGCCCCCCATGCCTGACTTGCTGCTCAAGGGGGTGCTCTGATGCTGAGGGTGGAGGAAGTGCTGCTTGAATACTGACCAGCTCTCTTGGGCCCCCCTTCCTTCTAGAGCTCTAGCCCACAGGATTCTTCTGAGGAGGTCTCTGAAGAGGCTAAAGGTGGCCCTCCATGGTGGCAAGGCTACTTACAGCCCTGCTTCCTCCTCATTGGATCCTAAACTCAACCAGCTCATGGTCACTGCAGCTGAGGCTACCCCCCACCTTCACATCTCCAGGAAGCCTCCCTTGATTTGTTAGTATGAGGTCCAATAGCCCACCTCTCCTCATTGGCTCCTCCACAATCTGTGATAAAAAGTTAGCATCAGTGCTCTGCAGAAACCTCCATGACTGTTTATGCCTGGTTGAGTTGATGTCAGGGTGGTTGAAGTCCCCCCTGAGAACCAGGGCCTGAGACTATGAGGCTACTTCCAGTTGTCTGTAGAAGGCCTCATCAAATTCCTCATCCTCATCAGGTGGTCTGTAGCAGACACCCACCACAGCGTCTCCCACATTAGCTTGCCCTTTTACCCTTACCCACAAGCTCTCAACATGATCATCTACCCCCAGGTTGAGCTCAGTGCTCTCTCACATAAAGAGCAGTTCCATCACCTCACCCTTCCAGCCTGTCCTTCCTAAAAAGCTCATAGCCTTCCATGGCAGCGCTCCAGTTGTGTGAGCAGTCCCACCATGTCTCTCCCACCAATGAGATCACAATGCCAGGACCACACACAGATCTCCAGTTCTTCCTGTTTATCCCCCATGCTGCATGCATTGGTGCACAGGCATTTAAGGGAAGTAATCGAGCCTGCAGACTTCCCAGGAGAGGTGAAAGAGGACCCTCTATAATCATCTCTTATACTCATTTCCCCACTACCATACTCCCGCTGGACACCATCTGGTTTTAGCTGCATGACACTGATTGCCCTGTCCCTGTAACATTCCCCTTCATGCTTAGTTTAGAGCCCTCCTGACCAGGCTGGCCAACCTTTTGGCAAAGACACATGTGCCTCTTGCTGAGGTGGTTTTCATTGTTCCCTACTAGCTGGTGATCCTCAATAGAGCCCCATGGTCACAGAAACCAAACCCCTACTGCCCAGACCATGCGCACAGCCCCTTGTTGACCTGTAATATCTGCTTTCTCCTCCTCCTACCCATTCCCCTTATTGGCAGGGTAGAGGAAAACACAACCCCGGTACCCAGACCTTTGGCTGCCATGCCTAGGGCTCTGAAATCTTGATGTTACTGAGTTTCCCCATAGCATCATTAGTGCACACATGAAACAGTAACAGGAGATAATAGTCAGATGCTGGGACAAGCCTTGGCAGTCTCTTTGTGATATCCCTTATTTGAGCCCCCGGCAAGCAGTAGACTTCTCTGGACAAGGGGTCAGGTCAACAGACTGGTGCCTCCATGCCCTGCAGCAGAGAGTCACCCATCACAATCATAAGCCCCTTCTTCCGGGTGCTCCTTCAAAACAATCACCTTAGTGATTCCGCATGCAGCTTCAAAGCAATCATCCTTGTTTCCATCTGCAAATCAAAATGCCAGATCAGACAACTACAGACAAGACTTCTAGGGCATAGGAATCCATGTCTGGGTTCTAATAAAAGGTTATTCTCTCCTGGAGAGCCTAGTCTGTAACTACTATAACTAGTTTAAGTGTTTCACCTTAACATTCCTCCTTTCAGTGGAAAACGGTTTTTCAAAGAACAAGTTTGTGAAGATTCCCAAACGTCAAGGTTTTTCAGGTCCTTTGATTAACATACTAAACCCTGAAGATTTTGTTAAAACTGGTATTTTTGCAGGAAAAATAGTTTTCCCTTTCATGCTCACTTATTTGTTTAACTTTCTGCTTAACAGTGAATACTTCCCCTAAGCATAAATACTATTCAGTTAGATAAAATTACTGTTCTAATCCAAAATGGAAACTCCCCACTACTTTATCCTTTGGCTTCCTTTATCATCTAACCCTTAGTGAAGAGAACAACATACACATTAGGAAATCAGTAAAATTATCCCCTGTGTCAGAAATACGTGACAAAATGGAAAAAAGATGCATCAATTAAGTCATTCTGCTTTCACATACCTTTCTTTATAAACATAACCCTCTCATATTTAAATATGTAATAATGCCATTCATAACTCTATAAGAAAACTGTATAACACATGTCATCTACTAAAAAGGTGTTTTAACACAGAAATACAAGCTACTGTCTCAAGTATTTCCATGGTTGTTCTTGCTAGAGCAGCCATCTATTTAATGGTTTAGAGATTAGGTTTTATGACTATAAGGGACCTTGGAAGCAAGTGCTCCATTTTACAGGTATATTATAATCACAACGTTGTTATAATCAGTGTGTCTTTTTTTGTGTGTGTGTGGAGGTTATTGCTTAGTACTACGAGCTCTGCCCTTAGAGTACGATCTTTACTATTAAAAACACTTTATAAAGAATGTAGAACACAGAAAAAGAGTTAAATCAACAGACTATAATCACAAATTGATGGTTATTGCACTTGTCAGACACATGAACTCTCCTGTGGTTCATAGGATTCTACCAACAGCAATTTTGTAGAAGTGCGTTACTACAGCAGGAGTGTGAAAAAAATCTACTCTTGAATAAAATGTACCAAACAAGACCACTGTCAAACTACAGCCACCTCAGCTGTACAGCACTCTGCTCTGATGATGGAGAAGGGAAATGAGCACCTTCATGAATAAGATGCCCAATACCTCAATGAAACCAAAACTCCTCTCCAAAATTCACCAGGCTTGAAGGCAAAAATAAATAAGATACAACCTTTCACTGCAGAAAGACACAAAAAAAACATACTTAAGAGGTTAAACTAAGAGAGTCAGATCCTACGCAGAAACTTTTCCAGACTTTGAAGTTGTGCAGATCTGAAGTCTAGTTAGTGAGATCTTTGTTTCATTTATTTGAATTATGAAATAGAGAAGAATCACCCTTGTTCTTTCCATCAGGTACAACTATTACAAAAACCATAAACAACTTCCTAAGGCAACATCAAGACAGAGACATTCTTCTTCCCGCGCAGCTCTGTGGATCCACAAACACTATTCTCCTTTAATATATCTGCTAATCCATTTAAAAATGTTCCTTGAAACTTCACCTGCATACAGCATTTTAACCTGTTTTTCTAATTTATGTATATAGACAGCAGAGGATGAAGCAGTCACCTGTCCATCTTTTCTTTCCCTAAATGCTACAAAGTTCTGTCACATAGTAGCCTGCAAAGAATTTGTTCTGCTTGGCTACATTACTCTGCACAGACTAAATGCTTCTGGGCAGCAAAGGGAGTATCACGCTCAGAGCTACTTTCAAATGGAAGAAAATGAGTTTTAAACAGGGCATATTGTATTCCTAAGGTAGTAAGCAACAGTGTTTTGGCCCAAAAAAAAAAAAAAAAAAAAAAAAGTTATTTGGCACACCTACAAAGGAGTTTGTCAAATGACTACTGACCTCTACTTAAGTGCTATGATATGCATCACAAAAAGCTAGCAGTTGCTTATCACTAAGAACACGCATAATATATATTTTTAAAGTAGCAAATTTTCATTATAATCTGGAAAGAATGAAAAGGCACACAAGAAAAACTCTGTGTGTGTACATACATATGCAGATGGATATGTGTGTATAGATGCTAACAAAATATTTAATATACCCCAAAAACTAGACTTCTGCTGGAGTATTTTCATATTAAAGTTGATAGTGTAAAGATTTACCTGTGCATCTAAACATACACTAACTCTCCTTGCACTAGATGACAGGTAAAACCACCTTCAGACAGGAAGCTAACTTTCTTCCTGTTGTTTAATCAACAACTACTAAAATTAGAGTGGTTCGTTCTTCTTCACCTAAACAATACCACAGGACTTGTGGAAGGAGAAATGCTTATAGATAAACAAAATGGTTAAAATATACATCTTTAAATCAACTTTTTGTGTGTCCATAGTATAGTATATTCTATGGGGGAGTTGGGAGAGTGCAGGAGGGAAAAAGTGTTTCATGCAGAAAGCACAGAGAGACAAAGCCCAAAGTGAGTGTGGGCTTATGCTACACCAGTGAATGTAGGTAAAATCCCTCTTGCTTTAAAGAAATTCCAAACTGTCATCAGGGGAGGAAAAACAAAAGTAATGATTCTTGCCACACAGGTAAGACATGTGAAAAAATGTGTAATAAAACCTCTTTTACATGACGCCCCCATCTTTTTCCCTCTAGAGAGAAGAGTATAAATACACTAAACAGCTTAATGACAATTTATCAGCTCGCCATATATCACAACTCAAATATCAGCATACACATAATCAGAACACTGACATGATGTGCAAGGTACTGATCTTGAGCTGCATTTCAGCAATGCTCATGACTGCTGCTTATGGAGCACCTCTATCAGAAAAAGACAACCTTCTCAGAACTTTAATAAGTGATTTAAAGCTCCTGGAAAAAAGCTCAAACGTAAGTGGATGATTCTTTTATTGATTCTTTTCTACATAATTTTGTCTACATAGCTTTTCACAAAGATTAACTCCCCCACCCCTTTCCTCTCTACAGGAGATTCATCTTGAGTTGTACACACCAGATGACAGACAGGTGAGTTCAAGATTCTCTTTTCAGGCGCATTTCTGAAGTATGTCTACTTTAAAATGACATGCTATTGACTTACATCAGAATAATACACTTAGCAGACCTATAAGACAAATTTGAGTTGTTTGAATCCGCTGTAGGGAACGCAGTCTCTTAAAAGCTACTTCTGCTTCTGATTTACATTCTCCAACACTAACAGGCTGATGTACAATATTACCTCATTGTTCTGTCCAATAACAGAAAACAAATACTCCGTATTCATTTTGCTTAGTTTATAGCTGAATTCAGAGAAAAAAGGTTTTACGATTCCTTTGAACATAGTACAAGATCTTCAGGAACTAACACATCAACAATAACACAGGAATAACTTTGACTGAAACTAGATGTTATATGTATTGCTTTGTTTAATTTCTAAGCATGGACAGACAGGAAACCACCTACTATACCTCAAATAGATTCAGAGCCAACCAGCAGTTCTGTTTAAGCGTTTTATTTTGCCCCAAAGATAAAAATCAGTTATGTTCTAGCTAGTTTTCTTTTTCCTGAAGTAAAACTTTATCAAACCATTCTGCGTATATTTGGTTGTGTATTCATGTTTTATGGTATTCACTTCATATTTAAAACCTAGTTCTACAAGGACATTGCATTGTGGTTAATTCCTTCAAAAAAAGAAATAAAAATGCAGAGTACAGATAGCATACTAAGCATAGTTTTACAACAGACAATTCACTATTATCAGGTTGCTGATGCATTAGTTTAATATATGAGTATGCCAACTAACAGAGCACTAAGTTATTTAGTGCTGAGAAGCGGTTAAACAATCTTTATGTAAGTTATCTCAAATTAAGCATTTAATCCTGCAGAATTCTTATTTAAATTAACATTAATTCTCACTGAAGTTAAAAGTAACTTTGTTCAAATGAAGATTTTAAAGCCAGATTCTGCAACCACTTCCTTATGTGAGTCATTTTTCTCATATGCTGGCAAGATCAAGACAGTTATCTCGGAACTTCAGTGCTCAAATGCAAGTGTAAGAGGCAGATTAATGACATACTACTACTAAGTGCCTTAAACGGCTTGAAAAAAGTGATGCGTAAAGGTATTTCCCCATATTCAAATACTGCAGGCACTAGATAGATAACCAAAGTGCCCTAAATGAAGATGTCCATGAAAAGGCTGCTCTAAAACTGACAGTGGCTTTGGCTAGGTACTCTTTAACTAAGGTACAATTTCAACACTACAGCTGTGCCTTAGCACAGTCTAGAAGCTAATGCAACAGCCAGCTCTCCTGTAAAAACCACGCATCTTTCAATAGCCACAAGAATCTACCATAGAACTAAGCACATGCATAAAGTCTTTTAATGAGATTTTAAAAGGAACAAACAAACAAAAAAATGGCATAAAAAGCACCATGCTAGTGCCCTATAGTAGAATGAAAACATTTTATGTATAACAACATTTAGATTTTTTTTTTTTTAAATTCAGTTGTAATAGTAAACAAGTAACTATTTCACTGATTCTTTTAGGAATGTAGCTGGCAAGCTCTGCAATGCTATCGGGAAGAAATGGACACCCTGAAACGTGAAATGAAGGATGAGGATGTTGTTAATGTTGAAAATATCAAAAAAAATCTTGAGAAACTAACGGTAGGCATTCTCTTTTTACCCAGTTAGAAATGAACAAGTCACTGTTACTGAAAAAAAACATCAGAATCAGTGCTGTTATGCCTCAAGGTCTGTGTTATGCACTCTTGAGAATACATTGTTTTTGCAATAACTAGTATATTATTTGGATCTTAATCTACAACTGTAGATTTGAGTCCTGATAGTTATATAAGAAAACTCTCTCTCTAGATACATATACATGTATACAATATATATTTTAAATTTAGTTATTTATTGAATGGTGCAAGGTATCTAATGTGACAAAACCTTGTTTCCGGGATGGCAACAATTACTTTTATAAACAATAGCTCAGAGAACTGAGTGATACATTTATGATTCTGCAAGACCCAACAATGAATAGAATAGTCACAGAATCACTGAAACAACAAAAATCAAGGCCAGTGGAACCCTGTGCCATTTAAAGTCCTGCTCTGGCTAGAAATTAAGATTTGCCACTATTGCAGTATTTGATGGATAGCTCTGTGTGTTCCCACTATAGAGAGTTCTGAGCTTGCAGTATTATTGCTTTCTTCCCTGTACCCTCCCTTAGCACTACCACCTAAGAAAACCTACCCTTCGCAAATATTAGGGTTCTTTCTTTTTAAGAAAAGGATTCAACATGTAGAAAGCCTCATAGTACTATTAATAATAGCTGGCAAGACAACCATCACTAATCAACAAACATATCTGTGTTGCAGAACCTAACAATTCCTCTCGGGACTGGATGCAAGCCTTGTGAAGCTCATGACTTGAAAGAATTTGCTACATTTCACCGAGAACTGAGCAACTTTCTAAAATCCATGTTAAAATAAGCAGATTACAATTTTAATTTTTATGAGAACATTATTTATTTGAATATTTAATTATGATTAATTTATATATTTTGGCCTGTGGCTTACTAACTTGCTGTCCATTTTTGGACCACTGTATGCTCTTAGTCTGAGTGATAAAGACAGTCTTGTTCTAAGATCATATATGATCCTATCTGTAAGCCCTAAGGGCTCCAAATGTACTTAGAAAACAAACTAACTAGTTCTCACTTTGTCAGTGACATTAAGGTAACAGCTATTTATTGAAGAAAATCATTACATGTCACACAGAGAAAATGTTTAATAAATTTCAGTAATGTATCAAAACCATGTTTACAGTGTTCTTTGCTAAATTATGTTGTGCCTTTGACTAGTGACTAATTACTCTGGCTTTTGTACATTTTTTTTTTTTAAATAGTATTTACAAGTATGGAGGTATGAGACTCAATATAAGGGGCCAGGTGCAGATAACCTAGGGCCTTCCCACTTTTGCAAGGCAACATGAAACACCAGCACACGTTTGCATATACCACAGTGCACAGCACAGAAAAAGAGGACAAATACTACCAAGTTTCTTCAGAAATACAAAAGCAGAAACCCACAAACAAACTTACACAGCTACACAGACTTGCAGCTCCATTTTCTGGCAGGACACATTTTGCTTTTGTAAGCATCTTCCAAAAAACTTCAGAGACGGGGAAAAGTTATGAAAGTAATAAACTACTTGGAAAAAAGTAACTACCCAAGTAACCGAGGTACCAATGTCCCTTAGTACTTACATAGTCCACTTGTAGCAGCAATGACTGACAAATAAATTATTAATATAGAAATCTAAGTGAACATATGCCATATTAGTCATTTGCAAACCATTTTTGTGGAACCTCAGAAATTCACTTACTTCAAATGAAAATGGAGCCAGTTACGTGACACACTAAGTTTTATATAGAAGGAAACAACCAGACAGAGCATCTTTTACAATTCACAAATCACCACTCACCGTGAACAATACAAACTGCAACTCATGAAAGCAGGCAGCACTATAACATTTATCACTCTATCATTTACTCTTTGACATGTTTTTTTGCCGGAGGTTGGGGAATAGAGTACTTCAAATAATACTTAAAATGAGACTAACAGTGGAAAAAAAAACCCAGCAGCTTTCCTGAATGCTGCAAGTTATAGAAAATGAGCCCTAGTGATAGTTTCTGGCAAAACTAGGAAAATACTTACAGCATCGGTATCCGTTTGCTCTACTTCCCTTCCTGCAGCGAAGGAAAGTGCCGTGTCCCCACCCACAAGGACTCCAAAGAGCAAAACACTGTCAATCATCCCAGCCACAAACAGATCAGCTCCACCTTCTTCTCAGTCAGGTGCCTTCCAAACAGCAGTCTGTAATAGCCATGAGACATAAACAAACAGAGTGAGACACAGAAGATGAGGGGAACTGGCAAGGAATTTATCTGTAACAAGTTCTCTCTCCTCTGCCCATCACTGTAGAATAAATACCTCTCTTATGGGAGATTCCCTTCTACTTGATAAATTCTTAAAATAAGGATATAAAAATAATGAAAACAACAAGCATCTCCCTTAAGCAGTGCAACAAGATTTAAAGACAGATGGTTAAGCACTGAGCCTACACATACACATGAATCTCTATGCCTTGAGCACAAGGAACCAGCCAAGTCCCAGGGCTCCCAACTAGCCAAGGCCTCTGCAGGGAACTAGGGAGCAACTGAAATAATTCAAGGTCAAAGATGAAAAATGATCAAGGGACAAAATACATTTTTTCCTCTTACTCTGATATATACAGATTGTCTATGTGGACAAGAAGAAATTGCTTGTGCTTCAATGAAACTAGATGGTATTAAGAGAATAATTTATTCCAAAGAACATGAAATATAGTCAATATACAACCAGTATGGATTACCTGTGGGATAATTTTTGGGTGCAAAAAGTTCCAAGGCCAGCCATCCCTAAGTGACCACAGCAGTAATACTTACCAAGGATGAAACTGCTTTGTTAAGTATCAGAACAGTATCAGAACCTCCAAATCTGGGTTGTTTATGGGGTGGTGATCAGGCAATCAGCAACAGGAGGGGTAGCAAGGGTTCTAGGAACAGAAAGCGTGGGGCCTAAGGGATGAAACGAGGTCAAGGACGAAGGAGAGGCAAGCACACACCTATGGAGAGCGGCAACACTCACCTGCAGAGCCAAGCCCACGGAGATGCCAGAGACACCCATGGATGTCCCCTGGGCTCTCCATGATGTCTTTGTCCAGAGAAGTTTGTGTAGGAGGTTGCAGTAAATGGGGAACTTAGACTAATGCTAAATAGTGGAGAGGGAGGAGAAATAGATATACTTCAATAATAAATGTACATGATTTATATGATTTAAGACTAATTAGTTCTACAGCTGTAGGTAATACCGATGCAATTGCAATTCACCAATGTTAGTGTTTCTAGATTATCCACAATGTAATTGATTTTTTAGTGTGTTAATTGCATGTTTCTTAACAAACATCATAATCTTCTGATTCAGTTGTATCCAAAGCCTATAACCTGCAAGGAGAGTTGACCCTGAACTGACAGCATCACATGTAACACACGGCTTTGAGAACTACCATGCTCCCCTAATAGAATTTGCACTTGTATCAGTGCCACTGCCACGGCTCTTAGGGAACAGAAAGAGGGTATGGCACAGAAACAGCAGTCTTCATTGCACATAGCAAATAAATAGCAACACTTCAGCTATCTTTTGCTTAAGAATGAGAAACCTCAACTACAAAGACTTGGTACACGCCACCCTGGGATTGATCCCCACAGCCGGAATGTAAAAAGGACTAAACAAGACCTTCTCTGTATCACTAATCAGTATGGGACAGGCAGTAACAAGAAAGCACTTAAAAATAAATAAATGGTAAAAAGATATTCAGTCCTGCATTTATAAGCAAAGGTTAAAGCTACAAGTCACTAACAAATTCTTAAAGGAATGATGTGTGTTCCAAAATAATCTTTTTTTTTTTTTCTCCTCCTCCTCATTTCTGGTCAGCACAAACAACTCTGGAGTTGGGCTAATATACCCCAAGACAGCTGTGAGCTTATATTCACTTGAAGTAGAGGCTTTGGACATTCTGCTGCTAGCTCCAGAGATCATGACACCACTTGCTTGCAGAAGCCATGGGTCTGCTAGAGATATTCAAAACAAAATTTTCTGGCTAGCTCGATCCCTGTGTAGCACCTGCAGCATCAAGTGCTTCAAGATGCCTTTTTAGTGGGGCACAGCTTGACTGTGACTAATATGCACTGCTAATTGACACGGCAGTAGGAGGGAGCTATTCACACTACACGTGCTCTTAGTCACGATGCCTTTTAGATTCTAATGAACGTTTTAGTTCACATTTCAGTTTCAGCCATACATGACTGTACACTTCCTAAACCACATATAAAGTGTCTGGAAAGCATTTTGCATGTCACTAGTGTATGAAAGGTAGCATATATGTCATATTAGCAGAAGGCATGCACACAAAAAAAAAAAAAAAAAAAAACATATAAACATACTGTCATGTAGAAAAGTCAAAAGAGAAAGTAAGAAAATTTAAGACTTATGCTGGTTTGTTATTTTGCATATGTCCACATTAAGTCACAGATACACACTCTGTTTTTTGTAAGGATAAGAGAAACCAGCAATACATCATATTATGTTCACTATTTCATCACTATGCTTGAAAATCCTACCACAAGTGTTCAGCATAAGTGAAATGAAAGATACTAAGACTTGCACAGTTAAGTATGAAGTAAGTTTAAACCACAAGTTTCTTGATGAAAAAGCGTTTCAGAGAGCAAACCAAGATCAAAATTAACACAATGATTAAGGTTCATCTTAAAAAATAAAATTATCACAAGTTATATTAGGAACTGTTTTTAAATGCTGTTTGCACAGAGATGCAAGGCATAAGAGATTACAAGGCAATGCTAATGTTCTTCTGCATTGTCGCAGGCAAGATAAGAGCAAGATGATTGTTTTAAAGGTTTCACAAAGATTTAGTACTAACCTGATGAAATAAGAACAGCTTTTCCTGTGCAATATCCACACTTACATAAAAGTATATATAACAGAACACAATCACAAAAAGGAGTGATGGAAAAGGAGCAGAAAACTGTATGCAGCAGAAACATTCTGAAAACAAACAAACAAACAAACAACAACAAAAAAAAACACCAACCAAAAAATTTTCACTATATTTCCTTCTGTGAAGTGGTTTCCAAAATGTCATGATATTATCTCATAAGAACAAATACCCTTCAGTTCAACATAAATAGCACAGGTCCAGAAAGCATCAAAAAATGAGTTTATATTTATTCATAAAATCTCTATGAAAAAAAATCCACCAAGTATTTCCCTCAAACTCGTGTGTTTAGAAAATATAGAATGCATTACTGTTAAAATAGAACACAACACTTTCTTAGTAAAAGAATAAACCTGTTCATTTGACAAAACCAGAAGTGCACTTCTAAACAACCACCATTGCCAAATCCGCCTAGTACTTCTTTGGCCTTCTGTTAAGAAGCAAAAGTAAACAATTTAAGTTTCTAAAGCATTCTTGAAAAAAAAAAAAAAAAACCCCATACAGCAACTAAACTCTGTATATATTTTGCTCTGTCAAATCTGGAACTAATAATAGGCAAGATCCATATACTTAGTAGCTTCAGGATACAGAATAGCACAAATGCGTGTGGGAGAGACTGAGCGATTCAGTTATTTGTCTGCATTTAAAGTTTCTAGTTTAAATACAGAAAATACTTTTATGAGGTCTCAGAGAAAAACCTAAGTCTTTAAATAAATAGTCCAAACGTAGACAAAATGCAACCACATCACCAAGGAAATTCAAGTAAAGTTGTAATACCATTAAAAATAGGCAATCCTGTATTCAAGCCTACAATATGATGCTCACTGTCACACATCCTTAGAAAGGAAACATTAGAAAGTAAGGATCTCATGCCACAAAAAGATTTAGTAACTTAGTTAAAAAAGGGAGTAACAGAAAAGAACTGAAAAACAACAACAAAAAAAAAAAGTTAAAGGCAGTATTTGGAATGAAGTGAGTTTTATTGAGATCACTCTAGTTGACCATACATATGAAACTTGAAATGCACTGAAAACCCATTTGCAGTAAAGAGCTTGTATACCAATAGCAAAAACAGATTCAGGGAAAAAAAAAAATTGAAAACAGATTTTCAACAAGAAGTTGAAAGACAAATACTGCTCTAGTCTAGCATTCATGTATGAAAACAACTTCCAACACTTAAATGAAATATTAAATGAAGTAGCACAAAGTGTACTATCTCGCTTACATGTACTAATATTTTACCAGAACACACAGAACCCAGTATGATTTAAGTTAACAACATCCTTTTGAACATTACCAAGAAATTGTCATAACTTACAAGGAAACACCACCTATATTGACAGGCAACATCTTGCAGATGCATTACATATATAGGCAATTTTATAAGGACTCATCAGCCTGATAGACTAAGTAAACTTCTCTCACAGACTTAGTTTATAAGCACTAACCTCGGAGGCTGTTGGGGCGCAGCCTCAAAAAGTTGAGGTAACTTAAGTTCTCGTGATGCCTGTAGCAGGCCAAAATACTATTTACACTTTTGACACATTGAAAATGTCAATAATCAAACAGCTATGACTAATACTGCTTGTAACAAGACAGCTGAGTAAAAGCATGATAATTCAAACTTGCACATTTTGAAGTGCGTTAGCTACTTTTAGCTCTTCTAGCAGCAGCAACATGAAATGAACTATTAAACCCTTGACTGTATGCTAAACAAAGTCTGAAACTGATTCTAACAAAGAATGGATCCTGACAAAGAAAAAAATGCAGTCTTTTGTTTCTGAAAGCGATTCTCACCTTGGAATATATACCTTTCTTTGGGGAAAAACCCCTGCTTTTACCAAGTTTCTTCCTAAGAATAAACTGTTGTGAAAAAAAATGAAGGGAAGAGGAGAGAGAAAAAGAAAAGGGGGAGGAAATTAATGCATAAGGATCCTCACTCTAAAAGGAAATACCAAAACCTCCACCAGACCATCGAGAAGAACAGAAAACACAAACCTTGCTAGGCTACTGCTAGATACACTAGGAAAAGACTAAATTGTAATACATGTTCTAACAAGTGCATTTAAATTGACAAAAAGGAGTTCTAGAATGATTTTCATGCTGCAAACATGAATCCAGCAGTTAAACATTTTAGTTAATCACCATTAGTTTCTCCTCAAAGAAGTGATGCAAACCAACTGCATGTACAATCAACCTCACGGTCAGACACTGAATTGTTCAATACATGGAGACTTCAAAATCCAGGATCCATAACTATGCCCCTCTAAATAGCTTTTCAGCAAGTTTTTAGCTTCTTGGTATGATTCAGATTTTGCCTAAAAAACAAACAAATGAACAAACAACAACAACAACTTTTGAAAAGAAAAATCTAACAAGTTCTGTGTTCTTGAACATTAGCATATAATAGACATAAGCACAACCCTGGCAGACATCAGTAACTACAAATTTTACAATTCTCTCAGTGGCTGACAGTGAACAAGACTGTTAACAGGATTACAATACTTTTACAAAATTCTAAAAAGTATCATTTTAGATTGCTGGACGTTTAGATACACTCTGTATTTTTTCAGCATCTTTTTCAGTTCCAGTAATATTTCTACATAGAAAATCTGGTAACATTCAATATTATTTAACACAAAATCTAAACATATAGTGAATAAACAGTGAACTAATAAACATTTCAGTTCTAAAGTAGCTGTTAAATTATTTTAATAAATGCACTGCAGCAAGTTCTATCAAGAAAAGCAAAAAGGTATATACATTTTATGGAAGTCCATGTTTTATATAATCACTTTGGAAAAAAAAAATATATATATATGCCTCTTGTCCCAAAGAGAAAAACATGTAAGAGTACTTCCAATGAAGTATTCTCACGTCCTAAATGACTGGTTCCTGTTTTTTCCCCTTTATTAACTCACCTTAGCTTCATGGTACGTATTAATTTGAAGCAAGTCATTCTGTTTTGCTTCCTTGGCCAGCAGTCTGAAACGACTGAACATTGCAGCCTTGCAAAGGCGACTTGCCATGTAAGCACCACTTTTGAATGGTGAACTACAAGTAAAGTAGAAAAAAAAAAAAGCATAATAAACTCCATTAAGAACATATTAAGCATCACGGTTATATTGCTGTGTTCATCACTGGAATCTTCCCTCCCACCTCTGTTTTATGAATTCAGTCATACAACACTACTAGTTCTCTCTGAATCAACAGGTCAGGTTATAAAGGTTAGCAGCTGCCTAAGTTTAAACAAGCCAAGTGAAACTCATTTTTGAACTGGAATTTATCTGAGTGAAGATAGTAATTACATATGCATTTCTAAAACCATTAAGAACTCACTAGAACATACAATGACAGAGTTCAAAGAACTACTTAATTCCATATTTTGCTAAGTCATTGGCGAGTTAGAAGATTTACAAAATGACATCTGACTATAGAATAAATTCAGTAAGTGTAGGTATGAATACTTCTCACCTCGATATCACTATAGCCTCTACAAACACTTTAAAAATGAAATATACAGAGAGGACACCGGACAATAGGGATAACCACTGTTTTTAATATAAGGAAGAATTCTAACCTTTCGGTGGTTTTTCCCCTTAACCCATCCACAACCTCCAATGATGTATCTGACGAAGACCAATTCAAACTAAGAGACCTCTGTTCAGTGTCCATTTGAACTGAGTGTGCAGCATTCACCAAGTAAGTATGAGATCTATTGACCAGATAAAGCATGGGAAGCTTGGCTGAAAGTGCATCATCGATACGCTGTTTTATAGCCATTTCTAGTCCTCTTGTATCCTTGCAGTTTCCATCTCCTGTTTATTGAGAAAAAGAGTCATATCACCATATTTTTCAAAAAAGCTAAGAATCCAGATGTTGCACTTAGCCTGTATTATACACATTTCTTCACAAAAATGAACAACAAACAACAACAACAATTCCAATATTCAGTTCACAGAACTAAAATCCTTTCACAATTTCTTCTCCAGAGACATTATTTTAACGAAATCCCTCCCTTTTAGGGCAGTTACTCTTCATTAATTCATTACATTCTTTGCAAAGACACTGTTACAATATGACAAGTAATATGAATTTTGACATTCTAGATTTAAAAGCAACAACAACAAAAATATACCCAGAAATTTGCTCACATTACTCCATACTGAAGTATACTACACCTTATTTTGGAGAAGATCTCTGAGTATTGTACTAGAACCTAACAAAGTTCCAGTTTCCATTAAACCTTTTCAAAAAACTAACAGCATTCCTGACTGCCTACTAAATAAACACACTGTGGTCTGTAGCATCTCAAGGAATGGTCATAAAATATCTATCACATAGGACAATAATCAATCATAAACTATTATGGGTGTTTTAATCACCAACCAAGTGTGGAGATGAGAAATTGTTTTATTTCCTTCAACTGAAAGTGCCCTAACTTCCTCAGAAGGAAGGGCAGGCAAAGCACTGACGACTTCAAGACTTTTTGGAGACTGTTCTGTGTTAGAAATGAACCAGCACTACAGCTTCTGTGCAGGGGAGGAGTTGTATTGTTGCTTAGTCCTACAGGTTAGTGTCTAACAGTGTCACTTCAAGTGCCCCTGTGTGACTGAAAATATACAACTGGTCTGTTAAGTAACTTCCTCAATATTTGAGAGTAATTTTGTTACAAAACAGTGCTGAATTTCCTGCTAGTCTAAGCTTAATAAAGGGAGGGCAATTTGACTAGTTTGAAAAAAAAAAAAAAAAGAGTTGTACATTCGGGCATTTCAAAGATGAGTTTAAGCAAAACAAAAAAAACCCCACTATTTGGTATGTTTTTAAAAAATCTGTAATTCTTAAAAGAAATATTTTTGCTTAATCCATGCTTTCACAAAACATAACTGATATGGAAAACAAAGATCTACTCTTAAGGCATGTGTGTATTAAGCTTACCAATGAGTATGGTGTTGATATAAACTGGTTGAACGAAGTGACTTAGCAGTGCTCCCTGAATGCCAACCACTTCCCATTTGGTTAATTTGTCACTGGCTGACATGCTATTTACACTAACAATTTTAGGGGGACAACAAACAGTTAGGTAAATCTTGCCTTCCACAGCAACATGAAGGTTCAATTCTTCATTGGCTTCATAAGAAGATACAGATTGTGGATTGAGGTGTCTTTAAAAAAAGAACAGCAACAACAACAGCAAATAAAGACAAGTTCTAGTGAGAAAGTACCATTACAGACTGTTACAAACTGATTCCTAATGCTGTTTCCCAGAAATCACTCACTGGAGATCTGGGCTTTATTCTGTATTTAATACTTTGTAGGCTTTATAAGCAACTCATTCAGCTATTTAAATGATTTGAAGACCAAATTAAATAAGAAATAGTAGCCCAATCTAATCACATCCATCATTCTCATAAACAAGACTGTTCACTGCCATTATAACATAAATCAAATTGTAATCCTCCATTATTTAAAACAAGCAGACGCAACACATTAGTGAGACAAAATAGGTCAGACAGTGATTATTCTCAAGTAGAAAATGGCTTCTCCCTTATCTAAAGGGAAATTAGAAGTAAGAGCTTTTGGTTTTCAGCTAAGTATCCCCAATATTAGCATAATTTAATATGCTATTAGCAAAAATTAATTCAGTGCAGCTATATGATTTTTGCTCAAGTAGCACACTAAAGCCTGCAAGTCAAATTCTGCCACACAAAGGATTCTCTGGCTAAGTAACTAAGTTGCAAAAAAACAACAAAAAAAAAGTATCTTTAAATAACTCACGGTATAAGTAGACACGTTTGCTGTGTTAGAAGAAAACACTTCTAAAATTTATCTTAAGGAATATCCGTACACTGACTAGGCAAGACAGGAAGTGAGAAAATAAGCTATGTGGGATTTGAGAAATAGACAAACTTAATCCAGTTTCATTAATTATTTCCTTCTACAGGTTACAACACTCGAAGTAATCTACAGGCTTCCAAAATTAACAGGTCACTCTTCTCTGGGACTCCCAAGGACTTGCACTAAACTGCCCAAGACTTCACAGCGTTACAATTCTTCCTTCTGAAAACCAGAAGGACAGTATGAAAGCAAGTAAAGCAGCTTGCTATTTTGTACATATGAAAAAGCTACAACTGTAGGGCTTTCAGGGAATGCATTGGTTTATCTCCCTTATAGCACTGCAGTGAAATATTGTTTGTAATTTTAAATAGCTTTGATATTTTAAAGCGGTAAAAGATAATTCAGAGCTATAATAAAAAGTAGAAGCGTAAGGGCAAGCACAGAGTATGTTTTCTTCACTGAGTTTTTCTCACTGCCTCCTTTTCCTAAGCAGCAGAGAGAGGGAGCCTACAGTTCAAATTCGAGACCCACAGTCTTGCTGTTCGGTGCTAGAACAAGCATTACACTAAACCACCATATCTTCTTGCTCAGTTGTTAATCATTAATTAGAATTTGAACAATATCTCAGAAAGGGTTTTAAAATGCAAGTGGATGATCTTTAACTAATAAAGTATCATCCTGAAGTTTTAACTCACATTAAGTTTTTGTACCACATTGAGCAGTATCACACATACCTATGACCAGCACCCTACAAAATATGATGGTCCCAAAATTAGAAAAACAGAGCCCCTCACTACTTCAGAAACATATAGGGATATGTATTTTCATATACATTATGTGTTTGTCACTCTGATACAGATGAACCTTCCACTACAACATCTCTGAAAACTCGCAGGTACTTACAGCTGTGATTTTAACTGAGCAGATCCTTTTGGCAACTGATTCATGTAGAGAAAAATATTTGTATTTTGCTTTAGGGCAAGCAGTTTTGAATCTGGCACTGTGCAAAATATGGATTTCTCCGTCCTTGTTTTTTCATTGTAGAAGAGCAGAAGATGCCTATAAAAATATCTGAAATAAAGTGTTAAGTAAAAAGAAATGTGAGACAACCGTTCTTTCACAAACGTACAAGCAATTTTAAGAGACATTCACATTTAACTCACATTTTCTGTATGATCTGAATTAAAAAAGAAGTGTAATATGAAACCAAAAACTAGGAGTTAATGCAATAACATAAATTCTGCAATGCAGAACGCAACTGCCTTGAGATTTACATTTCAAAAAGGGCAAGAGCAACCAACAACTCTCTGTGCACACATATGCTCACCTGAGCAGAGAACGCCTTGCAATAACGATGGCGTGGCTGTCGTGCAGCACTCTCCCACGAAGATGAAAGCACTGGCTGTAATTACATTCTCCTGTTCCTAAAGCTACAACTTCATGCTGTCCAGCTGAAAAAACAAAACAAAATAAAAAAAAAAAACAAGGTGCTCTGGAGGCACAAGCAGCCAAAGCTCTCCTCTGCGCCCAATACTAATATTGGAAGACTTGCCTTTTTCTATGATGAAGGCAGCCAGTGAACTGCCACAACTCCGGTACTCAGGGTATTTGGCAGTCAGGCTGTTAAAGACTCCTTTGAGTGTTTCAGAAAGCTTTTGATAGGTAAGCGGTCTTCCTTCTAAATTAAACAATAAATATGTAAGTATTCTGGAGTAAATCTGGCAGTATTAACCACTTATTGAATTATAAATCTAAATAAAGAGTATTTCTTACCAAAGCGTATCTTGGAAACGTTAACAGGGTTTGCTGGCCTTTTGGGTTCAATGGGAATACGGGGAGGACCTGGTAATATAACAGAAGGACAACACTTCAAAAAAAAAAAATAAATAAATAAACCACTAAAAAAATGTCTTGAGTAGAGACCCTTAACAGAAGGCAAACGTTATGATAACTGATCATTTTGGAAGCAGCAGTTTGGAAGCTGAAGACTTATTTGCAAAAATTTGAAAACATTTATAATTAACTTCATACTGCTGTTACCTTGTGAGAATTAAATCAAGTGCAACAGGAACAAACAAATCAGTCCCTTCAGCATTTCTCCCCTAACACAAACTCTTCAGAACTCTTAAAAAAAACACACAGGACAAAGAGAATGGACAGCTTCAGAACTACACACAGAATAACTGAACAAAGAAGGTCCTGATAAAGAAGTGTTAATAAAGCTATGCAGTTTCCATAGGAAATCTTTAAGCCCAGCTCTTCACACTTTCAGTGAGTGTTGCTAGAATATTTACCTGACTTTCCAGAATTTGTTGCCTCTGCACACTCCAAGTCAAGTAACTCAACAAGAGCCAGTTTGGCAGCATTTGATTTAGATTCCTTTTTGGTTTGTCCCAATCCAGTCTTGTAGCAAACACCATCCACCACAGCACA
Organism: Crypturellus tataupa; assembly: GCA_034781795.1. Taxonomy (NCBI): domain Eukaryota; kingdom Metazoa; phylum Chordata; class Aves; order Tinamiformes; family Tinamidae; genus Crypturellus; species Crypturellus tataupa. The sequence continues at coordinate 199,003 of JAWLRI010000295.1, forward strand.
AAAAGCAAAGTAAGTCATTATGTTATCCCCTTTAATAGAGAAAAAGGAATATGGCATACCAAGAGTAAAATTACTGTACCATACTTTTATTCGTATCTTTATGCACTTACAATCATTACAGTGACAAATACACGACAAAAAGACAATTTTAGGAAAATACATCTTTCTAAAAGAATTCCTCAAGAATTATGCCTTTTTTTCCCCATATTTTTAATTCAGTTTTAATTGAGCTTCAACAAACTAAGAGAGCTATGTTTTCCAAACTGTCCAGTAACATAGCTCAATTCCTGTTACTACAATTATAGGGTCCAGTTTCTTAGACATGACAGCTGACTCAGCCGCTCATTAACAAATAAGAGCATGAAAAAAAAAACCTTACCAGTATAAAGTAAAACACCTGCGGAGGGATTACGATTAATCAGGGAAGGAAACAGGCACAATCAGTAATGAACAAGTGTTTTCTATTTGGTTTTATAAGAATTCCGGCTTCAGAGAAGAGGCAAATTTAGAACAGCAATCTTTTGCCAACTGACAAGAAACATTTAAGTAAAAGAAAAGAATAAATCATATTACACCCTCATAAAGAGCTCTTCAATTTATCCAAGGGCTGCACTGACTCACAGAGATGTGATTCCAAGCACTGGAAATTCTTACATCAAGTACCAAATGGTAATTCTGTTAGAAACTTGCATTATAGACAGTAGAAAAAAAAATGCAGAAAGCAAGCTCTATTTGCAGAGGTTACACTTGTCTTTTCAACCAATATTCCCAAAGAGTTAAGAAGAGACAAACTAGAGTACTTCTGTCTAAGAAAAATTTACCTGATGCACTAGTTTCTTTCAATTCAAGTGGTACATGGTACATTTGTGCATACTGATGCAAAGCCGATACTGGGTTTATTGCTCCACTTTTATATTTTGCAATAAACTCCTCTAGTGTTTTTCTTGATGGAAGTGATGATACTGGAGCCAGAGAAGCTGCTTTGGAAAGCAAAGGCTCTAGAATATGACCAAAAATATATATATTTGTTAGGACTAAACTTAAGCCCCCCAACAGTTAAGTATTTTTAATGATAGCTGTAGGAGAGAAAAAAAAAAAAAAAAAAAAAAAACCCCTCTAGAGCAGTATTTCTTGGTATCAAAGCCTAAATTAAAAATATGAGCAGCACTGTAAATTTTTGAAGTTTGCACCTTTAATTTTAAAAGCACCAAAGCTTTTAAGTCCCAAATCCATTAGATTATGATGCAGATAGACACTGTATGTAAATACATGTTTTTCCTCCAGCTGAAAGGCAGCAATCAAGTGAAATTAGCTGAGTGCAGACTCACAGCACAAATGCAAATCAGTCCAGCTGTGTAACACCCTCTGCCAAACAGCACTGAAGTTTTAGCAATTATAAAGGCTCAAAAAGCAGACAAAATAATTTAAAATACAATTACAAATATATATATATATAGTATTTTCCCTTTATCACCTCTAGGATACATTAAGTCACCAATTGTAGGGTTACTACAAATTCAGGCCTCGATACACTAATCTCTGCTGGTAAATTAGTGTAATTAACCTAAAAGGAGAAGAACATTACATTGAACTGCCTAATTCTTATCCCCTCTCCCTCCAAAAAGTGATTTTATTGTTCTCTCTCTATTAAAAAAAAAAAAAAAAAAAAAAAACAGTCCAAAATAAATTCAAGGGAGCTGCAACGAAGCTATTGCTAATGATGGCTACAAAAATTGAGGCAACGCTGCAGTGCATGTGTGTTTTACCGAGCACTTTTACCGTGAGCTTTGGAATTCATCTGCAAGCACGAGACACTGCAGACACCTGGCCGGTGCTGGAGCGAGTAGCTTACGCTGATACCCCGCCTTGCACAGCCAGACTGAGGCTGCAGTGCAGGGGAGACAAGGGGGACACGTCCAAGGGGCAGCCAGGGCAGTGCCCGGAGCAGAGCGGGCACAGGGCCCACGGCGACGCCTCCGCGCGCGTTGCCGTTACCTGCCGCGCGCGCCGCGCTCCGCTGCCCGCGCCGCGCGCTCCCGGCCGCC
>JAWLRI010000295.1:201812-296404 GCA_034781795.1 Crypturellus tataupa
GCCTTCCCGCGGGGCCGGGGCAGGACGCGCTGGGGGCGGCCCGGGCCGGGATGGCCGCGCGGCGGCACTCGGTGTTTCCAGGCCGGGGGAGGCCCGCGCCACCTCGCTCATGGAGGCGGCGGAACAAAAGCGTGTACAATCGTTTAATTTTATTACAAGTGTAATAATAAACTTAATCTTTTTCTTTAGCACTAAGGCAATCACAGTTTCATAAGTTATATACATATAATTTACACAAGTCTACATTGACAAAGCAATTACCAGTCACATTATCAACGAGGGGTTTGTGTTATGGCAAATAAAGTTATGAAAATTCACAGTTAATCTGCAAGTACTTTAAAGATGCAGGATTCATATTGCACATAATAAAACAGTGCTGAGGAGCAGATTTACAGTGTTCCAGCTATCCCTTCACAGAATGTACATTGGTCATAATCATGCAATACTTCAAATACAGAATGGTAGCATGTACCACAGTAAACAGTTACTCACAATGTAAGTTTTAAATAGAGTAGCAAAAAGCTGTTAGGTTTCTCTTCAAACCATATTTAAACTCGTAATATATAACAAAAGAAGAGAATCAAACGGAACTGTGGTCATTGCAGTGCACTTCTAGTATTCCTCCTTGTCTTTTCCTTTCTTTTCCTTTTCATCCTGTAGTGCTGTACCAAGTTTCTTTATAAGAACTGACAGAACCTTGTCCAAGGGGTCCATTACCCCGCGCTGCAGCCACTTGGGAATAGTAGTCCGGGCATGGTGAAAGCCCAGCTTCTGCAGGATGTAGTCAACGCCAACGGGATCAATTTTTCTCCCAGTCCAGGAGATTAATCTAAAATAAAAAATAGAGGGCTCAAATGCACATATGTATATAAATACAGATAAAGTAACGTGTGTTTGTCTCAGCAAACATCCCTTTTTATCACTGGCACTTGCAAACAACTGAGGCCTAACAGGCATTCTTTCAAACTTCATTTACATATATATATATTCATTTATTTTTATTGTAAGGCAATGGTTTATTAGTAACTAGAATTGCTTGCATTCCTGCTCTGCAAAGGAAGACAGACATGACTCCACCTTGCACAGGAGAAAGGATGTTGTTGCACAATATCTCACCAGAAAAAATGCAGGGGAGGAGAAGAAATTGAGAGGAGGATCAATTTGTCAGCATCTGATTTTTTTTTTTCAAGTATATTTCTCATTAACATGCTTATCTTAACTGTGCAAAAAAATAAGTTTTATTACAGAATGATATGGGAAAGCAAAAAGAACTCTACATGCTTTCAGAAGAAAAACAGCAAAGTAAATGAAAGATGCAAGTTGAAAAACTGTATGACAGAAAAGTTAGTTGGGTTGTCGTAGGAAAGAATAGAAAAACAGTAATCTGTGGTCCTTCATGTGTTGAATTTTGATATAACCTGATTTTGAACAACATCCAACATTATTTTTAATAACTGTATTAGCTCTAAGCAATTTAGTTTCCAAAAGTTTAGTTTAGAGATTAACTAATGTGATCAGTAAATTGGTTAACCAGCTTTTGTCACACCCTGTAACAGCTCTTTCATATCAACACTAATAGCCAAAGACAACTCTAAAAGCATCGTCATGTAGTAGCTGAACAGTATCAGCTTGGAAACATTTGTGGTTTGAAGGACGGGACTCAGAACTAAAACGCACAGAATTGATGGCAGATAAGCCCGCTTGTTACCTGAGTGTGGGCTCTAAATGCCAAGTATTGCACATGAACTCCCTCCAGTCGACTGTAGTGTACGTAATGCTTTCCTCTGCTTCTCCATCAGTGGAGCTGTCATCAAGAACACCAACAGAGTTTTTCTGTCCTGGACGAGCAGCCAGAATGCGAGGGGGAAAAATAGCTGCAAAATGGGCAGAAATTAAAACTTTCCATGAGCACAGTTCTGACACAGTTCTACAGAATGTATTTTTCAGATTGACAGAGTATTCATTGTGGAAAAAACAGGAAAACTGTTCAATCTTTGTCTTAAGGCATATATAATCCGACAAAAAGTTAAATAAAATACCAGATGGCAAAATGGTATCAAGATTATCACTTGAAGTACCTAGCAGAGGATCATCATTAGTGGATAAGGAACAGAAATCCAGGGATATGTCTGTCCTTGGAGGCGCAGTGCACGGTAGGGGCAGCACTGGAGGTGACTGATTTGGTAGTGAAGAATCTCCTGCACGCAGGTACTGTAGTGAAGCACCACGGGCACTCAGCAGCTCCCTGGACACAGTGGCACTCCTCTGCTTGCGAGTCTGGGTGCAACTACAGTTCTGTATTAGCTGACTTCAAGCCAGCTCAGTTTTTCCTGAACAGTGCTCTATTTTTATGAAAGGTAAAAATATTATTTTTATGAAAGGTAAAAATATATTTCTTGTCTTTCAGTCCAAAACAACCAGGAAAAATCTTGCATGTTTGTTTTTGTTAATATGCAATTCAATTTCACTCATTAGAGGTTGAGAGAGAACTATCATTTTATACTCCTAGGTCCAAATGTTTGATCCTACATGTACTGACTTCAGTAGGCAAAAAAATACTTACTATTTTCTTTACAACTAAATAATTTGAAAAAAATCAATGTTATTTCAGAAGTATGCGAATATATACTATGAAGTCGTATGACATTCACAAATTGCTTCTCATACAATAACTTACCTTTTTCTTTTTCTTTTAGATAAGCAGACACCAAGTCATGCAAAAACATGATCAGTTCTGCGTCCATGGTCACACAGATGTGGTCTGTGAATTCAGTTACTACGCTGCACTCCACCTTTGGTTTAACAGCTGTATCTACGGTCAAATAAAAATAGTATTGTTAGACTTTTAAATACTCATAAGAATAACATTCTTATAGGAAAGAATTTAAAATTACTTTGTCATTACTGAACCTCAAACTCAAATGACAGGAAGGACCACCATTAAAAATACTGTATAGCATCCTCAACATTCTTTTCACTGGTTTTCCCCAGACTAATTTCTTTTACTTTATAAAGGAGCTTGATTTTTTTTTCAAAATAGTCCTTCTCTTTAACAAAGTTAGAAAAAGAAATAGCTGAAACGTGCATTCATTTCTCTTAGGCTACTCTACAGTGGCCAGTGTCTGGACTAGATATTCTCTTTCTCATCAGAACTCCCTCTGTGTTTTATTTCAACATGGTGCTCTTTCTTGCAGATCTGAAGTAATTTTCAGATTAAATATCCCTCTTCTCAGTGAAATATCTTTGTATTTAACTTCTGATTTGTGAAAAATAGCTTTGAAGAAAGTCAAATGATATTTACTGCACCTTGTAATGAAGGCTCCTGTGGCTCTTGAACATGAATAGACTTAAAATCCAGCTGCATTCTTGGCAGTGCAAAGATAGTTTCAGTTTCATGGTTGTAACTGGAGCCTCCTCTGAAGCCACTTAACAAGCTTGAACTTTTCACTGTTGTGCTGCTCTCTGGGTTATTGGCATCAACATTTCGAAGCAGGTTTAATTCTACGGGGGCAATAAGACAATTCTCATTTCAGTAATCCTTTTTAATAAAGTCCTGTCAGCATGGACGGTGACAGGTTTTTCGATAAATTTAGTTTCACAGTGGCAACATGATCTACCAAAACACATTTCAATAAGAATCTGCGCTCCACAGGTTGAGTGGGGGAACAGGTCTTGGCACCCTAACATCTAAGCACTTCTGAAAGTATCCACTCTTTTTTTTTTTGGAAGCTTAAAGTCCAAATTTTATTTTTTTGGCCAGTCCACATTTAGATATAATTTATCAATCAATTTATCAATATCAATATCAATTATTTATCAATAATTTATCAAAATCATAGCTAACCAGGAATCATGTGATTTTGGCCATAACACACATGCAGTATCATTTGAATTAGTTTTCAACTTTTAAAATCACAAAACCAAGGTCTTATTTAATCGCAAAAATGCTGGAGTATGATTATTAAAAAGATTATATCCCCATACTGGTCCCTACAATATGACCACAAAAGGTCAAACAATCAAATAATGCTGTTGTTTATATTCCTAAATACTCCGGATGTAGCGAAACAGGGCTGGGCAAAAACATTTAACAGACAGTGCCTCTACTTGTGAACCCCAACCACTACATCCTGTTGTGTCTTTCAAAAGGAATAAATATTAGTCTATCAGTAACTTTGATTTTTTTTTCTTGAGACTATAACCTGTACAGTTTTGTGAATGGACTAGCAACAGATGTACTTTTAACACTTTTTTCTTTAATATAACTTTTAAATTTTATTTTCAAATTAACAGCAATGACAGGCATGATTCAAAAACATTTTAATGCCTAGAATCAACTTAAATCAGAGGGCTAAAAAGCTTTAGACAGATAAATAACTTTTAAGGGTTCATAACGAGTGGGATGCCTAATTCCTGTGTTGTGGAACGACTAAGTGTATCGTTATGGTGCAAGATCATAGCTGTACAACTATGTGAAAAAATAAAAAGCTATGCACATGGTGAAAGAGAAAAAAAGAGAGGATTAAGAACAGTGCTACCAGAACATTTTGACATAAGTCAACTCTGGTAGACATAAGTCTACCAGAACATTTTGGCTTTACTACCTAATTTGAAAAAAAGAATGTGAGCTCAGGAACACTTCAGTTCTTCAGTGCACTGTTAGGTTTTATCCCACCCTTCAGCATAAGCTTCACATCAAGCAGCAGCATCCATCATTTTGAAGTGAACTCTCTCCTCATTTTACCTCTTTTTTACGGGGGCATAATCGTCACTGCCTGGCAAGCAGAGCAAACCCAAAACTTCATGAACACCAGTCTAACCTTCATTCCTCGTTGCTGTCACGTAATTGAACCACTCTTTCACGCTGGCAACGCCGTGTGGAGGGTTTTCATGCCGGCGTCTGGTTATCTTTGTGATCGTTGCCATGGGGCTTTCCAGGGCTCCGCACGGTTTGGTGACCATCGTGTTGTGGCCCAAATGAAAGTCCAGGGTTTGCACTATGTATGTAGAATGGTCACTGGAACCTGCATTGAAGACACATGGGGTTTGGAGAGAAAAATAAATAAAAATAAAAAACACGGGTATATAATATGAATAATTATCAAGCAAGTAGCACTAAAAACTGGTCTAAAGCTTTCAAACAACAAAAATTAAATCCTCACAGTAGCTACAGCCAGTAAAGATTCCTCAATATAAAGGCAAACATGAGTGATAGAAGATTTTCAAGATTCAACACCTAGAAGCCAAGACAGCAAAAACACAGCCATGCAGTTAACCAGGCAGGCAGGCAGCCCCTTCAGAAGCATGCCAAGGACTTGTGCATCCTCAGAAGACTTCTCTTTGTTCCACACATCAAGCAAATGGTGGTAAAAATATAGAGGGGAGAAGAGACTATTTTACATAAGCAGTAAATTTTGGGGAAATCATCTGGATTCAGTCTTATAAGTTTTTCTCTGATTTATATAGTCATAAATTCTTAAAAATCGTTATAGGAAGAAAATGGAGAGAGAAGAAGTGCTTTAAATTACCATCTTCCCAAAATTTCTGTGCTTCTGTCCAAAATGCAATGTTGGGTTCTTCAAGGTGAAATAAGGCCCAAGATTTTGAACGGAAATTAGGTCCGTGAAAACAAGCAAGTGTCATATGGTTTCCATGCAAGCTCATCGATCCTCCAAATTGCATTCCATCTTCTGGCAGTGGCTTCTGAAATAACGATATATGGCACCCAGAGACCACCTTCAAAACTCCTGGCCAGTGGCGATGATGGGCTGCATCCAACACTAGAAAGACATGGAGTAGCAAGAGAGGAACAAGAGTCAGGAAAAAGAGGATACAGAAAAGACTGCTGCTGTTTTATTTAAAATATTGCATGCATAAAGTTGCTCAGATTACACTATAGGACAGCTTTTTGTGCCACTTACACTGCTCATGTGAGCTTCTCTCTAAGTTATTGGCCATTGTCTTTGGAGGAAGGTAAGGAACAGGTCCCCAGGTAGACAAAGCTCGTTTGCTTGTATCAAACTGCTGAGTAAAGAACTCCTGGAGTTTCATTCCTATCTTTATCAGATCTGGTGTAGTTGATCTTGAAATCATCACTTGGAAGATATCCCATTTCAAGTCCCCATGGACAAATATCTCACTAGATATTAAAAATAACAAGGACATTCAAGTTAAACTATATCTTATACATGATAATAAAAAAGACATTTTGCTTTTGAGCTCTTGCTTTCTCTTAGAACCACTGGACAGAATCCAGACCGACAGAACTTGGCAACTAAACATTAGTGACCAGCTTTACCTTTTATCAGAAATGCTTGAATCCAAAGCATTATACAGATTAATTTTCCATTCATCCTGTAGTTTAAGATCAGCATTACTGAAGATGCCCATTAGGATACTGGACCCCATATAGTCAACACGTGCTTCAGTAGAACCCATAGTAATTTGAATTTTATGATTGGGCTGTTGGTTTGGATGTTCAGAAATATGAGCTGAAATAGAACCAAAGCAATACAGAAATATGGCATTAAAATAGATTCTGTCAATCTCACTCTTAAGGCCATCCACATCATGCAAAGGGATTATGAAGACAGTTTTCTTCAGACGCATTGGAAGATCCTTACACTGTGAGGCGCTATAAGATCCCATCCCTCTCCAAAGCTACTTTTGCATTCCTAGGGCTGGGAAATTCTAGGAAGAGCTGAAATGCCATCAAACTTTTTCAGTTGCCATCTGTCCAGGAGCTGAGGGGAGCCTGAAAGGGCATAGCTAGCTACTGTAATTTAAAGCAACTCTGATACTGAATCAGCCCCCAGTCAGGAAACTTGGAATTCAAAGTGTGCTCAGCAGTCAGAAGACACAAGTGAGAACCCAAAGTGTTCGTATAGTACGAGGTTCACAAAGAAAGGTTTGGTGTGTACACTGCTGCTTTTCATGCTTATTGTCTGGAGTAGATACAATATTGACAAGGTTTCCAACTTACCCACCATCTCCAAGGTGTTAACATCTATGGTACCTCCAACAACTCCCCCTCTGGAGTCCAGCTGGGATCTTCCCAAACCAACAGACATACTAATTTCCCGATCTCTGCTACTACCCACAGACAAGCGGCCTTGGCTTTTCAAACCACTGGTAGTCCACCTAGAACAGAGATGAAAATGAATAATTTGTCCATCTACCAGATAAGTAGGAGAAAATTACATACTGCAGAGTAGTAAATAATGCGGATTAGGCGCATGTGCCTTTGTGATTAAGTATCTACCAGTATCCATGAGAGGCTTCACAGTGCAGAACAGCAGAAAGGTAGGGTTTCAAAGCTGACAACAGCAGGCCATTAGTAAACAGAGGGAGCAAAAGTCTTATCCCAAAACAAAACAATCTGCTTCAACACAGTTGATTTTGTTTTATACTTACGTAGTATTGCCCATAACATTGCTCATATTCATTTGGACATTTAATTGCTTCAGATTCATGGCAAATACAACAAGCGTTTCCCACGGTGTTCCTTGCTGGCTTCCAGCTTTATTTGACTTGTTAAATGGAGTTGATGTTTTTGAAAGGGTATCTAAAAAAACAAAAAGATAAAAATGTAAAAGATTGGACTAGGGAAAACTAGCAGAGTATGTACATTAAAAGATACTACTAAAGGACAGACCTTTAAGGTGTACTGTGAAACTACGAATAATGAGAGATTTAAATAAGCACTGCTCATAGAAATGTAGTCTATCTACAAACTGATTTTTACCAAAAATCTTTTGGTCAGTCATGCAAGAGCTTTTAAATTCTTAAACTCTTGAAAAGTGCATTCAAAACATGACTAATAAGTATTTGAATATTCATGCAGTAGTTATTTGCGTGAGTGCCAAATCAAGAGTTAGAGTTTTCCTTCTTCCTTTCACAAAAATTGTACAGTCTTATAAAATAAGTCTGTAAAATTGTACTGCTTATGAACAAACCACCCACAAGTGAAAAATCTTTCTCCAAACATGTTTTCTTTAAAAGAAGTGTTCATATACTAACATCTTGCTTTCTAAAGTAAAAACTAGCACTCAGCTAAACTCATCTAGGTAACTCCTGCTCCAGTAAAAGGAATTCAAACAGTTTACAGGAAGTATTCTAATCAATTATATCTTGAATCACACATTCTGGACATTTTCCTAAACTACTGACTCTGCACTCCATGGATTGAAGAACATTTTATTTCTGCTTCTTATGAAGTAGTAAAGACATTTGTTTTTTATATAACTGCTGGAAGTACTTTTAATAATAATAATAACAACAACAACAACAAAAACAACAACAAAGTAATCTTCTACTAACCTCTCTGAGGCACTGAAGAGTCAGACACACTCCTGGATCTTGTAACAGCTGGAGATTTTAAGCTATGGGATGCTGTCCCAGGTGACATACTGCTGTTTGCATTATGTTCATTAAAGACATTAGGTGACTGTGCCATATGTGTAAATGAGGAAGACTGGCAGGGTTGCTCCCATGTCCTACAGTACGCTTTCCGTGACGATTCTGGAGAAAGGTGCTGGCTCACCCCTTCAATGGAATCCGGTGTCCCAGGACCTGATGCTACTGGAAAAAGTAGCAGCATATGAAAGGGAAGCAAAATAATTTCATTTTTCCCCGCCTACTGAGGAATGCTTGGAGAGTGTCAAACTTTGAAACATCCATTAGAGTGCCCAGATAGGAGGAAGACTGTAATGTTTTCAGTTCTATCCAACTACATAAGTTGAAACACACAACTAATGTATATTTATACCTACTATAAGACATTGCATAAAAGGTTTTCCGTAAGAAGGAGCATCTTACCTGGCAGATTTATTGTTTGATCACCTAGGAAGAGTCGTCTAGCAATGCTTCTCCTGTACCAAGCCCTTGGGAAAGCCAGAATCTCACTGAGTCGCCGCATGTCATATTTAAAAGAAGCAGATCCTATATCACAGACGGCTGGCAAAGATAAAGCAAACACATACAACCTTAAGCACTTGGTAGTAACAGGTTTTGTTAACCAGATCCACTTTATAGGCTTTGAGGGCATTATCTTTGAGCATAGTCAAACATTTCTCCTCCAAGCAGTACAGTCACTGCTGTAAGGGAAAACGGTTATTAAAATCACATCAGAAACATGTCGGTCTGTTTGCATTAAATAAGTTATGAAGATAAAAAGGTGTATCTGCCAATAGCTACTGCAAGTATACAATTGAAAACTTGATATCAATGACCATTTCACTCTAAAAAAAGAAAAATTTTACTCCACACAACAGGTTCTCAAATAACATCCACAAAAGCTGGTGAGAGTAAAGTGTATCACTGGAACAGTAGTATGCTCATTAAATGAGTAAGACAGGAACAAGATTAAAATGAAACAAGCAATTACCAGATATGTTTATCAGCGTAGTATCTATCTTGCTTGTAGCTTTGCTTGAAGACTGACTCTCAAAAAAGGAGGAACCTCCTGAACGCCTTATTCTTGACAGGCTGACTTTCACAAACTCAAGGTTAATGCTCAAAGAATCCTTCCGGCCTGTGACCGAAGTAGGTTCCTCGTCCACGTTACCTAGAAATAGAAAGGAGAGAATTTAGTCTCAAAGGACCCTTTTACATCTTCAGTCCAAAAATCATGCCTTTGAAAATGGTCATTAAACCAAACACAAATGTATTCTGTACCTAAGGCTCCTGATCCTGGAGTCAGAACAGTAACAGCCGATTTTTGTTTTCCTGCTCCATATGGATGAAACACATAAAGGGAGAAATCTGACATGCAGGCAGTAAAGCTCAGGCCTGAAGAACTGCTACTGGAGGTGGTCAGGTCTGACTGACTGCTGCTGTGTCGTGTTCTCCCCAGAGGACTGCCTAGTCCAGGTGATGAACCTGAAATCGTTTGTTTTCCAAAGGTTAGTTTCATATGAAAGAATTTTCAAACATGAAATAATACTGTTAGTATTATTAAACAGATCAAATGCACAGCAAATTAAGTCCCCCTAGCAGCAATGTAGCTTAAACGTAAGATTTATGAAAACTTATTTTTGTTACAATTTTTGATTTTTTTTTTTGCTAGAAGCTGTATATAGTGTAGTCACTCATATGTACATTACCTGGTGCTCCAGATTTACTAACTGAATTCTTTGAACCACTCTGTGAAACAGTGCCACCAACTAGCACATTTTCTGCTGTGTACATTGTGCCCAGTGTTTCCAGTTCTCCTCGGTTTGAAGAAAACACAAGATCCAGAGAGGGCAACTTTAGCATACACTCAACTCTTGATACTGGCAAGCAGCTGAACTTGATTTGAGAAGGCTAAAGCAGAAAGAGAAAATAAGGAGTCAATTAACAAATACTGAATATTAAAAACACCCCAAATTTAAGTTATAATAGAGTGCCACATTTTTTTTTTTTAACCTAAACATATTATAACTGTTTCAGACTGTTTTTAGAATTAATAAGGTAACTCAATAAGGTTCATGAGAGGGAACCTTGAGGGAACAAGGTTCACTTCAGGGAATCCCTCCTTCACCAGATCTATTATCTGGGACAAGATGTTAGAAAAACAAACAGAAGAATGTTGGATGCAGCAGATAATATGTACATTCCTGTGTCCCTTCTCTGCAAATGAATCCACAGCTTCATTCCTTTCATGCAAGAACTGTGTAAAAACAACTGACTCTTGGGCAGATGTGGAAGCCCTGCTTCCCCCTCAACTCACACATTCTTGTCCTGCTGAGCTGAGTTTGCCTAAAGGAAGCTACAAATCATTCTAGCTGATATTCATATGTGTAAAAGAAATTCTTAGAATGAACTGTTCAATGTGGAAACATAATCAAATTTACACCATAAATCTGACATGAAAAGCAGTGTAAATATGCCTTATAGATGAGAATGGTATTTTCCTACATTTTTATACCTAGCATAAACTGAAAAAAAACTGTAAGTACTGTTTCTGTGTTGTAATAGTAGCTATAAATAATTCACTAAAATGCTAGTTATGAAAGATACTTTCGAAAAATTCCAAGATACACAAGGAGTACCTATGGATGACCAAAGTGTGATCACAAATGTGCAAGAACAAAGATAATGCTTCTGACAAAAACTAACAAGTGCTTATGATCAAAAATGCTCAGAACTTCTGTTATTTTTTCAAAACAGCTCATTTCTGTTGGTCTCCTTATGACTGAAACATGTGAGAACTGCTGAAGGAAGTGTTATTTATCATACTAGACATATGCATCTCACAATGGGCACTTGAAAATAATTCAAAAGATAACAAAACAAAATTAAAAAATGCTTTGGAAGCCTGGCCTGTCTCAAAGATTGTGTCTGAAGTTATTTACTATACTGAATGTTGAATTTAAGACCTCACCTGAACCCGTACATAAACCACCACATCTACAGGGAAGGATGAATATGCTGATGTCGATGATGAGACTAATGACGTTGTGGACTCTTCTAATGGATCTTGCATATCAAATTGCCCCATGTCTTCATCCTGTGAACTAACAGCTTTTAACAAGCACAAGTATTCATTAGAATGTGGAATTTACAGGGAAGAGTATCTCAATGCCATAAAATTAAAAAAGACAAAAGCCTAAAATATTGCAATATAAAATAAAACCTACCTGCATAATTCCTTTCAATTGGCGTAATTGGAATGGTTTCAAGAGCTTTCTCTAGGAAGTCCAGCAAGCAGGGACTAATCACCATTTCCTCTGGTAGTGACTGGAGTGCAACCCACGCATAAAGCTTAGCAGTTTTCACCCCGCCGCTTCCTTTCCCTTTGGCTGCAACATTGAGAAAACAAATTTGTCCAATGTAGTCCTGTTTAACTACAAATGATAAACTTCAGGTGATATTTCATAACAGATATTTCCTCTAATCCTCTGCATCACCATCATAATCTGAAAGGGCATAAATCTGAATAATTAGAAATAAACACTAAGGTTTCACTAAAACAAAACTCTTTGTTTATCATGCTTGATTGTACTTGCACCAGTTTCATCCCTTTGCTTCTTTCAAAATAGCACTGAAATCAGCCACACTAAATTCTTTTCCAGACAGATGATACAAAGGGAGCACCAGCTGACTGGAGATGAAAGAATATTAGGAAGGTGACATTGAAGAATTTGGGAAGAATGTCAGCTTAAACTAAGAAAAAAACACTAAAAAGTTAAAATTGTACATGGCAAGGTCTAATCAGACTTACGTGAAGAACAACTGAGTCTGAACAAGCAACTTCAAAGCCTCAAGATAACTAGAGTATAAGATGACTCTCTTTTAAATCTTTGGAAAAGGCTAACACTTAAATCCATTCTCACGAAAAGACAAAGAAACTTTTGGCAAGTTATACAAAGATGATATTAGTACCAGTCCAATTACCACCTATATGTAATACAGACATCAATTACTATACTGAGTGCCTATAGTAGAGCTTGAAAATTCTTTTACTTCTTAAGCATGAATTTTCATGCTATTTTCATAACATGAATTTCCATGCTATGCAAGCTATTCTGTCTCGTGCCTCTGTCTAGATTGTCCGATCTTACTGCAGACTACGGACACTAAGACAAAATAATTTCTGTTCAAGGGGAAAAGCTACACAGATAATAAGTATTTAAGTGTTTTTATGTAATAATATCTAATAATAAAATACATAAAACCATACTTTTTATATATTAAAAAAATGCATGACATAATTGCAATCTTTACTTCTAGAAGACATTCATACAAATGGAGATTATTGTAGTCCTTCAGATGTAGTGCTTACAGATAAAAAAACAGCAAGACTTGGTAATTAGACATGGCTCGGAAAAAAATTTAAAGGTAAAGAACAAAAAGAAGATATATAAAAATAAAACTGAAGTAGTATAAATTAAGACTATGCAATATTCAGTAATCAAAAGAGGATGGACATTTTAAGGAGTCAGAGTTAATGGTTAAACAGTATGGGTAAATTGAAGATTTCCCCATTTTTACTCCTCTCTCCCAGCATCTCAGGTTTGTTTATAAAAAAGCTTCTTCAGTCATTACTTCTCCCTGCTGAAATTTTCACAAATTCTGACTCTTTGTTTCTAAAGCATGATTTAAATACTGAAGGAGAGAGGAGTGAAAGTCTAAGAAGTTGGAGGTGCAATCTACGTACCTCTAGATCTGATATGATGTAGCAGGCACTCCTGCTTGAAAACAGGAATCATCTGAGATATAACAAGCTTCAGGTATTAGACCTCAGGTTATGCCAAATCACAATTACTTAAGGGACTGCAAAAGTTGAGACTGCTAGTCTAGTATTTTGATTGTTTCATATATGGCTAAGCAATTGTTCAATATTACAGCAAAAAAACAAATTCCAGAAAGCATATGTCCATGGCAAAAAGCATTAGAAAACTTAAAACATCATTCTTCAAATGATGTAGTATATGGGTATAAGGATTCCTTTAAATAATATTCCTTGGATTACAAATAAAGCAATCAGTATGCATGTTTTATAAAAATGCTTAAGGTTTACTTTCCAATGTTAAGCATTACTTTGTTAAATGAGAACAGAGAAAATGCAGCAATGGCCCATCACAGTGATACACTGTGATAGACCACGATAGATATTACTGAGACTGTTTTAACAGAAGATTTCTAAACATGCAGCTTTATGAACTGCATTCATGCTTCTGGGATTGGGTTTCTGTAGCTAGTAGTTCTGTAGACTTGATAAATATTACGATTCAATCAATGTGCAGTCAGATCTAAAGCTAGTAGATTATATGAAGGAAAAATATAAATCCATGACAGTTTTAAAAGGTTATTGTCTATAAGTACCTGATGGGATGGGTGGGGGTTGGGGAGGAAGCAAGGTGTTAGTCTTGCTGTGGACAGTGCTAGGTAAGGGAGGAGATGTGGCAGTATCTTTCATACCATACAGCTTGGACTCTTTGGAAAGTGTTCTTGGCAAAGAGGATCCTCGAGAAGTGTTTGGCGATTCAGTCTTCAAAGTCTTAGAGTTGTAGTGTAACTGAAAGAAAATAACAGTTGATTTACTTCACAAAAATACCTCACCTTCTACATAGCAGTTCTGTTCTTCCCTTCTACTTTGTTTGCATTATTTACAAAAATGCCATTGTAAGATAAATTCCTGACACGATATAGTTGCTGCATATGACTACATAATCTACCTGAAAGTTTTCTAAGAAAAGATTTTTTGGGAAGATTCTGACTGGTATCGCAAACCATACACATTAAGTCACAGAAAGTGAACTTTATGTATCACGTGCTCATCTGTACTTCTACCAGTTCTAGGTACTGAACAGAACTACCTGGTAGGAGAATAAAATATCTGAAAGAAAAACAACAAATTTCTTTATCCTATGTAATATCACATACATTGTTCCTTAGAGAGCACCTTTAGACACAGTGTTGCTTTTGATGGGTACATACATGGTTTGTTTTATATTTTTTTTCTTAAGAAAATGAGGGTGAAAAGTTGTTAACCTGAAAATCTGTAACAGTTTTCAACTATTAGATGTGTTACAGAAACATTCCTATTTTAGCAGTATCTGCAGAACTGAAAAGTTCATTTGCTGCTGGATGTATCAACTTGTACATAACAATGTAGTTGGTTTTAAATCATATTTGAGCAGACAGAAAGTGTGCTTCTCTATACAATTACACACTACATTTACCTTTACATCCACTCCAGGAATATAAAACACTGTTGTTTCCACATCACTGGATTTTGTCTGTAGAGATGATGGCACTTTCTTGCCAGCAAGTAAGTGAGTAGTAGATGCATAATTAGTTTGAAATTTCTTCTTTTTTGAAGGGGATTCCTGGTCTAAGCTTCTGGAACTCCGATCATAACTCCTAAAATAAATGTATGTTATTCATATAAACTTAATACTCTTATTAATACAAGTATGCTACCTGCAATTAAAAAAGAAGATTAATAAGAAACAAACTTGTAATATCAACTACCTAAAGATTGCAGATCTCCTTCTATACCTCTAAGCATGAAAAGATATTTCTCAATTTTTTCTGCATCTTAAAATGAAAGCTAAAACAAGCAACTCTAATTTTCTCATACAAATTACTTGGTTTCTGTAGCCAATGTGTAAACTTTATTGACAAATAATTAGTTTCTCAAAATTTGTTAGATCATTAACATCTTATCAGAATAAAAATTATTTGCCATTAGGTGTCTAATCACATAAACACAGAAAAAAATAGGATGAGATCAAATCTCATTAAGACCAGGAGTAAATCTCTTAAATTACTTAAAAAAAAAAAAGATCATTTAACTAAGAAAAGGATATATGAAGAGTATCAGCATGCTTCTACATTCAGAAAATAATGTGAGTCCTCCAAGATGGTGAGAAAACACAAGAGTAGTCCAGCACAACAGCAGTCAAACCATTCTGCTGTAAACTATGAATACATTTTAATCTGTGAATAATGTGATGCTGGCAAACTAATTTACACATTTTCATGCTTTTCAAACAGGTCACTACATAAGAATTATTAACTGATGTGCATTTCATAATAGTAACTTAAGCAGTGGGACTACAAGCGTTACAGCCAAAGAAGAGTAAGGTATCCTGTCCTTTCCAGGGTAACTAAGTAATAAACTTCAAACCTTCGCAAGCTAATGTCATCATGTTCCTGCTGAAGCGTTGTAGGATGCAGTACACACTTTCCACAGTCAATTTCAACCCTGATATCCAGTTCAAAGTCAATATTTCTCTCGGTGGTAGTGCCAGTCACACTTCTGTTGGCGGGCGTTGTTGGCCAGCGCTCAGTGAACAGCTGGTGCACTGCAGCAAAGCCTGTTGCTTTCTTGCGAGAGGTATTCCTGCAGAGCCACAATGGTGGATTAGATCGAAGGGTGGAATTGAACTGAACAGAAACTACGCAGTACTGTTAGACTGCTTTCGCACTTTCAGAAGACTTCTGAGCTTTAGCTGATATGCAGCAATACACTGATCTGCCGTGCACTGGCCACTCTCAATGGTCACTCTTCAGTGGTCATTCCTAACCTTCTTTGGTCTTGGACAGCACAAAGAACAAAGTCTTCCTTACTTTAAATTCTCAATCAAGCAATAGATAGGACAACAAACACGCAATTATTTTATTTGTATCATAATATTTACATTATTATTCCACTTTATAGAGGTATAATTTTAGGATAAAACTGAAAGTTATGCTCTATCTAAAAAGTGCTATTTCCACTAAAATTTGCCCTTTGCCTCAAAAAACCTTTTCTTCTAAGTTCTCCCGTTCTGTTCCAAGCCCTAGAATTTTAAACAGTTGCATCTTTATAAGAATACCCACCTTTTGACAGCTGCATTTCTCCCTCTCTGCAACTATACCCGCTGAGCACATCTTCTACCTGCCCTTCACATACACGTTTCAGGAAAAATCAACCCTTCATCAGTAGTAACAGCTTTTATAGACTTAAAGTCAGTCTTTTAAGTGTATTTTCTTACTTTGCATGTTCTTCATTAGGATCATTACTTACGGAGGTTTCCTATAAAAATAAGTCCTCTCTCTTTCATGGTCATCCTCCTTGTCGGAGTCTTCGCTGCTTGACGATAAGCTGTCATCCCGACGGCCGTCCTCGGGCTGGAAGGGAATGCCAGATGAGAAGGCTACTGGCGTTTTGGCTGAACCGAATACTGAGCATGAGCCTTCACCAGGAGATGAGTAATGGGAGGGACCATCAATAGTTACAGACAAAAGGTCCATTTCTGTCTCCTCTGGAAACTGATTGCAAAAAAACAAAGATATTAAATTTCCACACATACTGTTTCCATCTAGAAGGTATTAGCTCAGGAGAGAGGGGAAAGAGAAATGGTTTGAGAAACTCTTGCACTTAAGTTTTTCATAATAGAGAGATACTTGGTGTAGGAATTGCAAGATGAGTTATGAAAAAAAATCCAAGAAACTAAAGGTTGCTGAGGAGATACTGCCTAGTGATTGGTCTGAATTTGTTAGCTAAATAGATACCATGCTCTGATCATTCATATTGTCAGAAGTACCAGAAACATACAATTTAAATTAAAAAATAAAAACTTTTTGAAAGAAGAGAACAAGAGATAGCAAAAATCATCATGAACTTTATAACAGGGGGAAATACCCAGAAGGGTTAGTGAGACATACATGCAGAACACTAACACAGAATGCATAGTATCATTTTAAATTTTGGACTGTCATCTTGGACAAAGTGTCAGACCAAAGTGTTTCAATATGAAATGAACTTTGGGTCTAATTTCCAAGAGACCTCCTGCTTTTCACACAAATCATACTACAAGCACCACATAAGCATTTCTGGAACACTGACACCATCATTCTGCAACTGAAAAGTATATGGAAGTGTTAGCTTAACACCATTCTGTGTTACTACAGAGCTACATAGCAGGTGCCTGCAAATTCAAATCAGAAATGGGTTTATTTATTAAATTTATATTAAGAATATTGTAATTTTTTTTTATTCAACAGCTGACATTTAACATTATTTGATAATACTTTGTTAAGCCAGCAAAACTTAAGCTACTGTACTTATAATAACATATAAGGAGGGGAAAAAAGTTATGACAGTTTTTATATGTGAAGATGTTTGTATGTGCCAAGCACATTTCTAGGCTTCATTTCTCCTTCCCACCTGGAAATTAGAATTTGTTTCCAGAGAAGTGAGTTGGAAGGGAGAATGAGTAATTTATCTCAGACGTTACTTTTTATTATTTTGTTATTATACTTAAAACATGTTTTTTTAAAAAAAAAATTCAAAAATCAGTTTGTTCTCCATATATTAAATTTTGACACATTTCTTGCTCTGTATTATTTGAAAGTGTCTTATGCTGCAGTTACAGGAATTACAGCAGAAGAAAGTAGAGGAGATGATGCCCCCCTACCTAACAATTACTTTGTACTGGTGCCAACGCCTGCAGTCCTGCAGCACTGCAACAGGTATAATGCCCAAGACAGGTACCAGCCAAGGCTAGACTTCTGCCTTTTTATATCAGTCTTGATCGGAGTCTTCGCAAAGATAAAATTTCACTAATTTATTTTATGAGACTACTAAGTTTTAACTCTACATAAAACTTTTCACACTCTGGGGGATCATATTCTGCTCGCTTTACAAATTCAAATTTAACTGTTTTCAAATTTGCTATACATTCTGGTTAGCTGAGTGCAGAAAGAGATAAAACGCTGAAAAGCAGCTCCCTGTGAGAAAAATTAGTTCTCCAGCAAAGAGTAGTTGGTTCTTCTCAAAAATACCTGAAAAGACCCTTCCCCTGGACAGCTGGATTGTTGTTCAATCCCCAAAACTGTTTTATTCAACTTTGTTAAAAATGAAAAAAAAATATAAATTAAAACAATTGTAGTAAACCTCAGCTATGCAAAAAACAAAACAATAAACACAAGAGCAATAGCAACATTTTTAAAATGTGAAAACAAAACAAGATTTTGCAATGCTTTTTAAACATATAAAGGGATATACTTGTAGGATTACAACAAGCAAACCCATTTTCAAATCTCCCAATATACTTGAAAGCAAATAGTACTAGACTACTTTTGCACAGTTCTGTTGAAAGCACCCCAAAAAAGCCAAGTATTAGTATTTATTGTATGTACCAGCCTGCAAAAATACCACTTTCAAATATTTCCCTAAATATCTCAGTTAATTTCCACCCTAACACTTAATTTAATTTCCATGGTAAGAAATCAAAACATCCATTTTCCACCCAAACAAATCTATTTTCAAAACATATCAATGTTTTTACCCACATACCCACATGCCCGCACATTCAATCCTCCCAGGTCTGCCTGGGTAATCCTGTCTCATGAACTCATGAGCAAATGGCACATGACATTAATTAGAAGCTCATATAAAGTAATTCTTACAGAATCCTGTATGTTAAAGGTCACTCTTGGCCCAGGAGATGCTGCATCTACACGGATATCTGGGAGATCTTCACTGTCTCCAAGTCGAGAGCTATAAGGAAAGACAGTAAGAATATCTTGTCAAGTCTTTATTACAGGATGTAGCGTCCCTGTGCACGTTTAACTATGCAAGTACAAAGCAATTAGAGAAGTGTGGTCAGTGCTTGCCATATCAGGGAATCAATTATTAAATCAGAATTGAAGCTTTAAGGTACATGAAAATGGAAGAGGAAGAGAAAGAAGCAAGGAAGGTACAAACTGTTCAGCTAGAGTGTGCACAAGGGTACACACAAAAACATTAGTTTTCAGAACATTCCTGTCTTCCAAACAGAGCTCCTTCTATCCAACCCAACCACATACAACTGCTGCCTAAAGTAAAAGCTCAAATCCAAGGAGTCCTCTGTTATCCCTCCTGTTACTGCTTTCATAGAGCTCAAACTCCAGAAGTTTACCTTGCCCTGTCCATTCTCTTCAGAGGTGGTCTCCCTGATGCTGAAATGCTCTTAGAGCGGCTATAGCTGGGTTTGTATCCGAGACCCCATTTGTCTTTCAACGAAGCAGCCTAAAATAAAAAAGAATGCTTAAATGAAACACTGAGGTGGTGCACCGTGAAAAAAAAAAAAAAAGGGTCTGGCAGGCTACCATCTATCAACATCTCTAGCCATTTCCCTTACACGAACTGACAGAAACATACAATTCAAGTGCTACTGTATTTGTTATATAACTTACTACTGCTTACCCTCATGCTGGATCGCCGAAGCTTCTTGCGAACATCTCGGCGGATGTCATTCACAGCCACTGACTCCAACTGCTGATACCGCTGAATTTCTTGATTTATAGTTCCTTCACTTGCACCTAATTTTCTGGAGATAAATTATGGCTGAGTATCTCACAAGTACATAACCACTACACACACTGTGTTAAATGATACACTGCTATCCCTGTAAAACATCCCACATTCAGTTTTTCAGTGGTTACTTATGATCAGTGTCACCTTTTCTGAATTCAGCTGCAGAAGACCTGCACTTATTTCACTATACAACTTCTAGTCAGGTATAATATTTCATCCTTTAGGATGACTCCTTGATTATATAGTTTCTACCTCCAAGTCATTCCACAGAACAACTACAAGACATAGAAAAAACTGCCATGCAAGTAGATCCATGTCAGCACGCTATGATGATAACCATGGTGGAGAACAAGAACAGATAGTGCAGCCACTCTCTCACTTCCCAAACCCCTAGATTTAAAGGCTTTCTGTGCACTTGCAGTCACAAGTTTTTATTAAAAACAACTATGCCAAGGCAGAGAATCACCAGCAGGCTGAAGGCTGCTGCTGCTGCAGCAGCCTGACAGTCACGTCACACAAAAGACAGTTTTCTATAGAAGATTACATTCTGCGGGAATATCACCGCTAAATAATTCACAGAACTCTGATGTCAGCTAGTTTGAATAAATCAAGATTTACCAAGGTATTAAAACACTCAAAATAGAAGGCTGTAAAACGTTAACTTTGATTCTTGTATTCACATTTTGAGAAACACTTAACCTAAGATCAAAAGTTAAATTACAATTGCCTTCCAACTGCTCACAGTAATTTTATTTCAAGTACAAACACTAAAACATGCCTCTTCTGTATTATTTAACGCATAATTTTCAAGATCTATATTACCATCCTAAATAGATCAATTTATAGTAAAAGTGCCTTAGGAAAAAAATAAAGAAAGCAGAAAAAAATACTAAAAATGATTAATACAATTTGCATTCCCCTTTGTCTGTGAGAATTTTAAAATGAATTCTTTCTTAAGACTTTTCTCACATATAGCATGAGTTTTAATTTTAGAAAAACATCATGAAAGACACAAAAATAGACAATGTAAATTAAATTTATTCTGCTTTCACTGAACAGGACATGATAAAGCAATATATTTTGTTAATCAGTGCAAGAGAAACCAACATGCAACTATAGTTTGGGATTGGTAAAACAAACAAACAAAAAACCTCCTGATGATCCAGAAGGAACAGAGACTGATATGACACTTGAAGAGTGTCATATTCACTTCAAATTGAGAGTACTTGCTCATCTTATTTTTTCTTAGGCAGTCATCAAGGACAATTTTCTTAAGTAAAATAATAATTTCCAACTGAGTATTGCAAATGTTTCAAAATATGACATAGGTAAAACAAAACAAAAAACAATTTCATGTGCAGTTTTGTTATTCCTCTATCTTACGCAATTTAAAACAGAACTACATGAAGGAAATCCCAACTTACTTTAAATCATCAATTACTTTAGCTTGCTCATTGAGTTCTCTAATATCGACTAGACGCTTCACAAATTTTCTTCCTCGCTGCTCTCCAGTTTGGATACTAGAGGCTCCTTGTCGTCGGTGATCAACAATCTCCTATTTAAAGTAAACATTTCATTAGTGTCCTCCTAAAAACTGGCCATGAGTACCATTTAACAACAGACAATTTGAATTTCACACCTTAAAATTTGGAATATTGCATGCAAAAAGAATCATTTTCCACTCAAAAGGCAGCTGATTGAAATTTTCCAGTGATCTGAATCCCATCATTCAATTAGACACACTTTAGCTACTACATACATGTCCCCATGAGCAGGATCTGCCTGCTTTCCTATGTGATGTGCTAGACTGAGGAGAGTCACAGTTCGCTGACCCCAAAAGATACTCTACAGGAACAGAGTATCGGTGGCTTGGAGGGCTCAAACCCAGCAGGTGATTTACAATCCGCTGCCCAAATGTTAGCTTGCGTGCATCTCCGCATAATGAACCTCCACCTGATTTCTAAACAACAAACACGACCGTTAGTATTCTGGAATTAAGTTTGCACTTGCGCAGGCAAGAGACATTTAAGACATCCATTGAAGAGCATCTGGTAAACAGGTTTTACATGAAACCCAAAAGCAAGGTTATTGAGCAGAGGTACCAAAAAGAATTTTTTTTCTAATTGGCTTATCATGTTAGTAACTTCTTTTCCTGTTTTCTAAGCAAACATATCTACAGGCACAGCTTTTCCAAAGAAGATATCTGAAATTAGGTACCATATTTTCATGTTTCCAAATCGAAATCCATAGCACTACATAAGAGCAGGAGAAATACTATCTATGTTTTCTTGTCTTCTAACTCTCTGTTTGAAAGACAAGCTAACAAACTACTTTATAACATGAATTATATTATCACATGAATTATATATATATGTCTGCAAACAGAGAGGAGCATGCTGGATGCAAAAACTCAAGGCTAAAACCTTTCCATTTGATGAAAAACTTTGACAAGGCTTTTTTAACTATTAGCATTTATTTGGGTTGATTCACTTACTGCATGTATAGTGGGTGACATAGTGTCAACTTCGTCCTCATCTGACAGGTCAGCTATGTTTACAGAATTGAGGTCAGCAATATCATCAATATCTTCTTCTCCTGTCAATGTTGTTAGAGTGTTGCCTAAAGCATTTAGTCTCTTCCCAATGTTTGGATCCATGTGGACATCAATACCACACATCTTCCATAACACATTAAGTGTCCAGGTTCCAGCACTACTACTTTCTGGATTAAAAAGAAAAAAAGTAAGTCTTAAACATTTTTTTCGTCTTGCAAAGTGTTCCCACACTGGGTCTCCCATTAGTTTGCCAAGACCATGTTTGTCCGCTATAAACAACTGTTTTCTCCACCTTGAAGAACTTTGAGGAAAACCTTTTCCACAACTGAAATGCTCTTTAGAAGTACCTCACAGGCAGTAAACTATGTTTCTTTCACAAATGATGCACACAAACACAACTGAAAAAATTAAAATCCCTTGAGCCAAGCTGATCACCAGGAAAGGAGATAAGCACCTCACAACTCAGTTCTCACAATTTCAGCCAAGTACACTATTAAAGAACAGGGTTTCTAAAACCAAGAAACTTAAAAGCATGACCATCTAAAAGAAGAAGTGCCGGGCTATTTATAGATGAAGTACTGAATAAAAATGCTGGAAGATGTCATAATACATTGTATGAATATTCTACTGAATATTCATACATAAATTCATAAAACTCTTTCCAGGAGTTTTCTAGTCAGTGACACTTTTCAACATCAAAATACAAAAACTGCTTTAACAGAATGAGCATACTAAGACACAAACTCATATTACCTGCTGCAGCTTGTCCCGTTGTCCTAGAACATACTTCGTACGTACCATCCGGCACAACACCTGCATAGGAAACACACTGGTTAGGCACTGTTCTTCAACCCTTGTTCAATTTCACCTCAGCTTCAGGCCATGCACTAATAAAGTATGAGAGGCACTACAGTGGCCTTTTTATTCTATTCAAATTATTTTATTCTTATTTGGTAAATTACTTGGGAACATCCAAGTTGCTATACTCCAATAATTCTGCATAAATTCAACAACCGTTACCATAATGTAAGTGAAAATAATTTATATTTAACTACTAAAAGCTTACTGAGATCTTATGAAGTTAATATAAAAGCAACACATTCAACTCCAATATTTGTCAGACAGAATGTAGAGAAATACATATAAGAAGAAATGCAATGAAATCCTTAATAAAGAAAAATATCATTTAGCGGCAATACAACTTTTTAAGTCTGTATTCTTTCAGTTTCAAAAGGCCAAAGCCTTCCCTTTATCTTTTGGAGAAATTTTCAGTAGTTTTGAAGGCACAGGAAAATGTAAGGGGGATGACTTAGAAGTGAAATGCGATTGTCCAGAAAATGGTCGACACTTACATGCATTCATGACTAGATCTCCTCGTATTTCTGGTTTCCAATCATCCCAACTTGTCTCAAAGCCATCGGCAAAGCGGATACAAAAGTTTTTAAAATGACCTTTGCTAACTAAAGACTCTGAGGAGCAGGCAGTGATTAATGTACTTTCAATGGTCAGGACTAAAGCAGAGCCAGTGTCGAGATCAGCAGTGTGGTTAGACTGGAAAGTAAAATCAGAGAGAAAATTTACTGATGATTGCAAAGTGATATAACTTCATGAAAATGAAAACATGTACATTTTTCTGTTTAGTAAATCATATTCTCATTCCTTACTTTGATTAAATAAAAACACAATTAGAAAACTATGTTAAAGCCAACAGGTTCAGAGTTTCTCTGCTAATAAGCCCACAAAATGAACGGGAATTTCTGATGGCAAGTTCCAGTAAAACATGTTTCACCTGAAACCTTCCCAAGGATTTCTCAAGGTACTGAGCTCATATATGGTATAAGCAAGAAGCCATTATGTTGTCTCAAATCGGGCACACCAACTCACCACTGCACAACCTCAGCCTTCCATGAACAAGAATATCACTTCTGCCGTAAGTAATGTCACCACTGCAATGTCAGCATCCTATATTTCTATGTTAATGTGGTGGCAAATTAATTTCTCTGAATAATAATCTCTGCATCACATCGCACATCACATACAAATGGATATTTCCCAGACTACTGTACTTCCCTTTAGACATTTTGATTACCTGAGGTGTGTTTGTGATGGGCAGGCAAATTCCTAAGTCATTGACAGTCAGCTGCAGAAAAAGAGTTCCGAAAGCCTGGGCAGATGTTTGCTGGATTCCTGGAAGCATATCTACTACTTCTTTGGTGGCCATATGAATATCTTTATGTAAAGCCATCCTCTGCTCATTCCAGTTGTCATAAGCAGCCTTGTAATTCAGCCAAAATAATACAGCTTTATGAAGAAAAACGGAAGTGAACAAAAACAAAATAAAAAAGTGCACATGTTCATTGAAACTTCATTTTTCTCACTTTTACTGTTTCTCCCTTAATAGATAAGATGCAGTCTTAAAGTAATGCATGTGAGTGCAAACACATACACACACATTCAGAATGTAGAGACCAGTCTTACGCTGCAAGGGCAAAGACAGATAAAGTTCACATTAAAATACAGAAAACGATGATATTCTCAATATTACACATTTATAAAGACTTGCAAAACAGCTCCCTGAAACCCACCTGAAAACTAATCACCTCAGCAAATGAAACTCATTGCCAATAGGAGTTATTAATCCATTTGTGTACAGTAAATCTCCTAAGTTCCTTAATTAGTTTATTTTACTCGGTATTTCTATTCAGCCTGAGCAACAAAGACTTGAATCATCAAGCTTCTACAAAAAATACATCTTGGTCAAGAAAAAAATAGATTTTTGACAACTGCCTCTCTTAATACCTCTATCAAAGGCCACAGGCTGAGCAAAAACAATTGGTCTGTTCAGAGTAATAAGCACAGCTTCTCTATCTGATGAACCACTGATTTCTTCTCGAAGAGCATTTCTTAATCCAATTCTTGTCTTAAAATAGGCAACTTGATGGAAGTCTGAACCAGCTTCTTCATAAACCTTAAAATATTCAGAAAAATAAAAAAGAAAAACAAAGGAGGGAGGACAAAAACAAGAGGGCACATTGCAACAGAGAGGGAGGGAGGAAAAAAATTGGGTTAATTATTGAATTTGACAAAATGAAAAATTTACAATAAGTACTATTGCAATAAGTGGCATTTCCTTTACCTTTTTTTCCCCTATTGAAAGTACTTCTAAGCATATTCAACTTCCATTAATTTCTGATTGCAATGATATTTTCTTATTTTATCATGAAAAATTAAATAACGTAACTATTTATCCATATCCTTTGTAATGACATACATTTACAGGTTCTAAGGCTTTCATTTTTTGGCAGAGTCATCACAAAATATTCTATCACATAGTTTGTGATTTCAGGTGACAGTGAGTTTAAGAATCCTAGAGATACAACTGAACTATATCAGACAAACGAGGTAAAAATGTAGGTCAATAGAAATTTATATTACACCTAACTTTATTATTTCATGCATGCACCCTAAAAATGAAAACAATATTAATAAAAATTCTGAACTGGGCTCAGTAGTAAGGCCAACACTGTTGTAAGAGGTAAATAAGTTCCAAAATATTAATGGAGGATGAAAAGAGGGGGTTGGGAAAAAAAAAAAAAGGCACTTTACTGTCTCTTCTGTAATACATGTATACTGGTCTTCATATGAAAAATTTGCTAACTCTTCCAAGAAAGCTACCCTCAGTTACTTCTCACCCTGAAGTAAACAAATTGATTTTGAACCACTACAATATATACAAGATATATTCCACAATTTTGTATGCTGCAGAATAGTCAAACTTTTCAGAAACTAAAATAAAATAAAAATCCCAACAGCCCCACACCCACTCCATAGCCAAATCAGAAAGACAACAAACAGTTTCTGTTTTGTTCTACATTTTTCAATCACCCTCTGTTTATTAACAAAGTCTGGACTGCTGCATGCCAAGATGCTGAGCACTAACCTGATGTTTAACAATCTGTCCTAATGCCAGATTTAGATCCACCTGGCATTTACCAAACAGTTTGAGGTAGCTGCTACTTCCCGGCATTGCTTTGGTTTGTAGTCTGTTGGAGAGTTCAAGTTCTATTAATCCAGTTTCAAATCTCACAGCCCGCATTGAGGGAGTTGTGGCTGTTACTTGAATTCCCTAGCAAATAAACAAGGTATAAAGTTACTTACGATCTGGCTCAGAGACATAAAAAGAATTGGGGAAAAAGTCTTCACTTTGCAACAAAAAAATAAGAGGACATAATGATTTTTCATGTGGTGTCATGGGTGTCACTGAGTTATTTTAAAAAGATGACAGGAACCGAACTTTAAATTGGGACTTTTTCTTCATGCAGAGAATTCTCAATTCAGAGCTTTGAGGTAACGATCCAAGCACTCAGTCATTAATGGCACCTGAAACAATCATTTTGTTATTACAAGACTACCTTAAACTGTAGGCTCAAGGAGTAAAGAAGAATTTTGGGCTTCTCTCCATCTGTTGTGCCATCATGTTCATTCCAAAGAGGTATTGGCTGTTCCCCTCCTGTATATATTAAGCGTACATAATCAGTTTTAACAAAGAAAACATAAATACATATATAAAAAGTAAAAAGTTTAGTTTCAACCAATAGTTTGCTGAAGATATATAAAATCACATATAGAAGGTTCAAGACAAAACTTCCTTTAAATTAACCGAAAATAAGTAGTAAACACATCAAGTATTGTGCAAACTGCATGAAAAGCACTGCTATCATATGCCTAATTTCTAATGTCAGAAGAAAAGATTATAGTGCAATTATTTTCATACACTGTTGGTTCCCAATCCTGGCATATTGCCAGGATATACCTTTACAGCTTAAGAAACAATGTATGTTTCCATAACACACCGATAAAGGATACAACATGGAATAATTCTGCAGTTATTCTCTATATGGGATTTTGATCAAAATGCTACTTTTCTTTGGGGAAAAAAAAAAAAAAAAAACTTTGAGGAACAGAAACTAGTCTACAATGGCAGAAATTTCTGGAGTTTACAGCATGATGCACAAACCAGGCAAATAAATAGCTAAATGCCTTTCAATATGGTTCTAGAGCTTGTTATCCGCAAAGGATCAGTAAGTTCTCAATTGTGAGACTCTAGGCAATAGAAGCATTACTATTTTACCACTATTTTACTACGACACAGCCGTTTTCCTCAGAAGAATTCCCCACCACTTGTATCATTTTTAAGGTGGGGAAAGTGAATACGAGATGTACACAAAGGCAACATAGGAGAGGCCGTATCAAGAGTCGGTCATTCTCCACACCGGACTCAGTGTCTATTTTGCTTTACAGCAAAACCCCTCGGGTCCAGAACTGCCACAGACACTTCCAGAACCCCTAATGTTACTTCAAACTGTAACTTTGCTGCTGGCTGCTGAGCAGTACTAGATGCAAAGTGGTGGTGTTTGTGAAACAAACACTTAACCAGAGAAACAAGTACTATCATCAACCAAAGCTTAAAACCACATTAAGTAACAGCTTTCAGTGTTTCTACTTACCTGAAACCTTTTGTATGACTTCATTTACTTCCTTCATGAACACTTTTTGTACAAATACCAAATGATTTAATAAGTCAGTTGTGAGATTATGTTCAAAGGAGCCAACCTGCCAAAATACAAATTTTTTAAAACACAACTTTTAAACAGTTACCATAGCTAAGTTTTCAAAACAATATCATTTTATTTTTTTAATATACATATTTAAATCATAATATAACTGCATCATTATTAGCATAAAAAAGGTATGTGGAACAGTTTTGCAATTTTTCTGTTTTAAGTACCTATGAAAAAAAGGTGGTGGACATAAACTATTATATAAAAAAGTGAGAACAAATAACAAATAACAAGTGAGAATAAATAACAATTTATTCTCTTGTCTTGCAAGTTTGGTTTAAACAATAAAATGCAAGACTTCACAGAATTGCATGGAAGTTTGTGAACTGATACTTAATTTCAGTTTATGCTGAACATCTTCAAATTAAGAACAAATCCTAACATCTTTCTCTAGCAAGGACAACACCCAAATGGGTTGTTCAAATAGAAGCACCTAATACATTTCTCGTGGAAGGATACGAACTTTGCAAGTCTCCATTACAGGTGCACTATACAATTTAACTGACTAAGTAAGGGTGGCTAGTAGAAAGGCTTTTTCCAACTCAATCATTTTTTTAGCTTTCTATCTATCTATCCACTGTGAAAATTATCTGTAGTAGTCTGCATACAACACGTAAACAAAACAATGCCTACAAACAGAAGATTTTAGATAATTTTGAAGCTATTTGTAGCTTCATCTGTAGCTGTATCTGTATTGATGAAGAAATAAAACAATAGCCCCATGTAGCTTTCCAACTTAATAAGAAATCCTGCAAAATACATAACAAAAATGGTCTACCTGATCTAATGCATCAGTTTAAAATTACATTGCTTCTGAATCATCTGCATAATATATTTGTCTACATCGTTCATGAGAACTATTGTAATTTGCCCCCTACACACCTTCCCTGTTCAAAATTTTCCACAGATAGTGCTCTTGACTGTTTACTATGTTAGCTGCTCATCCAACTGAGGACTGAAAGAAATTCTACTTCAGTCTCATGCAACTACAAAAAACATATTTGGATCAAGCTGCAAACCCAAGAGATCTGGAGTAGGCAAATAATTTAGCTGAACAAGTCAAAAAGATGCACACGCAGAAATGTAACAGATGGAAATATCCAACAAGTTCCTAGAGAGGGCTACAATCTACTACTACTACACCTACTTCAGCCACGCAACGTAGGTAGTTCCCTTGCAGGTAGTAGCCTTGTTTAGCAGGAAGCTCATCTATGCTCCATATTTGGTCTGAGTAAGTATCATGTTCTTCCATGATGTATTTGCCTGACATAGTGACAGGAGGAAGGTTAAGACTTGCTGAAGGAGGAATGGTTGACATATCAGTGGCAGAGACTTTAGAAGTGAAGCGCAACCTGTGACTCGGAAGTTCAAAAGTAAATCTCGTTTGGGCACCTGTGGAAGGAAGATGGGGAGAAAAAGTATCACAAAAGGTAAGTTTTCATTTGTTTTTAAATTTAAGAACATTTTTGGAATAAAATCTTAAAATTTTATTAAAGTTAGGGGCATTGATCTCTAGAGCTATAAATATCTAACCACGTGATTATTAAACCAAAAAATATATACATGTATCATTGTAATAAGATAAAGAAGAAAGTCTAATTATCTACCTATTACATCTACCTACCATCTACATCTACCTACCATCTATTACAACAATATAAATTCTCTACATGGTCCCATCTAATTGATGTCAGCATTCAAAAAAACCAAACAAGACAAAAGAGAACAAAACAAACAAAAACTAGGCCAACAGCAGCAGAGTCAAAACTATAGTAGTAACTCAACATAAATGTTCAGTCCTCTTGTTATTTTTCTAGCAAAAGAAAACTAAAAGCAATTTTTCTTATAGTTTCAGAGAAACATTACCTGTCATTCCATGACTCCTCATTCTTCCCATCTTATATTCTGCCTTTAGAGAGGGCAAAAGTGCTGCTCCAATAGCTATACCATCTATCATGGCACTAAATTTTAAAACTATAGGCTTTTTTTCCAAGCCTTCAGGCAGTTGTGGAAATTCATTTGTTTCAACAGGTGTTTGATTAATGCTTGTTGGAGTCTTTTCAGAGGGCAAGGGGGTTGCAACATCTTCCTTTGTAGACTGGGTGCTATTTTTCAAGACAAAGATGAGAAAATAGTGTTATTGTAGCATTATATAGAGCTAGTTTGACTCTCTCACAAATGCTCGAAGTTACACAAGCCCATAAACTGGTGACAATAAGGGGTATCCACAAGCACCTTCCAAACAAACTTACGCCGTTGATGGTTGCCTGATGAGATCTGAAATCTGCTTGGAGAGCTGATGGGAGCTCCGCACCATCATGCTGTGCAGCGTGGCAGGGTGCTGCGGAATATTGATGCTAATCGCTCCGACTTTGACCACAGCAGCGTTGTTTGTTTTCAATCCCCTTTGGGCACTGTATAGAGCCTGAGATTTGGCAATACTGCATTTCACTACAGTTCTAACAGAAAAGGAAAAAGGATTTGTTTGCAGATCTTCCAAAACAATTAGACTTTTATGTTAAAAGTAGTTTTTCAAAGTTAGCTGAATTGTCTAGTAGGAACATATGTGATTTTGTTTAGGATCAACATACACATTACTTCTGCTTTCACTTTACACACATAGATGCACTACATGCCACAGACAACTACAGAACATTTAAGAGAACTACCAGGCATGCACTGCAAAAACACAGCTGTTAAACTGAATCTTGGGTAATGTGAGACCATTTGAGTTTACACACATCAGACTTGACATACATAGACAATTTTCACGAGCTGAAACGAGGAAGAGCCTTCTATTTCAACTCTTCTTTTAGAAATAATAATGAATCATCCTTTATGTAAAATTACCTTGTAAAATCTAATTCTAGCATCCAAAAAGGCCAATGGAAGAAAGAGTAACAAATTTAGCTAATGATATATAGGTTAGTGAAATAATAGTGATGTTTAAATGATGCACACTATTCCAAAATAGGATCTTCAAACTTTACTGTAATGCTAAGAAAGATGTGGTTCACTGTAGTTACATAATATAAAAATATAACTGTACATATTAGTAAATGTTGATGTCAGAAAGAAGTTTTGACATATCAAAATTCACTAAACTCTTACTAAAAATGATGTGTGCAGTAATACTCTCACGTTCCTCATTTCAGATCATTTACTAGAGGGCTCCTCAAGAGGAAAACACTATGTAGTCAGTTTTCAAGATGTAGTACATGAGCTGAAATGTCCAAAAAGCAAACACTGTGAAACTGCAACATTCAACAGAAGTCCTTTGACATTAACTTTTACAGGACTGCACTATGATTTAATTTGCTCTGTGGACAGTTTGGTTTCATAGTGATAATCACATTATTCAAGCAAATCTCCCCCTAAAGAAATTTCTCCTTGAAGCCTTAGCACAGGGCTCATCACCACCTGAAATACTGGTCAGCTCAAAGTCTCCCATGGCTGTGACTATCAGAAAGATTTTCTGCTTATAACACCACAGTCCAGAGCACTGCAATGCACCCACATACCTCTCAACAGTACATTAGTTTACTGAGGCTATAGAAAACTTTCCCATTTCCACAGCTATGCAAAAGCTACAAGAGAGCTAAAGTTACTGATTACAATTTTAGGGTCGAAGGTGAAATAGAAATTTTGTGAAAGTATTTTAAGAATATACAAAAGTTTAAAGAAGGAGGCAAATCAGCTGGAATGTTCAGAAAAAAAAATAGAAATGTACATATTAAGAAATGCTTACTCTACCTCTTTAAAATTAAAACAAAACAGAAATGGGTTATTTCTCTGTTCATGCTTTGGCAGGTTCCCTACTCAGATTTGCTCCTGAAAGTGCTAGTGTTCTGATTCACCTGTTATAAAGTCAGCCAAGAATACATCTTCTCCATCAATAACAACTCTATTAGCTGCTCAGACATCAGAAGGACAACTTTCAACTTGAGGGAAGTTGGAAGCTCTTTTCCTAATCTGTCTCAAATAGACAGCGCAGTCAATCTCTCTTTTTTCAAGAAGTTGAAAACAAATATAGTTTGAATTAAAAACAGTTCTATAGTAAATCTAAGCATATGAATCCATATATCTATATTGTTGTCATAGGAGAACTGGATGAGAAGGAATCCTATTTGATCTGGACTTCCCAAATACTCAGCAAGGCTAACTGTGCTTCTCTACCAAGGAATTTCCACATTTCAAGAAACTGTCACTTGCTCACTAGCACAAACAGAGTGAAGAGGCTGTGCATGTACTCCGAGTGGGCACTGAATGTTATATGGCTGCAGTTTGTTTGCATATGGTGAGATGTCCATAACAGATTTGGCTTGTTGTTTTTAAAACAGCTGATTTAAGTTACATATGAATAATGTATTCATAAGTAATTCTGTGTTCTTAAATCAATTCCATAAACAGTCCCTCTCCAGACAACTTGCAAGCAAAGCTTTGTTCTACTACGGAACAGACTACAAGGCAAATAATCAATGTAAAAGATATTAGAGAACATTAGAAAGACATCAGCAGAAAGTCACTAACACAGAAATTACCACAGACCAAAATTCAGGCAGCAGAATTTCTTCTGAACCAGAGGCTGTACTGTATTCAAGACTCATCAAACAGATCTACCTACTCTACCTCAACTTGCCCAGTCCAAATTTTTATTTTTGCTGATCGCATAATTCAGTTGTGAACTCCACTGTTCATTTATGTGAAACAGGAGAAAGGATTTGCTTTTACTGGCTTTAAGTTACTAGTAGTCATGACGTAGGAAAAAGTAAATGAGTAATTGCTTCTTATCCATCTTCATTACATCATTTGTGATTTTAGAGTCTACTGTTATCTCCTTTCAGGATCATCATTTATACAAACATTTTGAAGTTTACTTGCATTATCATGATCCTGAATTTGCAGAAATGCTGTAACAAATAGCAACTGTACTAGGTCCTACTAGGTCCTACCAAAAGATACACACCAGTGGTCTAATATAGAAAGAGAATCCCATCCAGAGAGTAAAACTTAGGAGAAAAAAGAAAAATAAAGACAAAGAGCCCCCAGTTTTTGGCTCCATTAATTTTCTTCTTCAAGCACTGCAGCCTCACAGGACATCAGGCCTTCCAGGCTGCCCACTGTACCATTTCTCATCTTCAACAATTAGATTTCAACTTAGTAAGGCTCTCTGGGCGTAGCAGCAGGAAGAAGGCAACTAGAAAGAAACACTGCAACCTTTCTACGATGAAACATCTACATATGCTATAGGAACCTGGGAGACATGAAGGGGGTTCACCTTCATGTACAGCAGATGCCCTAGCATAGTTTTAAGGGAAACATTTTAAGTCAGTTTACTTAGTAATTAGGCCGAGCACTGATGAAAATAAAGACAGGAGTAGTCCGGCTCACGCTGAAAACAGGACATGTTCTACCACTCCAATCACAATCGTTCTTAAGTTAAAAAACTGCCTAATCTATATATTGCTTTACAGCTATCAACATTAAAATAAGCACAGAAATAAATCTCATAAAATAGATCTAAAGAATAGTGAAACCATTCTGCCAGTGCAGTAGTGACTGTATAGTGTAATATCTGCCCTATGAGCTAGACTGTTGAACTGAAAATATACTAGTTTTTCTTAATAGATATTAGGAGACTACATAAAATCTTATGGAAGTATTATTAGATGTTAAACTGAAAGGTATTCCAGCAGCCTCTGGCTACAGTCACACACAGGAGGAAGGCAGCCATTAACTACACAACACAGAGTTATTGCAAGACTATTAAATGTAATAATATGACATACAGAAACTCTTGTTTGGCTGTGCTTGTAGGAGATGTAGGAAAATCCTCCAGTCTACAGATGAAGATTGAAGAGAAAGCAAGAGAAATAAAAACAAAGCAAATAAAGAATAAACATTCATGCAAAATTAGTTAGGTAATTACTTGTAACCCACAATATGACAAATATTTTCAAACTAAACAAGTTGAAGGAGGGGCTTTTGTCTGTTTCATCCTTTTCTTTTGTAGCCTGCTCTTACATGAAAGTTCAGTAAAATTACATCATAAGAACAAAAACATTAAGAAATCCAGCCAACCTCAGAAATAGATGGTTGTCAAATGAGAACTTGTATTAATCCTTCTGAGATGCTTTTGACAAACGATTTAGTTGGCAATATTAAAAAAAAAAGCTACATGCTTATAATTCTCTACAATATCTTCCAAACAAAACAGGAAATAAAGAGGAAAAAAATATTAATTAAAAAAAGACTCAAGTCACTATTTAGCCCTTTTTCTAAAACATCACTAGTATTCCAGGTCACATACTGAGGGTTACCCAGCTAACACCAAAACCATGTGAGGGTGATCTGTATTACAAAGAGTTGTAGCTTAACTGTTCTTTTGCAACTCAAATATAAAGAAAATCAGATGGAAAAAAAATAAATATGCATGCCTTCTTTGTAAACCTGGCAAAAATGACAGTGGGAATGCTGAGCAAGTCGTTTCAGGTGTTTGTGCACAAAAAGTACTGGGGAGGGTTTTGTTTGGTTGGTTTTCGAGTTTAATCACATCAATCGTGTATAAGGGTGATAGCCATTAGAATGGTAAAATAACAAAGAAACATGCAATGTGGCTGTTTGAAAAGATACCTATTATTGAAGCAATATAGATCTTAAATGACAATAATCTGCATCAAGAGCTCAAATAGTCCTTTTAAAATTCCTTGTATCAATGGAATCTACAAGCTTCAAAAACAATCAGAAGCATAACAGAAACAATACTCAGACAATATAAGAAACTTTCTGTGTGTATATCACAGGTAACAAAACTGTTTCAGAGAGTCTTACTTTGAGTTTTGGGTGTTTCTATTTTTTTGAACAAGAGGATCTATCTCCTGTGAGACAGTCAAGTCATTTATCCATTTAAATTGGCATCCACAATCAGTTCTGAGGTTACTATTGTTTCTTAATAGAAACAAGCAGGAACTTATATTTATCACACCTGTACATCTGTATTTATCACACTTGTACATCTTATACACCTGTACATCTAGAACTTGGAGACCGGATGCCATAGGCTGAACACTGTTCATATATTCATCAAATTCCATAGTTCTCAGCATACTCAATAAGTAACCACATTACCTCAAATTTTTGTTACACTATTAATGTAAATATTGATCACAAGCAGATTCTGCAAATTAAGGCAAACACACACAGTATTTTCTTACTATAATTACCAGTTTACAAGTAAAAGATAATATGCCAGGTAGAAAAGCCTCCTGTCAATGAGCACAATGCAATTAGATATTTAGGAATCAAACTTGGGCCCAATTTAGCAACAGTTGCAAGGTTACCCCTGAGGCTTTATGACTTCAAGGAATTTACCTAAAAAATGCATTTTCATTACGGCATTCTCCGTAGTAAGCTACATACCTTTGCTCACATCCCATGTATATCACACTTCTATGCACAAGAGTTTTTAAATTTCTGAATTGTTAGGTTTCATACTTACTGTATATTTGGGGTAATCCCCTCCAGCAGGACAATATTGACACCTCCTATGTGAGCAGTGGCACATGTCTCAGTCATCTTTTGATGAAGTACATCTTTAAGGAAGGAAAAAAAAAAGCAATATAGCAGCACTTAATTATTCAGGAGAGCACTTCCAGGTGTGTCTTCTGCTTTCAAAAATATGGCAGTAACAAGACAATTCAAACATAAGACAATTCAAACATAACAGCTTTAGTAATCATACAAATTAATATTGATTTGAAATTGTGAACAGAGGAAGAAAGCTTTCAAAAAGGCAAAGCTACATCTTCTGAAAGAACTTTGTGTGATTTTCAGAAAAAAAAAAGTTGTATATTTAAAATCCTAGTAAGTTGGCAATATTTTTAAAAGAAATATCAAATGCTGTTACACTCACCACACAAAGGCATAATACACATACATACAAATAAAACATCTTACACTTATACATACACAGTTACATGTTTACAAACATACATATGCATGTAGAACTGCTATTTAATTGGACTGCAGAGCATGTTTTAGCTTATGTCACCTTTCATTTTTTCTTTCAGGGTGAAACTGCCATGGATTCTCTTCAGTTCTGACTCCATGGTTAGACCCCCAATATCTGCCTCCAGGTGGGTACGATTGACCATGCCTATTCCAAAGACTATTAGAGTCACATGCTGTGGCTCTGAAGTCACCAGACTGCGTTTCCTCTGTGTCCTGCTCAAGCTGCTGTTATCTTGTTCGTTCTCAAACACCACCCTACAGGCAGGTTCGGTTGGGCTTCGGACACCTGCACAAACACAAAGGTGTTAGTCAAGGCTGCTTTACAAAATTTCCACTTATAAGTGAAACCAAGGACCACAACTTGCGCATGAACGGAAGTCTTTAGGCAAGTCATTTGGACCCCACTTTTTCAATCCTAACAGAAATAGTCAGCTGAACCAAATCCAACACACAGTTCTAAAGATTACAGATGAAATTTTGGCCCCAAATTTGTAAGCTTGGCCTGAATTCAGTGAAACTACTGTTTCACCATTTTCCCACTCTGACCTCAAAGCTAGGTTCCCAGAAGGAATTTCTGCTTAGTCATTCACAGCGCAGAAATGATCTCACTCCAGACCACTTGCTTATGCACTTGAACATTTTCTCAGAACAATAATATGGCATTTCCATTACCTCTTAAAAAGAAATTAGCCCCTGTAGAGAAGCACTCAATCTACTCAGTACACAATTAACTAGAAAAAGTTACCCATTTAAACATAGTCCAACTTTGTCTGGGTTGCACCCAGTGTAACAGAGTTGAACAAAATATCACATAACAATTTACAACCAATCAACCACCATGTAACTGTGCAATGAACTCGACCAAGTGTAGGAGTAAAAGAATGGAAGCAGAGATAACATTATATTTTTAAAGCTATCACATCAAAGTTTTGATTTGTATCGGATGCAAGCTTCAGAAGAACACATTTCAGCAAAGTATGCGCTCTTAAATTACTTGAATAAGGTTGTTTACCTGTTGGCCCAAAAGTTTCAGAAGATTTCTCTAAAATCCCAGTTGGATCAGAAATAAGTGAATAGAAGTTCAATAGCTTATACATATTTTGCCAACATTCAGCAGAAGGTTCACTCTGTTCTGACACGGTAATAGAGTCAGAGTCATCCATATGAATAGTCATGTGGTCAACTACATCTTTGGAACCTTTCCTGGATACTTTGGAAGTTCTTCTTTCTGACCTTCCCAAGGAATTCTTGTTCCGAGACTCCTTCTTATTATTCTCATTGTTGGATCGCTTGTTCTTGGCATTGTTCACTCTGTTGCCTCCATTAAGGCTTCCTCGAGAGCTTCGGCTAAAATCAGAAGAGCGGAAGTCTCTGTGTTTGCGGGTTTTAAAAGTAGGTGTTGGAGAGGCTGACCCAGCCGTGTATCTGCTCAGTTTGATGTCCGTCTGCGTGGCTTTGATATCATCAATCATTGTGCTGAA
Organism: Crypturellus tataupa; assembly: GCA_034781795.1. Taxonomy (NCBI): domain Eukaryota; kingdom Metazoa; phylum Chordata; class Aves; order Tinamiformes; family Tinamidae; genus Crypturellus; species Crypturellus tataupa. Next base: position 239,256 of record JAWLRI010000295.1, read on the forward strand.
CTGATGGATCAGACGAACCAGGGCCATATCTACATGCTGGCTTATAGACTGGCAAGAGATTGTAAAGTTGCAGTGAAAAGTATTGTAATATCGTTTATTCAGGTCATGAAAGGAAAAGGCACTTGTCGAATTCTGAGGTGTGCACATTGATTTCTCCATTACAACAGCACTAATACTGAAAGTTTCCAACATCAAAGCTGGTTTGAATTCAAGAGGAGGAAGATTGACAGCTCCTTGCCTGAGGAAAGAAAAGATACAAGTTATCGCTATGTTTCTTTCTAAGGCTAGCATGTAGGCCAATCTTTTTTACACAATAGTACATCTGATTTTCTGAATCCAATCTTGATTTCCCTTAAGACATCATCTTCTCATTGTAGTTCTGTACTGCAAATGAACTTTTATACTACCGTATTACTTAGTACTATCAAGGTTGTCACTCTTTTTTTTTTCTCTCTCTTCTACTAACACCTCATTTTGGAAGGCCATTTGTCAGTTATACCCTTAAGCTTTGCTGGAGATACTTGTGATGGAGGCAGGGCATTTTCATTTACTATGAAAATAACTTTTTTTTTAATTATCAAAAAGACCTATTCAAATACTCTCAAATTTTCAGATACTCTCAAATTTTCATTGAAAATTTTTCAGAAATTTTCAATTATTTAACAACATACCTTCGAGCTCGTTTGCTTTTCCTTTCCTTTGCTGTATCTGAATCAACAATATCTGCTCTAAGGCAATCCAAAGTTCCTGAGAATGAAAGGTGCTCTCCAAAGTACATTCTGTAGCAGAGTGGCATTGCATCCTGAGACTGAATTCCCGTGTAACTTAGAAGGGGCTTGAAAACAACCTACAAAAAAAAATCCACTGATTTACTTCTCATTGCCTATGTTTTTTATATATTACTTTTTCCTGCCACATGAGTTGTTGATCTACATCATTTACATGAGCTACATGATATAAAAAGCTTTAGAAACTCATTGACAGTGCTGTGGAACAGTAAAGAAGAAAAAAAGGCAGAAGCTTTACTGTTGTTTATTATTGTAAATCTGTTTTGTTGTTGTTGTTTTCTAAAGTAATGACTAGTTTTCTCCCACAGAATTCCAAAAGACAACAGCAGAAAAACCCTACCTGTGCATCTGCTAGCTGGACAGCAGGAAACCCTTGGTTACTCTCCTCTACACCTGCAATGTCATCCTGACTGGTGCTGTGCTGTGAATGGGTGCCGTCCAGGGTGTTCTGGTCACTGGACAAAACGGTGTTGAAGTCTGAGGCAGAGGGTATTGTAGGAAGGTTGGGCACCACCCCTAAAACATAAATACCCATGGAACACTAACACCACGGCAAACCTTCGCATTAATAAGTCCGCAAGCTCAGCTAGGTAAGCTTTGTAGAAACATATGTCACACAAACAGAAAGTCGAGGTTCTGACAAGTCCATAACTTCACAAAGAGAGCAGTTAGTTAGGATTAAGAAATAGTCTGATATTGCTGAAACAAGTATTAACTACAAGTAGTCCAAATCATGTTTGAAAACCATGAGAATATTTCCTTCTTTCTGTGCTGCTTCCCACAGCCTTTTGTCCAAACTGAAATCTGGAAGTATTTCATCACATCTGTTTAAAATGTCATAGAAAAATATTTGCCTGCACAATCAAAGTGAAGATTAATCACAGTTACGCACACGTTCTTATATTTTTTAACACTTAATGTGTAATGCAATGTTCATTTTTAGTCCCAATGCAAGACCCACTAATTAGATCTCTGTGGATCACTCTCTAGCCAAGTATGTTCTCTGTAAAAATGATTATGAACAGCCAGTTCCCCAAGTTGCAATTTTGAGTGCTCATCAAGACAGCAATCCAAGGGCAGAGCCACTGGCATCCTAAGCCATGAGACAGAGTTGTTCTGCAATGTCCATTAGGGCTGATTCTGAGCTGTAAGCTCTGTGGTCAGGACCACATGTCCCCACAGAAAAGTGGTTTGGATAGATCAGTCTCTGAGTTAGGCTGTCAGTTAAATTACAGAAATGTAAGGGTCTAAACAAACTACCACAGTTTCAGTAGAGAATAAAAACATTTTCTTTAAAAGCAGAACTGAAAGCCACTGTTAATTTTTGCAGTTGAACAGTTTACCAAAGAGCCACACTGCATGAGCAAACACATACAATACAAATATGTTTCTACAACCAGACTACTTGTACAGCATTAAAAAACAAAAGTCAACTCTGGAGTTGCTGGCCAAGATAAACACAATAAAATTTGAAAGACTTAACAGAAAAAAGTCATATTTGAAAATTCACATGTTACACGAATATAAATTAGGAAAGCGTTACGAAATTAATAAGATGCACTAATTTGTTACATATCTGTTGCTCTAGTATACTTTAACCTTTCACTAATGTATCCTTTCACTTTTCTCCCTCCCCTTACATCAGCTGACACTTCCCATCCCTGAAGATTAACAAGGCATATAAATCTCCTGTCTCCTTACATTTCGTCTCACAAAATGATCTGAGAAGGATGAGGCAACATGGGAGCAATCAGTCCAGAACCGCACACTGAACTGGCCATACCTGTTGGAAGGCTGTTATGTCCTGACTTGGTGGCCGGGCTCTCCTGCACCACACTCCCTCTGTTACCCACAGCATTTGACATCCAATTATAGAAACTCACAGACGACGGTTCAGACAGCAAAGGATGTTCGGATAACATGTCTGTGGCCACAGTATTTCCTAAGCACATCAATGATAAGCTTTAACATTCACCACAAAGACATAGCAAATGGCAGGTACATGGCACAATTTTACAGTCAATATATATTTACTGGTAAAAAATCAACAGGAGTCCTCAGGATATATTTTAGTGAACTAATAAGTCAAGCAACACTGTTGCAAACTACACACGCTACCACTGATGTTACACTTAACTGCTGCTTCAGTATAATTGTCTTTGCCTTTGTTCATCTTTAGCATAATTGGAGGGAGTCACTAAGAAATTAAAATACTTTTTTTTTCTAAATAATATTTCATCCCCCTAACAGCAAAGAAGAGAGACTGGGGGGGCAGAACAAACAATACCATACATTTTTTCCTGCCAAATCATAACAGTACACTCTGAGCACTAACAGATAACAAGAGCAATCTGCAGATTACTATTAGAAACTTAATGACTGGAACATTAGCTTTGATCAAGAAAACAAAAATTAATAAATACAGAATGATCAATTCATTTCCTTATCCAATTATAAAGAGTCATTTGTATAATTATATATGGTATAAACATACTGAAAAATCCTATGTAAAATGAGAATATTTTGTTTGGTTCTTGTCATCTGTCTCCCCAACTTGATGTATTTGTTGCCTCTTCAAGAGAGTGCAGTGATTTCTAGGAACTGCTAATAACAACTGCAATGTTTACTGAGGGGGAGAAAAATGTTTAAACAAAAATGACAATTCACAGTGAAAGTACAGTTCATTTTCTACCTAAACCATTAAAATAAAATCAGTTTCACTCCCCCTTCCACTTAGCATATATCCTACCTGTTCTTGTTAAAGAACTGCTTTTAACTGCAGTTGTACTTCTCTGAGGAGTCCCTTCTAAAAGATTATGCAGGCTGGGAAAACTTCCAGTGAGATAGCTGAGTAGACTCTCTTTCCTCGGACTTTCTCTGACTGCCATTCCAGACCGGCCGACGTGCACCGGGGAATCCGTAGCTGTATCCCCACTAGTGTAGCTTAAGGAATGATACGGATGGATACCCTTGTAGACAAAACATAATGAAGTTATGCGTAAACTGCAAAACAGAAGTTAACGCTACATGCCTAATAGAAGGCTGGAACACAGCTAATTTCAAAATTTCATTTCTAGAAGTTTCAAACAAGTTTTATTTCATTTTTGGCCAGCCTTACGCCATACAGGTATTGTGCATATGTAATATGTGAGTATATACCTGTGTGTGTGTATATATATGTATATATATATGCTATTATATTGAATTCTCAAATATTAATGATTTTATGTGTAAATGTGGTTTAAAAAAAGCCAGGTAGGAAACAGAATTGCTGGTGTGTTGAATTCAACTAAAGCAAGTGTACAGAAGAAATCACACTTGACTGGCAGAGTAGTCCATGCATTATAGGTACTTTTTAGAAAAGTATTTATTCATCTGCGAGAGCAACTGCAAGCCACCCTCCTCTCATGCGTGCTGCTATAAACTTACCTTTATTTTCAGAACAGAATCACTGTGTGTGTGAGTCTTGGATAGTTTTCTCATGATCTCAGCACCAGTCACAGGCCCAGAAGAGCCACCAGCAGGTGGAGGGCGATGGGCTGTTCCTTCTAGGAGCATTGTATGCTCGCTGACTGTAGCTGGAACAAGTAAACAATTGCTCTCGTTAGTATGTATATACAGGAAGCCAATAATATCTGTTATTAGATCCATTTATTTATAAACAAATTTCATCTCTAAACCTACACAAGGCAGCAAAATTTTCAGTCCACAAAAACTCTTGGTGAATAGAAGACCATATACAGAACACAAGCAAATAAAAAACCAATTCACTGATTCTGAATAGTTTGTTTCTGTCCAATCAAATGCAGCTATTTTAGAGGAGATGGTAAGAATTTCCATACTGTATGAATGCATACAGATTACACACACAAACATCCTTGTTGTTGCTATCATTTAGCTGGTAACTGCTATTTGGCTTTTTTCTTTTTAATTATTGTTTTCTCAACATTACATACATCTCATTTGAGAAAAAAACATAAGCATTATATTTATGAGTGATGTAATGTTATATATGGATGCTACAAACACAAAACAATTAAATCAAGTCAGTAATAGAGAGTATTCCAACAATGTGCATTTATTCATGTCCTTCCTCTCTATAATTCTCATTTAAAGTAGCTATACATCAAAGACAAATGGGACAACTAAATCAGTTGCTTACGTCAAACTGGCAATATGCTATCAGGAAACAGAAATTTGTGCAGAATGTGCAATTTATCATAGATGAATGCAATATAGGAAAAAACAGGTTTTATGAAAATACATCTACATAAAGGTAGGCAAATAAGAAGGTAGATTTGAAGCTATTCAAATATCCAAGAGAGCTCATAAAACTGCACGTTGCACTTCTAAAACAAGATGAGAAGCAAACAAACAAAATCCTAATTGAAATCAGGCAGATAATTACGCTGAAGTATTCTGTGCTGTAAATAGCAAAATATGTGAAACAAAAGACCAGGTATCCTGGTTTTTGTTGTGTTCCCCACCCCAATAAGTGACAATTTTAATTACAGTATTACAACAATATTATTATCAGTAGCTTCAAATTGAGATGATTTTTTTTAAAAAGAGCTTGGGTCTAAGCAGCTTTAACAGCAGCTATTCAAACATCAAATCTAAAGAAGGTACAGACTCTCTTGTGGGGCAGCACGAAGAGGAGAACAAGAGTACCTGCGTCGAACTCGAACTCTGCCCCATCAGCGCTGGTGTCGCTCTGCAGGCCCCCACCGTTGTCGAGGCCGTCGTCGTGCTCGGGGCAGGCACTGGGCGGCAGCTTCGCTGGCTGCGTCGGTCTGTGCAGACTGACTCCCTTGAAGGCTGGAGTCACCACGATGAACTTCATCCACTGCCTCGCTAGCGCAACCAGACCTTTCTTCAAGGTTACTAAGGCAGGAAGGCCATCACTCTGAAAGCAAAACCCAAGTCTATCACAGCATTTTAAGCAAAACTAAACTATTTCTGCAATTTATTTGGCCAAATGCAGACTTGAATCCTCTTCACACCCTTCTGCTCAAGACAGATATGTGGATATATGCTGGCAATATCCATTCAGATATAGAAAGCTAAGATAAAAATTCCTACTTAACTGTACACAGTAAGCAAATTTACATAACCTAAACATCTAACCTAACGAGTCAAAAATTAACAGCAGGAAACAGGACTATAAGTTTTTAAATGTAGTCAAGTAATTAGAATGCTAGAATTTACATCAGCCCTAATTTGACTATCAGAACAGAACTGAAATTTTAAAAGGCAAGATTTTTTTTTTGCTGTTAAGGATATGTAAAATAGGGATGAGGAGAGTGGTTCCTTTTTGTGAGATTTCTTTAGATAGCTACTTAATTTCGAATGTTAGAATTGGTATATTTGAAGTTGATGTGCTGTGTTGTTTGCAGTTTTACAGGATAACTCACCATAGTGGCATCCTCAATAATAGAGTAATTTGCTTGATGAAGGTAGTGGTGCAATATATTACACAACAAACAGGAAGGATTTTCTTGCAAGAAACGAGCCACCTTAGTAAGCCTGTTGTACTTGCTTCTCAGAGGAAAGTGCACACTTTTATTCTAGAAAAAACATAACAGTGTTTGTATGTATGAAAACACTTGAAAATAACAGTATTGCATTAAGTACAAGATTTCAGCTAAGATATCACCAACTCTTTATCTGCTGCATAAACTATAATAGCAATTTTCATTACGGATACAATATAATAGCTATATAACTTTAAGAAATGATATCTGAAAAGCTATTTTTGCTACTTATATGAAATAATAAAAGAAGCTGGATTCAAATCTCAAAATTTGCAAAGTTCTTTCTAGATTAATGGCCATACGTACACAGCTAGCTGAGATTTTCCAGTACACTTTTCACTCCTAGCATGAAAAAAATAAAAATGCACAAATTTTCTAATTTGGTTTAATGCATGAAAAGAAAGAAGTCAGAAGTCAGCAATAAAAAAAGAAAATTTTCCAAAAGATAATTTTAAGTGCAGCACAAAATATGACCAATTCTGGAAGTGAAGAGTCAAAAGAGATAAAAAGTTCCACAGGAACTTAAGGAAAAATTTCCTGACAGTGAGGGTGACAGAGCACTGGAACAGGCTGCCCAGAGAGGTTGTGGAGTCTCCTTCTCTGGAGATCTTCAAGACCCGCTTGGATGCAGCCCTGAGCTACATGATCTAGGTGGCCCTGCGTGTGCAGGGGGGGTTGGACTAGATGACCTCAAGAGGTCCCTTCCAACCTTAGGCATTCTATGACTCTAATTCTGTCACTGAAAATGAATACATATTACACTGCTCTATCCTGATTTCCTATTGATTTTACCAAAGTCTTTTACCTCTAATGCTTCTGTCATAATACAGCCCATAACAGCACAGATCCGCAGAGTTCCTTCAGTGTCTAGTTTATTCAGTGAGGATTTCACTTGATCAATGGGAACAAGCCAAGCACCAACTGCAGGAGTTGCAGTACTCAGGAGGTTCAGCTGCCTGTTGAGAAGACCACCAAGTAGTAGACATTCACAGTCAACAACAGCAGTTAGCAAGATTTTCTAATGAGTTAATGTCAAATTGGTGAAATACATAAATCAAAAGCTGGAACAACACAGAAGGCAAGTGTTTATCCATTCACACATAACATGCTTTCATCTATTCCTGTCACCACTACTCCTTGTCTTCCTATTTCTATTCCCTGCCTACAACATAAAAATTTGAAATTCTCAAAAAATCATTAAATTTTAACTATTTTTAGCTAAAACTTTAGTCAAAACTTTTTACTTTAACTGTTACATAATATATCCCTGAAAACTTTTGTTACAGAAAAAAGGCAAAAATATTAGAAAAAATCACAAATATTGTCTAATTTATAGCTATATGCTGAGTTTAACTACCAAGAGATCGGAATATCTGGTTTGCTCCATTATAAGTACATAATGGGTTTATTCTACACAAATATATACCACGTTTCATCACAGTTCACTTGGAGCTTCAGACAGGTTTAGTATCTCTTACCGTGTATTCCATTTAAAGTTTTCAAGTATTCACACACTTCACAGTGCAAGAGCAGTAAATCACAGGCCCCACGTTGAGGGTCAAAGCACTGGGTAGTTCACTTCTCTCCCAATCATTCCTCCTTCACAGATCTCATTTATACTCAGTGTTTCATTTTTCTCTTAAATCACAACTACCTAGGAACTTTTGGCAACATTTCCATATAAATTCTGACAAATTTAGGTAGCCCTCTTAGTGCGATAGGTGTAGATTCCAAAACTGTCATTTGCACTGAGGCTTCAACAACTGTTACTAGCACATTCAGACAATTCATTCAACATTACATATATTACATGCTACCAATATGACTATATTTTACCAGGGCAGAATTATTTTATTTCTTCTAAATTAAATTAATATACCTTGAAAATATATGGGCTGGAGAGCGCACATTGGTAGGAGCTGCAAAACTAAACCAAATTTCTTTGATTGTTAGCTTCATGCTGCAAGAGTCAGGGGGAGGAGGCATCAAGGGCAAATCTTTTTTCAGATCATCAGATTCAACTCCTTCATCCTTTAAAAAGAAAATCCAGAGAGTAAAAAGTTTTTCAAAAGTGCTTATGTCAAAAGGCACTACTATAATAGAGGACATATCATCCACAATAAGTAATTTTATATGGATTTAGACAAAAATAAACCAATGTTGTCCAGAAATTCTTTTGAGACAATAACAAGAGAGACTTGCTTACAGTCTCTCTGCAAGTTTAGTGCAGTTTTCATCCAGTTTGCACAAGAAATCAATTAAACTGTCAATGTTATGTTTTTTTTTTTTAAAAAGGTACCAGTGAACTCAATGTAGTATGTATATACCTGTTCATCTGAAACTGAATTTCCATTAATATCTGAGGAGGGACTTATTCTATCACAAGGAAGGTTATCATCAGACACATCAGTATTATAACCACTACCGGTTGGAGAATCTGAAGAGTTATTTGATGCAAGCAATCCACCTCTCTCCGTAGCACTTGATTTCCCCATGACTCCAAATGCATTATACAACACTGCTCCAGCTTGTCTTCCTCCTATAAAAGCATACACACCACAAGCGTAAATGTGCACAAATTTCCATCAGGTTTTATGTCCTGTGGAAAAAAATCTGCACTTCAGAGGAAAAATACCTATGCTTTTGTTTAAACAAGATGCAACTACAATTTATACCTAACAGTTTAACAGTTGGTTCTACAGCATCCAAAAGGCATAGGGACTGCTTGTAAGCACTGTTCCTTGCAAAGAAAAGCTTGGATGAAAGAAAATACAGAAAATATATACTTTATTTTTTCCCTTTAAGAAGTTAAGCTTTCCTTCCCAAAATGAAACTCTGACCATCTATGCAGATACTTGCTGTGGATATGATTTTAAGGTCAGGATTTAAGAGAAGAGCGAAAGCACCAGTTTCTACCTTAACTTTAGATTCTAAAACTGTAAAACACAGTTGCTCTAAGATTATTATAAACACTATCACAACTGGTAATGATTGTTATAACAACTCATTTTTAGAAAAATCCCTTATTTGATCTAATTTGTGGTTTATTTAAACATGTACTATTTAATATCAGCAGCTTTCACTTACATAATTTTTCACTAGAAGCATTAACAATAGACTTCTTTTCAGTTTCATGAAGCAAAATAATATAAAGCCTACACAGTTTTACCTTTTATTGTTAAGTTTTCAATCCCACACTCAAACATTATCCAGCCCCACTTCTCTTGACTAGGACCGATCCGAGTTACATCCGGAACAGCTTGTGGATCTGTTTCATCCACAAAAGAAAACTCATCCAGCTCTTCCAAAGTGAAAAGAACTTTTGATTTCCCAAAAGGAATAGCTGTTATTGCACAAGTTCCAATATCTGTAAAAACAAACATATTTAGCACTGTGTTATAAGATGAAAAAGTTCACATCAACAAATGATCCTCTGAAGTTCAGGGTGTTTTGGGAGCATCACCCCTTCAGTAATCCTCACGCATGGTGGGGGGGAAACACCAACAAAATCTCAGTACAAGCAAGGGCAGCGGAAAAACACTCCTTGTAAATTTAACAACTTTTTTTCCCCCGAGTGTGTTGATATGGAAGCAATAGTGATGGGGAAGGGTAATTTTTAGGTTTGGAAAAGCAAGGATCAAGTAACACAAACTAAAGCTGTAGGATGCTCTTAATCTTAGCACACCTGCCATCTTCATCTTTTTTTTTTTTTTTTTGACATGTGTCTAAACAAGCTTTTCAAATTTTTTTCTGAAGCTGGCTACTGGTCTAAGATTACTTTACACTTTACCAAAATCCCAATTAACACTGTCTTTCCTTTGTTGCTGTTAATTTTTTGACGTATCTCTTGGATAACATATTTTACTAGATATCTGTTTGTTATTAAATAAGGCATAGTTTGGGAACACTTAAAAATGAAGTTCTAATTTTAATTTAAAGCCTGCTTGTATTTGGAAGCATGTCTACGTTGGTGGGATGTAAAGCATTAAGTCTCGCAAAGAAAAGATGGGCTCGAGCATTTTTTAATCCATTATGATCTCTGCTGCTTAAGATCCAAGCGAGGGCTATGCCTCCTTGCCTTCTTTGATGTCAGGATGCAGCTTAGACGTAAATTCTCCCTTCTCCTGACATTTCTGAAGGAACATTTTCAAATAATGATATTCCTATTGCCTATTACCTCGTGCACAGAATTATATCAAATATTTGGGGAAACTAACCACATTAAGGCAATTTACATGCCTCCCATATAAACCTCACTCTTTGCCTCCAACTGATAACAGCAGTCATTGTCAAAGTATACTAAAAATGTTAATTTTTCTAGATAGATATTTCTCAAATGTTTTAAACAGAACATAATGAGTTTCTGCAGTTAGAACTCAAGAATTATTTGGCCTTCTTGAATGTCTGCAACGTATGTAATATAATAAACTACTGCAAAGAGTCCACCCATTACTAAATAGAAATGAATATTTTGGTGCTTTTAGTTTTTCCCATTTTTGCTTGCTCATTCATCTATGCCAATGTTTTTTAACTCGTTGCCTGGCTTCTAAGTGTTCTTGCTTCACACAGAGCACTTTGCCATGTTCTAAAGATTTCTGGACTTTATGGGACAAAAAAAAAACATGGCACTAATACAGACCACATCAAAAATGAATCAAAATTAACTTAAACAATAAAAAGTAGGTATGCAGAAGATGACTTAAGTCTACTTGCAACATAAGAAAAAACATCTCTGTTTATGGCTACCTTATGCTTTTCCAGGACCAGAATCTGAAGTAACTGAATTTAATCCATAACGCAAGACAAGCAAGAATGTGTATCTTAATAATTAAGATAATTAATAATTAATGTGTATCTATAATTAAAAATGCACAGCTTGCTATGCTGAAGTTGACAGCACAACACATACAATATACCCTTCTGAATCTTGAAATTGTTAGAAAGCAAGAAGAATGCAAAGAAACATAATTCATTCCCTGCAGGAGGAGACAAACAACGGCAGTTATGTACAGTTCAGGGAAAGAAATTAACTGGGAACAAGGGAGCCTGGCCAAAATAATATCAAAATGTATCAATTTCATCCATGCAACCCATTTACCACACACACTTCTTTGGAATTAGCCTCAGTAACTTACACTCTGCCTACATTTAAAATGCACTAATGCATTTTAATGCACTAACATTATTAGCAAAATAACAGAAAATAATTCAGAGTAAATATCCTAAACCTGTTGTGTCAAGGCCTCTAAGTTGTCCATGAACTCGATGAATGTTCAACTTAGCAGCAACTTCTTTTCCTTTTTCTGCTCCGGCATTGGATCTCAGTGAGCCAGAGGACTGAGGCTGCATTTTACTGGCTTGGATGTAACGATCAAAGGTAACAGAATTCCTCCCAGTTTCTGCACTGTTTGAAGCGTCCTCAACTATACCCCTTTGAAGAGAAAGGGAAAAACAATCAAGGAAATTGCAGATAGACATAATGTGATTTTTTTTAATGTAATCTTGGCACACCAGCATTAAGAATTCCTTCAGAATTCAGAAGACAAACATACTTTTGTAGGAAAGACGAAGAAAAAAAAATAATTATATGCTGTGGGACAGATAAGAGTTAAGTGAACTTCCAGAATGTTTTCAAAAGAGTTCTTCCACCTCTCAGAAACCCTTCAGTTTTAAATAGGCATTAGGGGTTAGTTTACAAAACCACTGAAGGCACACTATCTTGCTAAACTCAACCATAAAATATTTTCAAGATCTTGCTTCTGAACTACAAAACCATGGGTCAAAAAGCCTGTGCTACTCCAGGTATACAAGAGTACTGCCCTTTGACTAATATCACAGTAAAGAGTCACGGATAATTACACATATCATTCTTACCTATTCATACGAACTTGTGTAGCAATTCTATCAAAACACAGGGCTACTAATGAAACGTGAGTCACAGTTTTGCCAGATGTAACCCCTGGGGATTCGTCAACGGATGCTTGCAATAAACACAAGTTCACCTATATGTAAAATTTCCCCAAAGAGTTAAAAAAGTTTAGAAAAAAGTGTTACATTAAACATACATCACAATTTTCTGATACAATTTTGTTGTATGCCTCTGATGACATTTTTTTTTTTTTTTTAAGATAAAATAGTCCCGCTCAGAAGATACAAAAACATCATTTAAAAACATGAGCAGCCAGCAATACCTGTAGCGGTTATTATTTAATTTACACTTCTATCACAGTAAGATTAAGCAGCTCATATAAATTCCATTCTGTGTACATCAAGCTATTTATCACAAATAGCAAGCTTCACTTAAGCTTTTCAGGAACAAAGAAAAAAATAAGTGTAGTTTTTGAAATACACATTAGTAATAGGTTAATCAAAAAACTGTTACCTTTGGTACAGTGACATTGGCCTGAAGACCTTTAATTGTCACATTATCTTGCTTAAGTGAAAGATTAGTCTGCGCTGGTCCCTGGTTTGTTGTTCCTGTAGTAGTAGTGTCTATTTTCGTTCCTCTAATATCCTGTTTGGAAGATAACTTGGAGAGGGGAAAAAAAAGAATGTAATCACTTAATAGCTTATTCTCATTGCAATTCAGAGTTGCTCAGCAAAGGAAAAATAGGGTAACTTAGTAGCACTGAAGAAACAAGAGATTCTGACTTCATTTAAAGTACAATACCATGATTTTGGGAAAAAGGACTGCAGCACCTACCGACGGGTTAAGCTTAGGCCAATTTACAATAAGCTTTCAAGTGATAAGATTTGAACTTGAAGTTTGTCTTCTACATATACAAATTATATGGAACTCATTACACAGTATATATTTGTTACACTATGAAGTCTAAGATATGTAACAATCACAAAAGCATAAATACAGCAATAGGTATTAATTTGGATAGAAAGAATTCCTAATCCTGTAGAAGTATCACACAACATTTTCAAGATAAATTAATTAAGTATCAGTTGAACTGCAAGAAAAGCATCTACTTCTATAGCTTACCTTGAAATCTCCTCTGCCTCATGGCAACTACCTCCTTAACTATTCTAAACTAATAAACTATATATTGTTTAAATCTCAGTTTGAGCCTGAAAGTAATAGAAATCTCTTATCTTTGGAAGACTGCATGTAACAGTTCGTTATGGAAGTGTACACACAGGATAAAATAAAGATGTATTCCAAAATTAATATAAGCCGTTATCTACCATACATTAAACCTTAAGTTAATTTTTTTTTCTACATAAAACTCTCAAAACTTAATGCATTTCTCTAGTTCACTTCCTTACATTTTCTGAGAAAGTGGTTTTGCTGTTCTGTACAGCGTCGCGAAGCACTTTGCAATGCAGATCATCCACAATCGCTGCTGGATGTCGGGAAGTAACACAATGCACCATTGCTTCTATGTATCTGTGAAAGTAAAAAAGCCCCCATAACTACTCCAACTTCCAGTTTCACCTGATACACCATGAAAAGTATTTATTTAATGTTACAAAGAGGTAAGATAAACACTAAGAGAGAGAAAACACACTTCCTCATTCAGCAAAATATTTTCCTAGCTTCTTTCCAATAAATACAGAATTACACTCACTGGGCTTTGATTTTAGAACATTTTTAGCATAATCATTTTACCAGAGCATTATTAAAGGAAAAACTAGTTACCTGTCTAGCGCTTCTGCAACCAGAGGAGTCAGAACTACATCTACAGCGCCCTTTACTTCAACAATCGCTGTTGTCCTGGTCTGGGAGACAGGGTGATCCAAGGTCCATTCTTCTGTTATTGTTTCATCATCTGTGTTTTCTGCAGACTTCTTTTCCAAAGGAGTGTAAGGTGTACTAAACAAGCCAAATACATATTAATAATCTAGATTTGTAAAAGAAATACGAAAACACACATCACTAAATACTTTTATCTTGTGTCTTATAATAATGTTACTTTAATAGAATTTCAACAATAGTAAAGCAGAAGAACCAAGACTAAATGAATATAAATCCATTTCAAGGGAGGAATCTACAAGCATTCAGGAGTCAACAGTTTCAAGTGATAAACAAGTAGTTATGCATAATAAATTGATATTCAGCTACAACTGTGCAAACAAGAAAGTATTCCTCATGATTAATAGTGTATAACCAAGTCTTCAACTTGCTAGAATTCTTTTGCGGTATTCCCAGTACGATTTTAACTCTTAGTAGGCTGGAGTCTGAGATTTCACTGCATTTCAGAAAGCACAAGAATTCAATGCTTTCATGATAATTTTTTTATTTTTAATTTAAACCAAATCCAAACATTAAAAAAAAAAATCCTGTATTCTATTCTAAAATAGACTAGTACTGAAAATACTACTGACAAATGAAATTTTGGAAGAGTATTAAGATCCAAAATATTTAACAAGAATATCAGGAAAACGTTGCTACTCTTACTTTTAAAAAAATGTTAACTATGTTATGCAGTTATTAACTTACTTTGATGTTGATCCCGTAAGCTGCATGCCTCTGTCCAGTAATGAATTAGCTGTGAGACCCTGTTTAACAATCTAATAAAAAAGTATAGAGAAACCTATTACATTTCTTCTATATAGAAAAAAAAAAGTCAAAGTTCTTGCAAATCACTTTCAATTGCATGTGCTGTTCTACAGGTAGCATTTCAAAGTACAATAATGAGAATCCAGAGCACATGTTATGCACAGAATCCTAACTTGGCTTCTTCTCTACGACCTCCCAACCACATAGTCAAAGACAGGAAGTCTGAAATTCAAGGTATGTGTTAAATAAACACAAAACTTTCAAGTTTCTCAAGGCTTAATTCACAGTGTGTATCTGATTATTTTAGTTTGTTTTGAATTCTTCTTCCTTTCTCCAGTGGTCCTGTTCCTTCCCCCCACCCCTGACTCCCCAATCTTCCATACCTTAAAAGTTGGGATAGAAAGTTGCTCAAAAGATGATGAACTTTCTTCACTCGTCGGTGTGTCAAGGTCCAAAGGACGATGTAATGAGGATTTTGAAGTTCTTTTATTAGCTGGATGCTTCACTGACCAGTTGATCACCTGGAACTGTGTAAGGTAGTTTTGGTAACATGCCATTACAGGCTGCTGTGAAGTTATTTGCTCAGTTTCCACAGTCTTCTCAGATTCCACAATATACATGGGATCATCCTCTCCTCCCAGAGCAGAAACAAATGATGCCTGTGAAGGATGAGTCTTAATCGGCAAAACTTTAACATCTTGACTAATCTCTCCATGGGTTGTACTTGTTAAGGGCCCTTCTGTACTGTGGTAAATAGATCCTCTACTATATTCAATTTTCTGAGCTTGCTTTTTTCTCTTCTTCCTCCCTGGATAAGTTCCTGGACCTTCATCACTACTTATGGGTTCAAACTCTTCTGCTGCAGAGAAGTAAGCTTCGCTATCAGCCATTGACATACTGGAATCCATGGAACGATACTGGTGAAACGAGTTTGAGTCTGCAGAAGGAGTGTAGGGGAAGGATCCAAAGCTCCTCCTCTGCTTGGGAGAGTCCAAGACGTTCTCATCACTGCGAGACACGTCGCTGCTGAACTGCACACCGACCGGCACGGGTTGCTTGTCTCCGTAGAAGGCGGCCGTGAGGCTCTTGGTGCTGCCCAGGCGAGCGGAGCACACAGACGCTTGGCGCTTTAGCGGGGACCTCAACGGGGACTGGCCAACACACCTGTCCTGGGGGCCGGGAGAGGCCGGGCTGCCCTCTGCACCCTCACCTAGGGTGCTGGAAGCAGAGATTAAAAGCTTGTTTGATTATTTTGTTATCAGTGCTTTTTCTTTTACATTACAGAAGCTGCCAAATGATTAAGCTACTCCATGCCTTCCATTAGCACAGGACTTATTTCTGCAACAGGGGCTGCAGGGTGAACCTCTCATTAGTCCACTTGTCTATGTGGGGACGAAGCGCAAATGAGCCGTATTGCAAGCAACATTGCCATGCATGCTGGATTTTTTTTAAACTCTATTAGTAAACCAAACTTGTATTCGAACTAGGAAATTAATTTCTACAATGACATTAAAAATAATCAATATTGTATAAACTGTTAAATTTTACATTTATTCTTGCATAATGTGTTCAAGAGCCCAACTACGCTTCCATTCTGGATGAATATGAAGAATACTAACCTTCCATGACTATCTTCTCTTTTTGCAGCAGACAAGTACTCCTTTGGTCCCAAGTGATCCTCAGAAGCAGAAGATGGGCTTTCCTTCTCACCTGCAAGCAGAGGAAGTGCAGCACTAGAGCTGCTTGTTTCCTCAGAAGACGATGAGGAGCTATGGGAACGTAATGGCACCTGTAGGCTCAGATGTTGCGTCTTTCTTTCTATTTCTATACCCATAGATCTACAATCCCAGTCTTTTCGTTTCACACCATTTCCTTTGCCTAGGTTTAGAGAAAAAGAAAAGAAAAAAAGAATATCTGGTAACATAAGTGCAATCTCTTCCCTGACCTCTGAAATGAAAACCCTTATTGAACAAAAGCTCTAGGTTCGAAAAGCACACGTACTGGCATCTCACACTAACAAAAGTAAATAAATTTATACCAATAATATATCAAATTAATTTGGCTGATTATTTTCTAAGTTGATTATTTTCTAGATAAGTAAAAGAGCTGTAAGTCAAAAAACTGTTTTACTCGGGAAAGCTTTCAGCAGGTGTAGTGAGTTTGCTCGCTACTGCCAAGCATCATGCCACTGTCAGTTTTCAGAAGCTCACAGGGGCCTGTGTTACTACAGGACCTCTTGTACCAGAATGCAAAAACTGCTCATTCATGACAAACAAGCAGACAAAAAAAATACTCAAGATTCTCTCAAGAAATCCAACTTTTGCACAGACAGAATAAAACCATGTTTCCCTGCACATTCTCACCATCTAAAATTTTAGGCATCTCCTTAGTAATTATCCATTCTCCTGGCTGCAGTAAAGACTGTCCATAAAACATATCAGATTCTGCACTTGTACTTGAGAAAGCAGAGCTGCTTGAAGGTGTTAGATCCTCCAGCTTGAAGAAGTCTAGTCCTGTTACTGTGCCACCAAAGAATCGACAACCACCGAGGCAGCCACACTTGTTCTTGCTTCTCTTATTCTTCAAATTATCATCAGGCCACAAAAACCACAATCTACAAAAAGCCAGAAAAACAGAACAAAACAAAAACATGACCACAACAGATTAAAGTATGTTTACAGTCAGTGAAAATAGGATTAAAAGATAATCCTCTTTTACAAAGGAGGTCCTGCTTCATGAAACATGAAATGAATAAGCAAGATTTGTAGATACCAGGTATAACATGAAGGGTTGGCTCCAAAAGCAACATGCTAAGGTACCGATCACATCCACCTGCCACAACACAAGTTAGTTATAACCACCCTGTCACTCAGCACGGATGCCAGCACTGCACACATACTGCACACTGGTATTTGTTGCTCCTTTCAGAGGCAGCTGCTCTTTGAGCTGCAGTTACACATGACATTATGCTCTAAGCTGCTCAGGACTCTTTAAGGCCCATTTTCAGTCCAGCCCAAATAAGTTGCATTTCCTCCTGCAGTGGTCCTATCCAAAAGACCCCTGTGCATCAAAGGCCTGGTGATACATATACCACCTTGAGTACATGCAGGCCTGTGCTGTGCTGCACACACAGCTTGGCTCCCAGATCTTGCTGCAGGATAAACCTTGCTGGCTAATTGTAACCACGCAGCCTGCAGGCAGCTCCGATTTGGCACCTGCAATTAACCACCTGAGTGTTCCTGTCTTCATCTAAAATTGCAGTAACTAGTTCTTACGTGCACATCCTCTTTTATCCATCATCACAGCTAAACAGTCAACATACTTAAAAAGCAACATATAACAAAACCAAACATTTGTAGTCTATGCAAGTTAAAAATACAAAGTCACACCTCTCGTTGAATATATGACCTTAAACAAAAAATACACCATTGAAATGTATCTCCTCCAACAGTGCCTCTTACCTCTTAGTTCGGTTATCGTGTGTTTCTAAGAAATGTCTCTGTACTTCATGTTTAGAGGGGTGATCGGCAGCTAAAGCAATATCTGCAGTGATGAGCCCCAAGTTGACAGATCCAGCTTCCAGCCAATACGCCCTCCTTAATATAGGCTGAAGACCAGTTCTGCAATTGTTCACTTGCTCAACGTACTGTCTCAGTTGAAAGTCTTGGATAGCAGCACTTACACCTTCTCCCACAGACTGGTTATGGAGGTTGCAGTTTGCAATACGTATAGCACCCATCTATAAACACAATAGGAAGAACAAAGAAGTTAAAAAAAATAACTACTAACCAAAACCCCACAACCTCTGAATAGCTGCAGTGAAAAAAAGAATGAGTCATAGACAAAAATATAAAGAAGTCTATTGATAAAGAATGATTGTAATTCCTGCAAGTCACACACTTTCACCTTGATATTTGTAGCACAGCCATGTTCTACCACATACAGATCTGCTCCATCCATGGCTAAGCGTGTCATAGTGTACTTTAAGTCATCAGATGTAGGGCATGGTCCAGGGACACAGTTCATCTAAAAAAAAGATTTAAACATACATTAGGAAACTAATTAGATTAGAACTTTTATTTATCTTCTGTTTAACAGAGGGTTGTCACTAGAGCAATAGCTCCTTATTCTACAGTAAGGACATAAATATGAGGCATGAGTGTCTGTATGGGTTCTACTGCTGACAGTCATCTTCTCTAGTGCATGTTTAAAGTTTTCGCCAACAGTATCTGCAGAATCTCTTGGCTCTCCCGGCTTCCACCAGCAAAAGACAAATCAAGTCCTCTAAACACAATAAAACAAAAGCTGAAACTTATAGATTAAAAGGAGGAAAAGGTCAAAAGATGAGAAAAAGCTCATGGAAACTGTCAGCTCAAGTCTCCCATCAAAGCACCGCTTCATACAGCAGGAGCTATAACTCATTGGCACTGAAGAGGCAAGAAACCAGACATGGCTCCTATGGATACTGGGTAAAAAATAATTCATACATCATAAAAACATGTGGTGCACCAGAAAAAAGAAATCCAGAAAAATGACTTTTCCTTTTAAAGCATTATTAGCTATCATTTATTGAGGAGGCATCCAATCTGCTTATATACTCCATATCGCTTGATTATTTTAAGACTGAATTTAAAAACTGTTCTAGAGAATGCATAGTGATAAATTAAAAATGATGAAAGTATTACCTTAGAGTCACAAAACCGACGATCAATTCCATGCTGACAAATTATTACAGATTTTGGCCTTTCCAATTCAAACTCCCGGCACACCACATGAAATACAAAGCTCTGTCCCCACTCCAGAAGGCACGCAAGCTGTAAGCAAACAACAAGTTGCCTACCAGTAAGTATTCAAATGAAACTTCCAGGGTTCATCAGATTACTGAAAGAACATCAGCAAATGCAGGCAAATGATGAGGGATAAAAACAAACAAAAAAGGGAAAAAGCCACAATAACACACTGGGTGAATGACTTTGCTTACACATGACCTCCTTCCTAGTACTCAGGATTGTACTTTGTGTGTGTGTGTGTGTGTGTGTGTGTGTGTATACAGGTGTGTGCAATGACATGCAAGTTGCTGTAAATGATCATGTATAGCACTGTGACATTAAAAAAGTTTTCTAAACTATTTCCTCACCTAAGGAAACAGCTTTGCTCTTACAGCCAACCGAGCAATTATTAACACAGAGCTCACTTTATTTTATGGCACACACACACACACACACACACACACAAAAGCTATTAGTTTTCATAATTTAAAAGCCATACTTCCTTGTATGTGTGTGACAAGGTTACATTTAGAAAGCACAAGAGGGAACTTGCTGAGCAGAATAGCGCTGAATGCGGCCGGACCTAATAATTAGCCTATTGTTGAATTAAATCTTTTATAGAGTTAGCTTCCTCATAAAGGAAATGAATCATGACTGTCTCTATTACGAGAGGGAAATGAGTTTTCTTTGGTTACCCAAAGGAAAGCGCACATAAAATGAGCAGTAATTTAACCAGCTGACCACCATGCACAAAATCTCTCTCATCCTCCCCTCATCTTCATGAATTCCTGTAATGCACTGCACTATGAAAGGAAAAAAATAAATAAAAAAAGGCCATGAAACAGCAAATTTGAGCATTCAAGCTTCATAACAATGCTGACTTACAAAAAAAAAAAAACATGCATACAATGTATAAAACTGAAAATTGCTTTGTAGGATGAGAAAATCCTTGAATTGCATTAAACATTAACTAGGTTTATTTAGAAAGTAGTGGAGTAAGTACCACAGATTGTGTGAATCAGTGGTAGCATTTTGGGAAATGGCTCTACAAAAATCTGTACACTGGGCACAAAAATAACTATCCGGAGTCTATTTCTTAAATTCACTGAAATCGCCTATATGTCATTTACAAAATTGTGACTTGTTTTCTTTTTATTTGCTGCCAACGTTTTTCACTGAAAGCACAGCAGCTTTTGCACAAATTGGTATTGTAAGAATATCTTAAAAAACAGGGGATAACCAGAATATAGAATTAATATATTTTTCTCATGTTTCAGAATATAGTGACAAAGCAATCTTTTCTAAAGACCTGGCAGCTCACACCACTAATAAACCAAAGTGTGTTCTCTATCGTATGCTTGAAGCCCTTATTGCCTTTAGAAAAAAATACAAAATAAATGGCAAAAGTAAAGGAAGGAGCACTGAGATTGACCTTAGAAAGTCTGATGGTGTGATAGGAAGCTGTCTTCCAACCGTCAGAAGTTGAAGGGAGAAGGATTACTGAGCTATCAACTACCCTCCAATTTCTGAACCCTGCCTATTCTAGATTCCATCAAGTTATCATCTTATTTGTCTCCTACTTTAAAATATGATTTTGTTCACAGTTTTCTGTGAAAAGCTAAAACTTACACATATGCAACAAACACACTATGTTTGTGTGTAACAGGCACATTTGCTACTGACTTGTTCATGCTCTTTTACCATCAACCTTTCAAATTCTCATACAACACCAGACACTCGGTCATATCTAGATTTAAGATGAACATCAAATTAATCTTATTTGGCATTCCCTATCCATCTATAGAAATGGTTAGACTTTCAAACTCTAAGTTTGAAATTACCTAAGGTACAGATGCACCTAACTCAGCTGCTACTTTACACTTCACAAAGTCATTGCTACTGCAGTTTTTTGAGAAAGAAGCTAAGTAATATTTGGTATTGAACAGCTTCTAGAAGGTACCTGTGGTGCTGTAACTTTGGCCGTGAGGCTGCCAGCCTGCACATCAATGAGCCAAGCATACTCCAAAGTATCACTGCCCAGAGGCAGGCCTTCTGCTGAGAACATGGCGTGCGCGCGCAGCTGCAGGCCCGACAGGCTGATGTGGCCCTCTCGAAGAGCTTCATCTGCTGCAGGCCGCTGTGCAGAAAAGTACGTTAAGAGGACTGTTGGCAAAAGTTCATCAACAGGAAGTGCAACATCAGTTATCAGAGAAGCTTTGCACCCATTTCCCTTCATCCTTTAAGTTTTGTTATCTTCCATATAGTTCAACAGTCCCAAGACTTCTCAGCATTATATGTGCAACAAGGTATGTACAAATATTATATGGGGAGGAAAGTCCATCTAACACAAGCTAAAAAAAGAGTTAGGTTTAGCCAGGCAGGTTGACAAATATCATTAGCTGTCTTCTCTTAGTTATCTAGGCATAGTGACATCTGTAAAACATCACTACAATAAAATATATTAAAAAATACAAAAGCATGTTTAATAACCAACAAATCAACAGCATAAAAAACATGACTTCGGAAGGTTGATACTTAGGAAGGTTAGTGTGACACAGCTTTCACACTATAAAAGTAAAAAAAATAAATCAGAGATCACACTTCCCACCAGCGTATGTCTTGACTACCTAAAGCAAAGTTACTTGCTTACAGATAGGAAAATGTGGATGTAATACTTTTTTTAAAAAACCCAAACTTAGCGATAAAACTGTGAAACAATAAGCAGCAGGTTTAAGACACATAACAAAAAAAATAAAGGGTCAAACATAATCAAGATACAGGGAGTAAAAATATAGTCACCTATAAGATAACTGAGTATCATACTTCTAATATAACCAATGAGTTCATAAGCAAAAAAAGAATTTCAGCTAGGTACTACTCATTCCTTGCATTAACAAACTTCAGTCCACAACACTCACTGATCTAATTTATCCACACAGAAAATTCTGTAAGCTAACTAACTACTTAGAGCAAAGGAGCACACAGCTAGCTGACAAGCTACAAGTAACAACACTTTGTCTCTTTACGAGTCTTATACTCGAGTATGGCGTGCGACTCCCTTCTTCCCCAACCCTCCAAGAAGCAAGGAAGCTCACAGGTCAAAATAAGATCAGCTCTAAGATACAGACCTCCTTGTATGATTTATTCCAATAAAAGTCACAGAAACTGTGTGAAAGGTGTAGTTTTTGTATTTACTAACCTGTGTAGCTTTAAATCTATATGCTTAGAACAAATGAAACACGTTTTTAATTGTCCTCTAGATGTTGTAGAAAATTCAGGTATGATCAGGTTGTTGAGGCCTTTTACTGAAAATTTACTCACTAGTTCTCAGACCAAATTAAATAGTACTCTGATTTCCTGAAATTATTTTCTGCAGAAGTTCTAAATCTAATTTAAGAGAACACGATCTTTTCTTCTCTGCCCTTGGCTAGAAATGCAGGATGAGAAAAGGTGAGAAAAAGATTAAAAAAGGACATACACATTTTTTTTTCAATGTTTCTTACAATTCCTTAATAAACTTTTCTGTGTGTGCAACAAGAAAGCTCTGATCAAAACAGAATTCAATTTTACAGTCATTACAGCTTCTCCAAAACAAAATCAAAAATCAACTCCTTACCTGATAGCTGTCATTCAGAAATAAATTCACTGGAGACAGTACAAGTTGAAGCATTGTTTCCCTAAATCCTTTCTTCATCTCAAAACACAATCTTTCCAAGAAGGCTGTGGGGCACTCAGGACCATCTGGACTGCAATGCTAAAATAAAATAAATAAATTTTTAAAAAATCAAATATATGCATGTTGGAAGCTCAAAAAACATAATATTGTTGAAATTCTCAGATTAGAAGCAAAAGTTGAAATAAGAAGTATGCTACATTTCCTACTTGCTACTTAAGAAAAAGCTTGTGCAACTTCAAAATCCTTTTGGCTTAACCACACAAACTACAATTCAAACTCATTCGGGAAAGCTCATTAGAAGATGATTCTTAATTGCTTCTAATGCAGAAAGCAGCAGCAGAAATCAGCTCTGCTACTTATCAGAGAAATCATAATGGTCTGTTAAAAAGAATGGACTACTGATCACACAAAAGCAAGTTCACTGAGTACAATAACCCCCCCAAAAAAACTCCTGTTATTCCTTTCAGATAAACTAAATATTTTATGTTTCAAATTGTTTTGAATGACCGCAATTCAAACCTTATACTCACGGGTTTAGAGAACATTTTTCCTACTTAACAGTTGCAGAAGAGGCAATTAAAGAGTTGGATGAAGCAAAATATTTCAAGATTCCAAGGCACTTACCACTGGTAGTCGCCCATGCACTTTGTACAAGTTAACAAGCACAGTAATATCCCATGGACGCAAAGTAAGAGGATGAATTGGCTTGGCTAAACTTTCATTTTCCTTTTTGTCATTTTCAACTGCGACAGCTGTCCATCCAGAACTTGAAGATGTTGACAGCGACAAAACAGGGCTTGAAATAACTTCTTCAAAATCAGTGTACATGTCATCTTCTCCAAAATAGTTTTCCTGAGAAAAGGAATCATTAGCTATCACCACACAGAAAACAAAGTAAAAATATACAGGCAATATAATCAAATACAAATCCAGAGTTTTTCTGTAAGTTAACCTCTCATAAAATAAGCAGTACAGTTAGAGCTAACTAGTTTTCTTTTTATGAAAGAAAGGTCACTTTTATTACATCTATAATTTAAGTCGTGCTTTGCAGAAGAGGGGCTTTCACAAGTTCTCAAAGTAACCATGTACTGGATGTATGCAGCACAAATAACTATTCTGAAACATTACTATTCGCATTTTTAAAGAGATTTTGTGTTTTCAAGATATGTAACTTTGAGAAAATTAACACAAAACAACTTCCTGTTGGTCTTTCATGCACCCTTCTGAGACTTACCAGAAGATACAAAAACTTTTAATTTGCTTCTAATATACTCGTTCATAAAAATTTCCTCTCAAGTCTAAAACTCAATTTAGTTTCTAAGTCACTCTCCACTCAGATATCGAAGACCAAAAAGAAAAAAAAAACTTGGTCAAATTCTACTGGGAAGTAAAACAAAATTCATGATAAATAAAATCCATTTAGTTTGTTATCTTGCCCCAGCAGACCGTTATCCTCCAGCAAAAGCCTAGACCCATACAAAAATAAAATTAATGAACAAATTGAATCTCTTAAGAAGATTTTTCTGGATGATGCAAGTTCTAATAAACTATATTTTAGAGTTGGACATGCCATTTTGCTGTCTCAAGCTGTGTCTTAAGTATTTTAGCGTTACCATACTGTGCATCCACTAAACACTGTTTGGGTGCCTATAACAAAAGTCCCTTGACTTTGAGCAAACCCACACGCTTTGCTTTTAACTAAGCGAGAAATTAGAGGCTGGATGTTAAAAGGCATCTTGAAATATGTAGGGTGGCCCAGCAGAGGGTGCTAAACTCACTGCTAACTTGCTGTTGGCACCTTCTGCAGGTCTTGAGAGCACCAAAGTCACCCTGCCTCAGTCCATAAACCCAGCAGTACCAAGCAGAGCTTTTCACCAAAAAAATACCAAGGAACCAAAAGCTGAGTCATTTTGACAAACGTGTACATGCACGTGTAAGAGAAGATGAAGACACACTGAAAATAACTATTAAGTCACAAATGAAGAAAGTAAATCTAACCAAACCAGAAGGCTATCAGAAAGCTATGATAATGGGTGCTGCCAGTGTAGCTAGAAAAAGACATTAAAGCAAATGCAAATGTTTTGGAAAAAAACATTCATCTCGAGGCTTAGAAAATAAAAGCTAGTTTCAATCTGAGAAATCTTTACCTGTGGCCAAAAACCCCAAGTCACTACAAAACCAAGGGCTCTAACACGGCACTGTGCATCTATGCACAGAAGCACAGAACGGTTGAGGTTGGAAGGGACTTCTAGGGATCATCTAGTCTAACCCTCCCTGCACAAGCAGGGGACACCTAGAGCTCGTGGTACAGGGTCACTTCCACAAGAAAAGGGAGGCTGAAGGAGAAAACTGCTGTAGAGAGACAGAACCATTGCAAGAATTTACGAGGGGGAGGGCAAAAGCTACTCAATAAACAATTTATGACAAAGATGAGTGCAACTATTAGGCATATCCAAGGAAAAGAAAGATTTTCAAGATACCCATCCAGCACTGGCCTATTTCTTTTCATTCTTATTTTAATAATGAGCATATTTGAAAGTCTTACACTGTAAGACTTCATCATCTGCTATGGTCTGCGTACGTGCTAAGTACAAGTAAACTTAAAAAGTACTCTTTCAGTGCAGGGCTTGACACCCATCACCTGCCTCAGAAAATTCCTCATCCTCTGACCTGATCTGAAAACCTCCAGAAATGTTATTTTAACCTAGACTGAAGACGATGTTTTTCTAAAAAAAGGAAGCATTTCCTTGGTAGCCAAATCAAAGTGACAAGATCAATCACCTTTCTATCTGATGGGGCAAAGGAATAAATTGCTTCTTGCCCTCTCTCCCCGCTGAAGATCAGTAATGGAACAGAATGTGAAATAAGCAATACATACCACAATTTTAAAGCTTAAAAGTCTGAGACCAAAAAAAAAAAAAAGAATGGATAAAAAATAGTTTTGTATATACACTGCAGTAAATTTTTAAATGAAGTTTATCCTCTCATCCGTCCCACTTCCTTCCCATGCTCTTGGGAATTCCAGAAATTTCATTAAAATCAATTAAAACAAAATACAGGCAGAAAACAAAATTAGGACACCAGAGAACTCAAAGATGCCCTGAAAACACGGGTTCTGCTACATTTTTTTCAAAATAGTGGTTGTTAATGAAGGCACCATTTTTTTTAACCAGTGTTAATTTACAAAGAAGTCCTGAAAGTTGGCAAAAGTCAAAAAAGTTTTCTGCACATGAACACAGGAACATATACCATTTCTTAAAAAGAAAATTATGCTGATATACGCCCCTACGTATATGTTAGAGATCTGCTAATTAGTCTTTGGCCAACTGAATTCATCCTAATTATATCACATTACCACAGGAAGCACTTTCAAACTACTTTTACAGAAACCCTTCATCTAAATTCATATCCTCTGCATACAGAATTCAGGTATTTTCTGCCTCAACCTAATGTCTCCCTTTTCTACATATGGTCATCCAGAAATTTAGCAAGGTGGGTTCTTCCTCCTACCTTTACACACAGGAAGGCTTTGAGCAGGGGTCCATACAGGGTTATCTGAGAATCCGGGGAGAGCTCAAGCTCCACGTGGAGCTTGTCAGGAGGCAGCTCTGAGGGATCAAGGGGAAGGCGCGTTGAAGCCGTGGGAGACGAAACGACGCTGTCAGCCGTTTTCTGTGAAGGCCTTAGCACAGACAACATGGTTTCTTCCATTTCTGACACTTGGGAGTGAGTGAAAGAAGAAATCAGTTAGGCTTCTCTATTTCCAGAATTCTGTCCATCAAATCTGTTAAACCTAAAATCATTTGTAATGTTCTAAAATTGATTTTATAATTATGGTAATATTTTTGCACTGCAGATCAGTTTTCTTATATCCACTGACTACGGGGAGACATGAAACCAAATATTTTAATAAATATGAACTATACAAGAGAAAATCTGTAGTTATGAAAATTATTTCAATTTATTTATCTTGCTGTTGAAGTTAAACAAAAACATGCTTTTATTGCAGTGTAGCATATCTACCACAACCACAAAACTAGTGCCAAATAAACAAAAGTAAATAAACAGGGACATTGTAAAGGTTACATTAAAAAACACTATTCTGAACTAAAGGTTCTGTAGGCCAAAATTTAATTTCAAACAATTCAATTACTCTAGTCACGAAACAGTTGGCAAATTTAAAACTTATTTCCTATTCCTCTTTTTATTTAGAGTTGGGGAAAATAAAGTGCTTTGTGTTTTGAAGTGAGGAAAGGACAGGAGAAGAAAGTGAATAATTGAAAGTACTTTTTGCAGGTAAAGTTATTGCTGAGAAGTAAAACATAGTTAAGAGGAAGAATGAGAACATGCAAAACTGCAGTGAATATACACATTAACATCATTGTCTATAATGGTTTCTCTGTGATGGCATTATATTGTATCTGTTACGAATTAATTAAGTGACACAGTGAGATGACCACTTATTAGGAAATTTCATCTCTTGTTATGCAATATATTTGTTTCTTAGGGATTTAAAGTCATATCAACTTACTCCAAAGAAAATCAGTATTTTACTATATACACACCCCCTCACACTCCCGCTCACCTCCTGTGCTAGCATCACAGATCAACTAAAACTGTAGAAGTGATCTTGACTGTGCTGGTTATTCAAAGGAACCAACAAAAACGGCACAGAAAATTACCTGTGTACACATAAACTTTTAAATTTACAAGTAAATATTTCCAGTGTTTGAAGTATGCAACACAGAAGCTGATCCAGAGTTTTACAATGTCTGCGTGATGAACCTTTCTTATTCTGTTTTAACCTGTGAAATTTGAGACTTTTTAGACCTAAACTGCTGAAATGCAAAACTTAGTCTCATGTCTTCCTGATATTTGTGCACTGAGGTCTGTTCAAATTAGCCCTGTTTATTCTTCTACTGCCTCTCCTTCACTGGTTCTTCTTTCACCCTCTCAACCTAGAAGACTTTGATATAATCCCATGACTAATTATACCTGTCCTGTTACAGTTATGGTAACCTAGAAATATTTATCTCTGTGTTTAAGTACAATAGGCCTTAAAAAAAATAATCACATGTATAAATTATTTTCTTTGAACACAATATTATCTGACCAACATTGTTAACTTCAATGGTTCTGGGTTCGGTGAAAAGCTCCATTTTATATATCTAGAAAAGACAATCCAGCTCTACATATATATTGTCTTTATACACTAAAATCATGAGACTATCATAAAACCTGAGGAGAGAAGGCTTTGAAATCCAACAAATCCAGATCCAACAAAGTCACACTATCTTTTGAAATGATACATTCTAGATGAGAAAATGGAAGTACCACTTACAGGACTGTTTTAACTGCTCATCTGCCTTTTGTGGATAAATTGGGTGCCATGAGTAGTCAATGGTAAACACAACACTCGGGACTGTCCAGCACTCAACCCAGCCAGCCCTTTCAGAAAGAAACATCACACCTTTATTAGAAGTGCAAACATTTCATTAAACATTCTCTATTACCATTTTAATTTACTTTCTCCACAAACAAAATAAACAAATGTAAGAGCCAACAAAAATATCACAATGAAATTCACAAACATATATCACAAATAAATATTCCAATGAAACTCACTCTTCTTGGGTAATGTTCCTCCATTTGGGTTTGCCTGTTTTCTGACTACTTTGACATTCAGCAGAAATGCAAGATTCGGGACTTATTTTATTAGGCTGACAGTCTTTCACCAACATGAAAAGTGAATATTTACTAGGATGGCAATCTGGTAGATACAAGTGAAGATCAACATCTTCTCCCTATAATCAAACATTAGCCAAAGAATATTTTATTTGCATGCACTTTGCAAATTTTTTGAAAAATCAACGCTCCTAATATTTGCATGCTCATACGGTATGCTCATACAGAGAAGAAATCTTGATTTTCACGTATGACTGCTGACCACGGTTCCCACCAATTTCAAATACAATCCCATAATTTCTGTAATTCTTAACAGTCATAAGTGCAATAACATGCACATAGCACACCATAAAAAGCGGTAAAACAGGGGCATGGCTTTTAGTTATCCCTGTTCTAATGCAGCTCAAGCTATAACACAAAAGTTAAGTAAATGGCCCAAGACTACTCTACACCTTACCTAAATCACATTTTTTATATAATGAATGTGCGCACACACACACACACGCGTATTTTATTAAATCATTGCTTTCTCTGCTATTAAATTATACCAAACTGCCACCACCAAGTAGGTTTATGTTTAGGGGCTTGTTTGACATTTTGTTGTTACATTGGTTGATTGGTTGGGTGTTTTTTTTTCTTTTTTTTTTTGGCTAGCAATACACTGCTTAGAGAAGACAATCCAGAAGTGCAGTCCTTCAAAGAATGTTATATTTGCTGAAAACACTCTACAATCATTCCCTGTTTTACAGATGCTCTTAAAATATATAAGATAGCTTTCCAAAATGGCTTAGGGTACCTGACACCTGACTCAGAATTTGATTTGTACCTTTCAATATACATGGGAATGGTATGCTGTCAGTATATAGAAACAAGCTCCTAAGTGAAAAAATACATATACACAAGGCAAATATGTAGGTATATGTGTGTGTATGTATGTGTGTATGCATCCAAATATACAGACAATACACACAGTTTCTTTGTATACGCAGTATTTTATTACTATATAAAATAGATATATAGTATATTACATATATAAGTAATAAAATCAAAACAGTCAAAACTATCCATGATTGAATATTTCTTGAAAGCAAGGGAGAGTACTTAGCCCTCAGTTACTTAAAGACTAGTAATGCAATAACTAGTCTTTTTCTCAGAGGAAAGAGTTTAGAAACAGTTCCTGACTGAAAAAAGAGAAAAGGCAGGGAAGCTACTCACCCTTAAAGAGAATCTAGTACTGCATGTAGTTGGAACAAAGTCAGTGAAAGGCAGAGAGAAAACAATGTTTAATGTTTCTCCACAAGCTGCCAGATAAACTGCAGAAAACGAAAGAGGAAAAAAAAAGAAAAAAAAAGTCAAAATTTCCTCCTTATTTGTTTGGAAGCCAGTTATGAAACGTACAGGGAGAAATAAGGAAAAATATTTAAGAATGCTAAAGAAAACTACCTATTATTCCCCCCTCCTAAATTGTCCTTTAGAAAAGGACATGGTTCTTAGTAAAATTAAATTGTCAGCAGGCAGAAAAAACAACTGCAGTTAATGTCTCATGACTTTATTGCTCCACATGCCAGCTTTTGAACAAGAAAGCGTATGTTGAAAGTCCCTCAGGGTTCTGATGAAATAGTCTTAATTTTGAGCTTATTTTTAAGCACAAATTCATCATCTAATATATATATATTTAATCCACAATTTTCACATTGATAAGATTACATTCTAGCACAGCACACAGCACTGAAATATGTGGGTATCAAATCACACATAACAAAGTTTCAGTATCCTGTGTATTTTTGGTATCCTGTGTATTTTTCAGTTATGTCTAGAGAGAGTATTCTCTTATATCCTATTCTGAAATGAATAAAAAGTAGACATTTCTCATACTATGAAGTTCAAATAGCAGTTTTTCCAATACTACTCTAAAATAATCTAAGAGTAAGCTTTCAGTTTATGGAAAAGACTCAGCATCTGATGGCTGCTGTCTCCAAACTACTGTATTAAACCAAAGATTCAGAGGGCCCTTCAAAGTGAGTGCTAAAACATTATCTAGAGCTACATTTCTCAGAAGAAGGTATCCATTTGTACAAAATAAATTCAGTTTTACATTCATTTTCTGAGGGTGTCGAAATAGCACCCTCCTAGTAGCAAAAATGGTTATTTATCACTGACTGCATATATTTTGGTTGAAGTCCTGGAAATTTTGTCACTTGCGCATTATTCATCCAAAGAAAAAAGCTACCTCACCATTTTCTTGTTGTTTTGTGGAACAGTCAATCCAATTGTGTTGATTTGCTGCCCAAATCATTTCAAACTGATGAAACATGATTTTGAAGTTCCACATATAAGGAACAAATGAATAAATATCAGGTGCACTATCACTGGACCAGTCTTGGATCAAATCTAAAAATACACAAAGCAATAAAAGACAGGTTAATGGCAATCAAGTAAGAGATTTTTTTAAATCAACTCAGTTTTTCATAAACTGTAAATATTAACCATTTGTTGCTTTACAGAAAAGGGAAACAAAGTAATCAATACACAGTAGCTGTTTCTTAGGCAGGTATTGCACAGCTACTTGCTGTGAACACATCTCCCATTTATCCCTTGCTTTTTAAGTCAGGATATCACAGGTTTAATTATGTTTTCTAGGAGTTTAGTTGTGCTCAAGGATAGCAAAGTTACCCAAACACAGGACTAGCAAATTCTTTTCACTGTTTTTCCCTCTTTTACTCTGAAATGTGTAATTAGTAGTATTTTCCACCACCATGTCTTCTACAGCAACAGTGTTGCTGTCAAAGCTCATCAATTAGCTCCAAATAGACTGGTAGACTCTCATGCATCCTGCAGCACTATGCAGGTGAACACTCAGGCCTCCCAAAGAAAAACTTTATTAGCAAGGAACTAATTAATCCTCCTGCTCAGCAGGACTAATTAGCTCCGACACAGCCACATTGATTTGGCCATACTCTTTCTGTTTGTGGAGCTGGAACATTCAGCAACAGATTGGTGATGCTCTGACATACAAGAATATCGTGTACTGGTGCACTAATAGCCAATAAAAACATTCAGAACTTCACCCCAAGAGACCATTTCTTAGCTTAATTATGTGACACAACACTATCTCCTTTTTTATTAACAAACTTTGGAAGATTGTGCCTTTGTAAGATCTGAGAAGAAATCAAGAATAACCAGGTTAGTACGTAACTTTTTTAATAGGATACTTACCTGTAAAGAAGCTTTTCTGAGCAAAGATAAAATGATAGGTTGCTTTATAAACCTCGAGTTCACACTGCCATGTCTGTGGCATGTTCCATATCCGGGGATAACTGGCATTAATATGAAACTGTGAACAAGATATTAAAGCATCAGAATTACTTGAAAACACGACAGCACTTGACACTGCAGCTCAGCAGTGTTCACACATGTACTCTGCTGAATAATTAAAACTCTTTTCCTGCTGGGATGAACAGAAGGCCACTCCACTTCCTTAATAATTTAATCTCTTTCTCTGTCTGAAGGTCAAGTGTTAGTATATTCATCAATTTGGAAAGGTCTATTACGAACTTCTCATAGTGCTCAACAAACTTACCATCTGTTGTAGTAGCTATTTCCAAGCTATTTATGATCCAAAGCTTTTTATTAAAAGCATTGCTTTCTACAACATGCTTTGGATTATAACTCTTGGAATATATAATTTTTGAGCATTTAGAAGATGTTCGAAGACCAGACATCAAAAAAGCGTCATGTCATTTAACAGCTAGTGAAAAAATTCTAGATCTTGTATTGCAACACACACACATAAACACACTCTAACACAGTTAGCAATTGTAAGGATTTCTGTTATACCTAGATGAGCAAAATAGCTATACTGGAGAAGTAAAATTGGTAAGTACTACTCAAAACTCCCACCACTTCCAATATACATAACTTTGTTCATACATTACATAAGTCACTGGGAGTTATAGTTACAGGTATACCTACATTCCTTACATACCAAGATTCTGTGAAATACATTCAAAGATCATCTTCCTGCAGAGTGTAAGATACTAAAGAACTGTGAGGCAGTGAAATAAATGCTCTTTATTAAAATAAAAGCCATTTGAGATGGAAGTTTTGTGCTTAATGCAAACTTACAGCTAGCATTTCTGCTTCTAAGAGAGTCCTGTACTGCATACTGCTGGTGGCGTCAACGTGTAAAAGCTGCCCTTTAATGGTAGGTGAGTAGCCTAGTAAGACAAAACAAAACATTAACATAATCATTCAGAACATGAATTGCACACATATTTTAATAAATATCACCAGTGATTTTAGCAGTACACTAATAAAAAGGCAAAAGGCTGGAAATTAGTACTAATAATTTTGCCCTCTATTATTTATCAATTAAGAGATTAACATATTCTGTCTGCACGTACGAGTGATGACAAAAACCTGCTGGGTCTGGAAATGGTCAAGCTTTGGAGATATTGGCTTAAATTGCAGAGTTAAACTCATATGAAAAAAAAATAGTAAGAAAAAATTAACAAAGGGCTTCAGTATCTGCAAAAAAAATACAAGTAAATGCAGGAAATATACTTCTACCTCAACTTCTGCGTAGTTTTTTTTATTATTATTATTTAATACATTACTAGCTCTGAATTTAGTTTTTATAATGCATTTCTCAGCACATTTCTAGAGTTAATCTGCTATGTAAATCCCATCAAGACATCTTGCTTCCTTGAGCTGAGAATATATTCAATTTGTTTCAATACACACACAGTTAAATTATACTCTTTGTAGTAATTAAGAGAGTTAAACCCACATTTCCAAACCCAAATAAAATGTGGGGGCAACTGAATTATACATTTAAGTGCTTTAATATCTTGTAATGAAAGGTACAAGGAAATTGTTCCTGTGCCTTTACAGAAGAACACACACCTTACAATTAAAAAGGAAAAACAATTCAGGATGTTCAGAACCACAAAAATTATAGTAAGTATTATGAAAAAAAAACAAGAAGAAAGCTCATTAAGTTTAGTCTTAACTTACCATTTTCACTTACTGTCATGGGAATATTTATTTCCAAATATGATCCTGCACCAACATTTACATGTACAGCATTTGTCTCCTATATTGCAAAAGAGAAGGGAAAAAAATCCAAATGTTATTTCTAGACTCTCAAAATTGAGTGTATTTTACATCTCTGAGTGTTATTCACACGCAAATTCCTGTATTAAATAATGTGATAACAGCAGTATTTCTTGCCTTCCTTCAGAAAAAAAATACCAAAAAGCTACCCACATGTCACGGATATTAAACGATACTTTTATCACTTTTAGGCCTAGCAAATGCTGTTTTAGGTCTATGAATAGAAACACAGTAAGATACTTTGATTTAAGACACTACGAAAGCAGGAAAATATGCAGTCTTTTACCACTATGTTACTCTTTCAGTCACAAAAGGAAGAGAACGGGTAAGGAATGAAGTCGCCCTGGGTTCTGTTAGTAGAAGTAGGAACAGTGGAAAACTGCAAACCTCATACATATTAATTTCTCATAATATCAGCAGAAATTATATCTTTATCAAGGCAAGCTCTATCTTAATGGAAGACTGCACAGTAAATTTAACAGGTTGCCTATTTCCAAGACTAAGAAATACAGAGCCTACAGAGCTTAATGGAGACAGCTTAAAACATAGCTTAGAAGAAATTTCAAATAAGTCAGCAAATCTTAGTACATTTCAGCCAGTATTTCTCTTTTAGGGGTCTACCCAGGATCCTGAAAGATTAAAACAGAGTCTCTAAGTCTTTAAAACTGCAGTACTGTAACAAACCTCTGAGACAAATGAAGACACTTATTACCAAAAAGTCTAAAGTTATTACAGTAGTAATAATCTGTTTTCTAGGCAAAATTTCATTACTTACCCTATTTTTGGTAAAAAGCAAATCAATAGTGGCATCTGCAATAATATTCATTCGCAGTTCAAAAGCAAGGATTTGCCTTGGTTTCCCAGGCTCTGCAATTTCTGAGACTTTCATAACTTGGTAGTCTGGTGGAAAGAAAAACTTCCACAAGCAATCCCTAGTGAAAGAGAAAAAAGGAAATACTTTTATTCATAGAAAGCAACCAAAATTATGTATTTATCGCCTAATGATTTATCAGGGAGTTGTATTGCTAAGTCCCTAGAAGCCAGCACACAGCTAAGAATGAACATTTGTTTAAACCTCAAGAGTTCTAAGACCTTCACTCTTCGACAGCAAGGAGCTTTCCAACTCATCACTGAAATCAAACACCAAGTTCCAACAACAAGAAAGAATTTTGGATAAATGCCATAAATGGACAGGCAATAAGTGATTTAAAACAAAAAAAAATTAATCTGGAAGCAAGCAAACTATGTTTTTCTTCTTCCTAATTATCAGTTTAGAGTCTAATAAAGAAACACAGTAGGAAGCCAGTTGTCTATGCTTGGGTTTGCATATAAGTAATTGATGAAAAGCACAGGAAAGAGACAAAACAGACTGTTTTAAGACTTCAGAATAAGAAAGAAATGATGTCTATATTTCTGTAAACTCAGATCTCAATTCGTAACTAGTCAAAGTGGATCCCACAGCAATGGAGTAGGAACAGCAGAGATTACATAGCTCTCAAAAGGGGAGACTTAAGTATTTGAAGAGCGGGAGTTTCCCAAGCATCCAGCATCTGATCATCTGTAACAACTTAAAAGTTAAAGAAACTCTTTGTCACTACAGAGACATTTGTTAACATTAGCCTGGGGAAACCAGTATAAAGGCCATCGAATTTCTATAGATCTATGCTTGTAAAACATTCCGGTACTTTCCAAAATCCTACCTTCTATCCCTGGCATACTGAGAGAGTTATACTCTCTATATACTCTGCATTGGCACCAAACTGTCTTTTATCTAGTCAGTTAAAATTACAAAAAGCATACCATGACAGAGCTAGCTTTCTTGGTAGTACTAAAATTATCATTCATGATTCACTGGCTTCATGTTCCCAGCAGAGCACTGCTCTGGAAGTTGGCACTTCATATACTATAGGACACTATCAGATATAATGATTACTCTTGGTTCACCATCCTTGCATTCCTAGGAGATGGTTAATCACAACAGTTTCACAGGAGGATAAATGGAGGGCAAGAAAAGTATCAATCTGTAATTAGTAAGGGAAAAAAATGGGAAAGCAGTGATTATAGTACTTTCACTTAATAGTCTTTACTCTGTAAATAATCCTTTTGTTTCCTACAGAAATACTCAGCTAGCCCTCTACAGTCAGCCCCTTTTGCTTTTGAAGAGCAACAGTAACATTTTGGCCTATTACTTGTCACTAAGTTACCTAAAAAATGAGTATTTGGGGGACTGCATTAAATGGTTGATTCTCCTCACCAATGGTCAATGATGCCTCCTAATCATTTTCACAGTCAGATTTATATTTCTATAAATTATCTCTTTAATACACAGTGTATTATAAAATAGGAACTAAAATTAAAAACTATAAACTATATGTATAAATTAAGAATTAAAAACAGTCCTAACTTTGGAAGGTCAATACTGTTAACAACAATGAATTTACTGATTCTCAATTATCATTATAGAAGTCTTATTTTAGACTCCCTGGTTCACCTCCTACAGATTAGAAGTCCAAGCAAACACACCAAGAAAATCTCAGAACATTTTCTTAACAAGGAAAGACTGAAGACTAAAACTCAAGATGCAAATCACAATTAATACCTCTGCCTATCAGCCCAGGGTCCGTAGTTGAAATCTGTTCCTTTTCCGCAAACAATGTCCAAACCCCAGCACGGCGGCAGATCCTGTAACTTGCTGTCTTCATTGCTCGTCTCTCCGTCACTGCTTTCCTCCGTCTCCTCTGGTACAAGACCTGTATTACATTGCATAATACAATAAACAGAGTATCAAATGAAGCTACTTCAAATTAGCACAAAAAACATTTACTAAGCACAACACATTTAAGGCATTCTAATGTCTGTTTTGAGATTACTGCAATATGTAAGTGTCAAGTCACAGTTCAAAGTAAGCCCCACAGGGAAGGGCAAGAATATGGAACCCCATGGGGCTTTCCAAAGTCCTGCTCACTGTTACCCACCAAGGAAACACTGACGTACAATGCAGATTTTGCTTGTTAGTTCTGCAATATAAGAAACATATGAGCTCTCTCCCTTCTGTATCAATGAAAACCGTTTTTCCCATTTGCAGAAAAAAGAGGGAATGCATTTATTAAGTAGTACTTCAGAATGTGCTTATTGACCCCAAAATATTATACAAACTCTTTCAGCCTAGAGATTCAAACAGACCAAGCCTGCTTATTTTTCAGCATGAAAAGAAAAAAAAATAAAAGAAATTGCCTACAAAATACAGGCTATGAAATAAATAGCACTCGAATACTATATTATTTTTGTATCTTTGGAGAAGATACCTGGTTCATCCATATAGTAATAGATATCAACATCATTGGACTGCATTACAACAAAACCTTCCCCCATCAGCCTTGGAGGTCTGTAAAACAAAAATAAAGTACAAAGAGAAAGATTAAGATATGCACTGAGATGAATCTCCAGGATTTCAAGTCCTTTCAAGTAAAATGTTTTAAGTATGACACAAGAAATTGCTTGCCAGGCTTACATGTATTATATATTTAACCTTGATATCATCAATAAAACTGCCAATGTTAGGCTACATCTACCCTGATTTGAAAGATAAAAAAAAAAAAAAACACATTTTACGCTTATTATTACCATATGAAATAACTTAAAGATTTAAAGTCAAACATGATCTTTGCAGAAAGACATTTGTGACATATCATAATTGCTAATCAAGTACAGAAATTTTACTTTCAACGTTTCATTTCACAAATAGTTTATTTCTCCTTGTCCTACATTGCCCTCTTTTACCTGCTAATTGTTTTCTTATTAAAATAGCACTCTGAACCACAGGGACAAGCAGTCTTCAGGTATTAGACCACTGGAAAAAAAAATACTCTTCTTTTTTAGTAACATACAAGGACCCAAAAAGTAAAACCATTAGATGAAACACTTCTAAAGCTTATTAAATTATTACGCTACCTTTCCTTTTTTACAATATTGCCGTATCTTAATTTACATAACACTGCAACTATGTTATAGTTTCATAGCATGGGGAAATGTAGACGGTTCTCTCACTTTCTCGCCACTTTTACAAGCTTGTACTACTTAAAAAAACAAATCAGATCATAAAAATATACAATCCAAGACTGAAATCCGCTGAAATAAGATGCCTATTTTACCTCATCTCACTTCAAATGCAGTCAACCTTGAAAAATATGTAAGGCAGTAAATGCAGAGCTCACATACTACAGAAAAATCATAAAAAGCTATCAAGTGGGATATTTAAAATATATTTTACTTTGAGAGCAATATCAGCAGTGAAAGATGAAAAACATTGCTACTCACTCCTAGTTTCTCAGTCATTTCATTTTTCTGTCTAAAAATTGTAGTAGCCTCCCCAGGAACATGTAAATAAAGCAAGATCTGAAAAAAAAGTATTTAGCAGTTCCCGAAGAGAAGTGAAGAGGAAAAAAAAAAAAGAGAGAGATTAGATCTGTAGATATAACAGTAATCATAGCATACGAGGAGACCTAAGCCACATGCTCTGACTGCACGGGATCGCGTGCTGTTGTGTGTCCCTGCTCCAGCTGAGAGGCACCGTGGCTGGCAACACCTGCATCCTCTTTAAGCAACTCAGCCCCTCACGCCGAGGCGGCCGGCACACGTAGGCCGCTTTGGCTCCCTTTACTCCTCTGTAATATGTGTTTTGTTCTACAAAGTACAGCATAAGTAGCCCTTCTCCATGAAGGGCACCCCTGTCCTCCAGTACAGGGAGTCGTGGTTCCTGACACCCTCTGCACCCTTGCCTGTGGCTACAGGAGGAGACTTGAGAAAACTGTGTGTTAACAAATGCTACTGTAATCGGGTAGCATGAAGACACAGGCCAGCTTCAAGAGTACCCTACTTCTGCTTCAGTGTTTACACACACAGGCTGAATGCTTTGGATCAGAGCTGAACACAAAGTTATCTCAAAGTACATTCTGAGGTAAACACTTCTCCAGCAGATTATTTTGCTTAAATAACTTCACAGCCAACAACTTTGTAAGAGACCCTGCAGTGCAGCTGTGGGAAAAGAGGGAGATATACACAGGAAAGCTGGGGTAGCTGAGAGGAAGGCCAAGTTCTACCATCAAATGCTAGTGCTGGGTCAGTCTCTCTGTCTTTGCACTCCTCCACTTTCCATCTCTTCTTATACTACATACAAGTGAAAGGGCAGGAAAATATAACTTTCAACTTTTTTCTCAGTCTTCCTGCTTCAATTATGTTGCTGTATCTTTACTCCACATACATATTCAAGTAGTAATAAACCTCTTCTCTTTCTTGTTGTGATCTATCCTCCTTCATTACACCTGCAGGTTTTGCCTGTTTGGTGAGTTTTTCTAATTCTCTTTGACACGTGAAGAACATTCTCTTGGGGCCTGGGACCTATAACTAGTTTCTTTGATTCTCTTTTTTAAAAAAGACGACCATCAAAAGAAGTAGTAGCCAACTGAGGTAGCTCCTCATTCTACATAGGCCACACACCAGCCAAAAGATTTTTTTTTTCTTTCCCAATATCTTTCCTTATGCCAGTGTCATAGATTACAGACTGGTAACAGACAGCGGTAAAGTCAGGTGTAGAACTAAGTAAAATTTAAGACCCATAGATTTTTCCCCTCAATAATAATAGATTGCATGATCAACAGTCAGTTTATAGTGAAGCAAAAAAGGTGACAGAACTGGGTCTTTGAGCCACGGTCTCAGGTATGCATGAAACTATAGCAGTTAAAAAAAAAAAAAAAAAAAAAGCAGAGGAAGGCACTCCATGAGACCATCTAATCCATCTTTTCATCCTTCATCCTCACTGGAACTCCCTTCACAGGCCCTTTATAGGGACAAGGTAGAGGATCTCAGTCTCCACCATCAACATGATTTCAGGAGTTGCCTTTCTTTTCTCTTTTAAGCCTGCTGATTTAATTACTCCGTTTGGAGAGGGTTTTTTTTTTTTTTTTTTTTTTTTTAAATAAAAATCACTTTTATCAATAATTTATTTTTGCAGTGAGTAGGCAATTGTCTCAAGTTTGCTTCTTGATACTTACAGTAATTAGCCACTCTGTTACAAGTTTCCTAAGTTACTGAGCTGTTTTTATGTATGCAGGACCTGTAGGCATTTCTGCAACTTGAGAAACAGCTTAATTTTTCAAAGTAAGAGGCACTAGAGGGCAGGCTCTAAAGACTCGCACATCCCCCGGTTGCAGGGAACGAGGCCGTGTGCTGCATCTATATGCGTTCTGCACTGCTGTTGTCCCTCAGCCATCAGGAACTATAGGGATAGTGACAGCAAAGGAAGACACTTTGCAGAAGTAGGAGAGAAAACTAGTAGTTATAAGAATCTTAACCCTTAATATTGTTGATTTGTTTTCAGTAGTAGTTGGAGAAACTTTTACACGTCCAGGAGTGAGACTGCATATATACACACATCACACAGTAACATCTTCCATCGAAAAACATTACACATATATTACAAATGACAGTATCTGGTTGATGCAAGGTCAGTGTATATACAAATGCAATACTGTTTACTTTCAAAGGTCGTGATTCATTCTCTGGATAGCATTTGTTTAGGGAATACATGAGTAGGCGTAATTATTTTACATGAATTCAAGCACAAAATTGTCTAAGGATAATATATATTATTTACACATTTGGTTGAGCAAACAAAAAGACTGGAAAGATTGAAATTTAGCAGCTTTGTTTGTTGAATATATAACACGGTAAGCACTGAAGAAAATACTTCAGAAGGTCTCCAGCCTCCTAGGGATACAGAAAATTCTGGCTCTAGGTTCATACCACATCAAGCCAGAAGTTAATACACACATAAATACAGACATCAGAAATGTCCAGCTGGACAAAGTATCACATTATGCAATCATCCTTCTTTATTTAATTTACTGCTACCATGCAGTTTGTTAAAAGCTGATAAAGGGAAAGAATTACATAGAAATAAAGAAATCAGTAATCAGCCTTCAAAAGATAACCTTTTTCTATTATAGCAAGTAGTCTTACCTTAATTTTTTAAAAACTACTTTCCAAACTACATGTAGATCAGCTCTACAGAATTTACTTAAGCCTTGTACCTATCCTTAAAAATTGTTGTCAAACCCTATGTACAGCTGCAGTTTTCAAGCAAAGGGAAAGACCTTAATGCAGGATATTAATCGTACAGCAGAGCACACAGAAAAATTATAGTAAGATAGACAGTACTTATCTCCATAAAGTATGTTCAAAACTTCAATATTTATACCTCTTGTAAGAGTAACAGTATCAACTATCTCAACATAGTAATAAAAACAAAAAAAAGCCACTGAAACACAAATGAACACCATTTTCTCTCTCTTTTTTTCTTCTAAGTATGAAGTTATAAAGCATCTTACTCATCATTCTGTAGACCAACATATCTTGGACTTGGAACCAGCATGACTCTAACATTTTCGAGTTTTCCTTTGACAATGTGCATAAACTGATCAAGGTGACTTGAAGGTGGTTTTGTGGTATATGTCAAAAAAGCATCATCGAAGTTAATGCAAAGTGTTTGTGGCTGGTAATGATTCCCAAACGCCAGACGACCCTAAATTAAAAAGAAAGCCCCATGACTCCAGTTACGCAGTGCTTTACTTGGGTAATTTACGCAAGGTAATACATAATAACCATCTATATACAATACATCTATATATAACCATCAATATACATCTATATACAAGTAAATACTGAACCAAAATGCTGGCCATAATCTGCCCATTACTATGATTTTACTTCACACACTCAAGCTCTCAATATTTTACCTCCTATAACCTCAGTAACAGTTTCTCTGGCTTTTGTGATGCAACATTAACTTAAGAAAGTATTAAAGAACCAGAGAAGCAGAAGAATTTTTCTGTAATACCCAGTGCCAAATTTAATTAGTTGATGACATTCTTAATTCACCACAATTTTAGGACAAAAGTAGTTCAAAAAAAGGAAGGAAGTAGCAGGGGAAGATATAATTTTAGAACTTTTTCCTAGGGATGCAGGAAAACAAAAACTCACAAAGAAGGCAGAATTAAGGGAATTACAAGTCTGACTTTTAAGACCATACCACTATAAGTATTCATCATCAGGGATTTTCACTTACCGTGCTCACATTGACTTTAATGACAGGAATAAGGGACCTCCATGAAGAAGAAGGGTCTTGAGATTCTGTTTTTACTTTAACACTATGGGAGGGGGAAAAAGAACATTTTAAAATTCTTTATTATTTCATCTTTTCTACAGAAGAACTAACCAGCCTTTTCTGCTGCAGAACTTGAGATCTTGGGAAATGTTCCTTCCTACAGGATCCCTGCATTAGGTACCTGCCAGTCTACTGCAGAGTCCTCCAGAGCCTGCAAAAGCAGCAAGAGGCAGAGGCAGCTAAGCCTTGGGTGCTTGCTGAGAGACAACCGAGTCTTCTTTAACATAGAGCAATAATTAAATAAATCTGCCTTGGGGGAAATCTTGGTCTGCTCAAAATATTCCCCACACAGTCCTTTTGAGTCTTTGGTGGGGGTTGTCACTTCCCAAGATGTATCCTTCCCAAATGCAGGAGACCTGTGCTACATGTGTCAGCAAGGGTGCAAGAGCAAACATGAAACACCTGCCCCAGGTGGGCAGCCCTCAGGCAGAATCAAGGCTGCCCTACCGCGCCGCAGCAGCCCACTGCCTCACTCGGGCCTGGCTATACACACCAGCCTAGCCAAAAGCAGCAAGAAAACCAGCATCTCATCTGCTCTTTCATCATTCTTCTCTACTCATGCCAGTTGAGCAGTGTTCGATTCTGATTCTTCCCAAGGAGAGGCTTATCACTGAAATATGTGACTCCACTCAACAGGATCTGTGTAAAGGTCATGTCTTGTAAAGTATTCAAGAAAAATAAATAAAAATGATTTAAAAAAAGAAAAAAAAATCCACACAAACAAAAATGACACACTACCAAAGAAAAGACATCACTCAAGAAATCAGCCTGAGTTTCAAACAGGAAAAATTGGAAAGTCTTGCAAGACCATATAGATCCTCACATTCATTTTGTCTATTCAATGCTCTGAGCCACTCTTACTTCTAAACTGAGCATTTGTCTGACTATTCTGCAATCATAATCTCTCTCATCTCATCCCCCCT
This sequence comes from Crypturellus tataupa, assembly GCA_034781795.1. Classification (NCBI taxonomy): domain Eukaryota; kingdom Metazoa; phylum Chordata; class Aves; order Tinamiformes; family Tinamidae; genus Crypturellus; species Crypturellus tataupa. The sequence continues at coordinate 282,476 of JAWLRI010000295.1, forward strand.
TTCTAAAAATGTGCTTGAAATACTTCTCAATCTGCCTCTCATCATATGCAGAGTTATTGATTTTTTAAAAATATATATATATTATAGTAGGAAGTTTGAAAGAAGGAGAAAAGATTCAGGCTGTCAGGCATATCAGTGCCATTTCTCTTAGCTATGCTCCAACCACTTGTTTCCACGGCATATGTTAACAAAATATTACCTTATTAGTTCTGTACTTCTCAAAACAAAGCATGGAAGCACCAAACTAAATAATAATTTACCTTTCAAGATTGGTATGTGTTCTCTGCCTTCCATTTATTTCTGCTTTTTCATCTTCTTTCTTTGGTGGAATTATTGTGGGATCTAAGCCAAATAGTTCTTGAAGCTGTCCATAGAGTTCAGAACGGTTATACACATGAAATTCAAAGTCGTTCACCATAATATACAGTCTTGTTTCTGCCTTCGGATCTAAACAACCAGCAGGAAAAAAAAAAGTATTTCTCATTTACCTGCTCCAGTCCTTTACAGAAATCACCATGCATGTTTTGCAAAAACAATCTACAGGGCAGCAAACAGCTGTTGGAGCAAAAACTAAAAGCAGGAAACACACACACTTTACACTGTTCCATGCAAATCAGTAAAGCCTAGCAGACTAGCTGTATACAAAATATAAAACCCGAAGAGCATTTTCCCCTGTGGTCACAACATCAAAATAAATCCAGGTAGGAACTTCATGAAATGGTAAATCAGAATCATAATAAACTTTGACTAACTTTTGCCTTAGATAATATGACCCCATTAAATGGTCAATGTAAGAAAAAAAGCTCACACAATTGCCCCCTAATTACCTACTTAAGAAAGAGCCCATTACATATTTACTCAAGAGACCTGAGCTACTCTAAAATATGATCTGGTCTTTCGAAGTTAAGCAGCCTTTAGGAAACTGAAGCATCAATGTCTATTACAGCAGCCCCTAACCTGCAAAATAAAGCGACTGCAACACCACCCACAGACACAGAAAACAAAGCCATTAGAGCTAACGCTGCCGCTGTCACTGTTCAGAGATGAAATGCAGGAGCCCATAGCATACCTGCCCAAGAGACAAAGTTTGAAGACGTCTGCTTTATTATCAGAATTTTCTTTGCTAACTAACTCAGCTCTCCCTTTTTCTCCAGTAGATCTCAGACCCTGCTTCTCTCTCAGGTTTTTGTTTCTTAGTATAACTGCACAGACTTGTGAAGTCAGTGGATCTGAGCAAGTTAGAAGTGACTGGCTACTCTTAGACCTATATTCTTCCGACCTCTGAGATTACTTGAATTATTTGCCTGCTGTCTCTGGAATTTAAGCAGATACAGTTAAAGCTTTATAATAAGGCTAAGCAAAAAAATACCATCACAGAGAAACACAACAAAGTTCAAGTCATTTTTCATTCTGTGAGCCACTAGAGAAATGTGCTAAGTAGAAAATGAAGAAAATTCTATGCAAATCTGTTGGACAATAACCTGTGACTAAGAGAAGCTAATTAACTTTACGGCTAGGTTCCATTTTCTGAATGAGTTTTCTTACAGTAAAGAGAACTTGAGCAATGTCTCATTGTCATAGGAGGCGCATTAAAATGAAACAAGCAACTCTTTCCAACAGTAGTGTTGAAAGAAACTCAAACATCTGCATACCTCACAGGTATGCAGCAGTCTGCCACCATTGGGTTTGTGCTGAGTAAGCTGCAGATGTACAAACCTTCTGGCAGTTTCAAACAGTTCCTTGCCAGGAAGTGCCACTCAGAGCAGCAAGGCAGAAGCCCCTGCAAAGGTCACAGACCTCTCTACTGCTCTCCTCCCTCCTCTCTGCTACAGACAGAGGCCACGATTTCTGGCTGTGATCTGCCCTTACGCCTCTGTAAGAGTGATGAAATTATGAGATTTCAAAGGCCAAGAGAGGTAGGTCTTGAGTCACTGAAAGACTAGATTCTAACCCTGTAAGTACGTGTAACAGGCTGTTCACGTCATCTCACAATGTCTTTACAGATACAATTCATCTCTCTCATCAGCTCGTGGGCCTCCTTATTCCAGCCATAGACAAAAAAGGGATTTTTTTCCATACTACTCTACTTATACGATCATAGATATCAGCAAAAACAGTGAGCTATCAAACTAAAGAACATTCCTTACTGTAACATCATTGCTAAAATACTGACAACAGTATTTTGAAGTCTACAATAGTTTCCAAATTATTTCTTATGTCTCTAATAACTTTTCCAAGGTTTAAAAATGAATATCAATTATGTCTGGATTACAGCTAATAAAGGCTATTGTTATGGCTGATGATGCCTGCCTCAAGAAGGGCCCTGATAAGTAGTGCTGTATGTATTGCACTAGCTTGTACTAGTCCAATTATATACATTGAACAGTTAAAAACAAAAAAAAAACCAAACAAACAAACAAAAAAAAATTCAGATTGCTCAAGGTATTTCACTGACACAATAACGGATCAATTCACATACATACAAGACATACAGCAAAGGCAACATTTTCTGTGCGTTATCTATAACTTAGATTTAAGCTTTTAAAATTTCTTGAGAAGCCTACCATGCTGCTTCTGCTTGGGGTTGTACATCTTCCACCAGCGAAATATGATAAACCCATCTTGGATTCTAAATTAAATAAAGCAGATAAAACAGATATTAGAAGATTAACAGTCCATATTCCTGCATGCAGCTGCATGGCGTGCTGCCTTAGACACAGGCAAGACCTACAGTTTTAGCACTCTATAAGCAGTATTAAGGCACATGCAAAATATTAATGCCTCATAGTGCAACACTATACTAGTCATTGCAGTAACTAAGCGGCATATAGTCCCAGATCCGTTGTTTCCTGAAGGCCTTCCAACACCAACACTCAAATCTGCAAAAAAAAATGTTAGCCTGTAGTTCATATAAGAACTTTTTCCCCATTTCATTAAATGTATGCACACTACTTGGTCAAAACTTCTGCAGAACTTCAGAATGGGAGTGTGATGGGGTTAAAGGTGCTGTTTTAAAATAATTCTTCAAGTTCTCAAGTGTTTTCTTTCACAAATGCTAAGAGTGACTGGAATCCCACCCAACCCTGAAAGTTTCAAATGCAAATGCTCAGTAGCTGGCAGCCGTACCTGATAGACATGTCTTCTGTAATGTAATAGATCTCGCGTACCATGACTTTTCCAGACAGCACCGAGAAGGAAAAGGAACCTATGGCAAAAGAGAGTGTTTACAGGACACTGGCCTACAGTTTCTAGATGGGGAGAACATAGTATTCAATAATACTGAAATGGATTTACTGAATTTCTTCACCTTTTCCAATGAAAATACTGACTTTCAGCAGAAGAGAGGAGTCAAATCCAGAACACGTAAAACAAAACAAACAATCAAGAAAACAACAACAACAAAAACAAACAAACAAACACTAAAACGTACTAGGTTTGGTATCGTCCAAAAATACAAACGGAGACAGATCACTCAAAAATTCAATGTCTTGTCAAGCTTAGAGTAAGATTCTGCAAAGCTACTTTGAACATCTATAGGATCAGCTCATTCAATGTGTAGAGAGTATTTAGGCAGGGGGAAGGGTGGAAATGACAGTGTTTAATTTGTACCGCACTTATGAATAATAGTTGCAGAACTTAGCAAAAGTCATTCTAGGACTCTAGAATGATCTAGGTGACCCTTTGTGTGCAGGGGGGTTGGACTAGATGACCTCTAGAGGTCCCTTCCATCCTTAAGCATTCTATGATTCCAGAAAGCAGAGAGATGAAGGCATGAAAGAATAAACGTCAGAGAAAATTAAAAGCACAATCAGAGCAAGGTTGCAGAATAGAGCCCTCTGTGACTCAGCATCAGATATTTTTGTAATGTGGGCAAGAACCCAAGTGATTTGACTGACCTGTTTTATTCAAAAATACTTCAAAATGAAAAAAATAATGAAGAGTTAATGGATTTTGATGCAAGTGTTCTAGTCCATAGGAATTCTACATATTCCAGTCCCAGTAAGGATTAACAAAATTAGCTGTCCTGGCAGCCGATTTGGAAAGCAAGGACACTGCTCTACCAAAGAATTGAGTCTCAAGACTGCACTGAGCTCCTCTGAGCCCAGAGCTGCAGTCGCTCCCCACACTTCTGATATAGGGCAGCCAGCTCCAGAGGTGGAGGGTGTGGGGATCTCTGCCACTCGACCCCAAACCACTGGGCATGTTCACAAACAGCTCGGGCAGATTCCCCAGGGAGTTCAGGACAGCCTTCCATTTTAGAAGACTTATAACTATGATACGAGGGCTTTGAAAAAGAGATAGAGGAGACCATGCAAACTGTAATTACATAATGTATACAGACTGAACAGGATAAAAAGTATAAGCCTGTAAGTGACTTACTTTAGAATATTGAAGAATTTAATTATAAGATTTTGACAATGCAATTTGGTGTTTGGTTTTTACTACACCAAAATTAAACTCTTTTTATACTAAACTCTTTTCTTTTTATATTAAATCCTTGCTGATAAATTACTATAATAAAGAAACAGTTTGATTTCACCTAGAGCTTTGAGCAAATCAAGATATAATGATGAAGAGCAGGAAATATGCAGAAACAATTTCATTACTTTAATCATGACTTACCAATATGGATGTAGCCATGTTTATATAATCTGTTAAGAACCAATGTTAAAATAAGTCCAATGTTCCGGGAGTTATAGTAAGTTAGGTAGATAATCCATCCACAAGACAATATTGTTGCTGTTGAAAGATTAAAATGAATTAAAATATTTTAGAAGGAATGCTGACCTCCATAAAAACCTTAGCTATTAAGGCTACACAGTACAACAAAGTTCTTCCTATTCTTCCAAATCAACTGAAACTGAGAAGGCATTAACAGGTGTTTTGGGAGAGAGAGCATTAAGATAAGCGGGAGAAGAGGAAATGGGAAATTCAGAAAGTAGAGATTCTTCACTGTTCTTCCATTCCTCAATGCAAAAATATGACCTACAGAGAGTCTTCAAAAGACATGACACATTTGTCATCACCTACCTTCCAAGGAGTTAAATTTCTTGTATCAAATGAAAACACGCATTCACAATCATTTACATTAAAAAACTCCAAGGACCTACCAGAATCATGCTCTATATCTTTTTGCCAGTGTTCTCCAAACCATGACTTATAAGTTGAGTTTCTATCGTGTTGTATCTTAGCTCAGGAAACTTATTTGAAATAGTATCAAAAGTATCAGCCCTCAGACTAGCAGAAATTTATTACATTGGCAATGTTCGACCATGGAACTTGTTGAGGGGGAAGAAAAATAGGTCTGCAAATCCCCTAAGTAATTTTTCCTTTAGTTGATTAAGATCTAATAACCTACTTCTTACTGTAAGAGTCCTCAAAGCTTCCAGAAGGACAAACCCAAAAGGAATGGGACTGCCAGGAAATGGCCTAGTTAAAATTGACTTTCTTGATAATTACAAATAAATCTATTTAATATAAAACAAAGTGGGAATTAAAGTCATTTTTGTATTCAAGATGACTTCATTATACTGAACTTTGTAACTGAACTTTGTAACAAAATGTTTTTAATTAATATTTAAAAACCTTAAATGGGAAATCTAACATGGATACAGTGCCTTTACTCTGCAGAGAGTTCGGGTACTTGGCACTTGGGTTTAAATACCTGAACTAGGTTAGTTGAGTACAAAATAAATGCACCTGAAAGCTTTCCCATCTCTGTGGGATGCCTGATTGCTCTGGAGCAACATCTGTGCTCCACTAAAAGGAGAAAGTAGAAGAGAAAGAAAAGATAGCTTGGTCTTTTTCATTCTAGAATATGAAACTGCACTGGACAAACTTAAAACAGCTCCACAGCCAGACACGTAAGCTGCAGGACACGTAATCCCATCAAATCTTGGGGCAAAGTTTTACAAGGGTTATTACTAAATGAGGAAGGAGGGAGCACTATGGCCAAATTCCAAGAAAGAAACTGAAGCTAATCTTCAGTGAAGACTTACTACAAGAACAGTATTTACCTCACCCAGTTTTAAGATGAGTAAGCTGCTCCTCCATCAATGAAGGAGAAAGGTATAATGACTCACACCCGAAGGGTCTAACTGAAGCAAAACTAAATTCCAGATAAAAGTTCAATTAGACACTCTAGACACCTTAAGTCAAGAAGGTATCCTCTTTAACTGACATGATTGAGGGGAAAAAAAAAAAAAAAAAATCAGCAACAAGCGTAACAGTTTTCATGAAACTTAGCCCTAATTCACTGCCCTTACCATTAGTCTCGCTTCTGCCCCCAATTTAATTTTTTTCTTTTCCCTCACCTAATTTAGTCTCCACTAAAAAAAAAAATGACAGACCCACTACAATTAAGGAATATAACTAACAGTCTAAAAGGTTCTTCAGGGAAATTACATTTTTGAAGGCGAAAACATCTTTTGCCTTCATGTTTTAGGTGAATACAGAACTCGGTAGCATTTAAATTCACAGGAAAAGTTACAACATTCAATTTTGCAGCGGTTGAATAAGTCATTGTCAAATGAAATTAGCCTTTACTGCAAAAGGATGCTGCACAAACAGCTGATCACTTATAGAGTCATTGCAAAAAGAACTGCAAGTGCTGAAATGAGTTACAGGACAAGATGCCATTTTAAACCAATTATCATAACAAGTTTTTAAATTAGATTTAAATACAAAACATTAGTTTGCTGCAAATCCTGTTGCACATTCAAAGAATACGGAGCTTTCTTAAAATAAGCCATTATAAACATCTGTAATCTAAACAGAACACAAATTTTGCAAGGTAAATCTTAGAAAGGTGCAATCTGTTGGACAGTTTCACTGCACACTATTTTAAGAAGTTGTTTAGCAGTTAGGCAACAAAAATTCAAAGAATATGATCATTTCTTGAATTTGTCATCTGTTCTACTGGGATCAATATTTAGCCATTTCAGTTGAAGACAGCTATTTAACTTCTTTTTTGTTTTTATTTTAATAGGATGTTCGTGGTCAGAAAGCAGAGGAGTTAAAAAGTGTGTCAGTTAATAAATATTAATCTAATATGCTTGTATCCAAATCTTGCAATAAACTGGAGACTATGGAGGCTTTTCTGTTTGTGTTGTTTTTAAAATCCCAATAGACCTGTTAGAACTAGAGAGATTAGCATCTCACAGAACTGTGTACGCATACATAGGTAAATCTGCCTTAGAATAAGGGAAAGGACTAGCTCATTTCTTGAAGATGCATTCATTCTAATTTCCTGTGAAGCAAATTTATAAACTAAATATGCTTAAGCAAAGCTCTCCTTTTAATTTATAATTGTTACATGAAATTGCTTACATGCTACTTAATTTCCAAACAGCATTACCAATAGCTTGCTCAAACAATCTAATGCAGAGGCAGAAGAAGGGCGGGGGGGGAACTCTTTAGGCTGCAAATGAACACATTAATTCTTCGGTAGAAGATGTTGATGTCTCTCAGCTTCTGTTCAAAGCTTCTGGGGAACATTTTTTTCAGATACTGCTTCATGTCTGTTCCACATTTCAACATTACCAACTATCAGCCTGGTGACTTGCCTTACTTTCATCCTGATTACACAAAAATATTGACCCAAACTTTCTGATAGAAGTTCCAAAGGTGAAAAGTCCAGGATATTGGCAACCAACACATACGGTTTAATTTCTCAAAAGTCAAAGAAATCACACACACACACAGAAAAAAACACCACTCATTTTAACTCTGCTGCTCCTCTCTCTCCAAACCCAGAGTGAAAGCTAAAAGGTAGGTATTTTCTACGTTTGGAAAAGTCTAAACTCCCCACAGCTACTTCTAGCTATCTCATTTGCATCTGAATTATTTTGTCCTTTCTGTCCCGTCTGTTCACAGATTCAGGAAATAGGAGTATCTACACACAAATGTAAGCAACAACATCCATTTTATAACATCAACATACCTGAAAGAGGAACATTTATAAAGCCTGATTGCCCATAACTGAGTACAATATAGTTAAGTTTAAAAGCTTATATGGCACACGATAGTTATGTCATTAAGGTCTTTATAAGGCTATGCAAGCACACGCTATTGTACCTGCCTGTCCTGTTAACATGGTAATCCTTTGTTATGGTACCACATTTAATCACCAGCTCAGCTCTCAACGAGGTCTCATTTTTAGCTTTTATAAAACATCATTCTTGCATGTTTGACTTACTTCCTGATTGCTGTAGCAGGATTAGTACTGGAAGCAAAAGTATATTTTCTGATTTACCTCAGTAGCATTGGCACACCTGACATGGAGCAGTGGTATGACAAGTGCAAATCAGCTCGTCATATGTTGATGCCTTTTAGTAAGAGTACAGCATTTAGAGAAGTATGTTTAAAAACTCACAAAAAAAAAAAAAAAATCAAAACAAAACAGATTAACCTTACCTACTAACAGCCAAACTACATTGGAGTCATGCTCTGTCAGGAAGTCTTCCAACTGTGTGATACTTGGGACAAAGCTATCATTTTTCCTTTGATCCATTGCTAGGCTGTTTCTCTACCAGGACCTATAGAACTGAGAGCAAAAATCCAAAGTAATAAGCACAGTGCGGTTTAGAAGAAAAAAAATGAGTATGTAGCACTATGTGAACAATACCTAAAAAGACTAAGCTCTCCAAATTTAGTAGTCTAAACACAACAACCTTACAATTATACCATAGCACCAAGTCAAAACGCAAATGGACATAAGAGTAAAATCTATTAAGTGTAAATATTAATCCAATCCTTCTAGCATAGAAAAAGTAACATAAAACAAATTGCACGCTTCATATTTGCATATTAGATATATGTTCCATAGAACATTCCTTTCATAGCATCCTTAGCTTATTTCAAGAACATTATTATATTTAACTGGTGAATCAAATATCTCAGTATTACAGCTTAGTCTCTAATAACTCACATATTTTATACCTCTTATTTCTCACAGGAAACCAAAGAATTTGAAAACAAACAAATAAAAAAGTAGTGTTATTTCTGGAGGAAGATGAACAACTCCCCAAAGGTTATCTTTTGTTCAATTCAGGCTTAACACTGAATTTTGTAAACCAACCCCACAATTCATGTTGTTTCAGGACGTTTATATGAGAAGTTTTCTCCTCATTTTAACAGGCAATGAGGGAGAACAGAAAAGAGCTCCTCAAACCCACAAAGAGTCCTAACCCAGGATACCAATTCTGAAACCTGTTTTTAATTGCTAATTAATTTAATAGCTCAGAATCTGGAGGCTCAGATGGTACACTGGATATGCAAGGATACCTGAAAGCTGAGAGGTAGTTAAACTTGTTATAGAGCTTTTAATCATCATTGTGAATCTCATTAACCCAATATTTCGCTCCAAAAAGGATGTTCAACCAGTCTTCAACACGTACCAAAAGAGCATCATCAGGACCCCAGAGAGGCAACAGCCTTACACATGTGTTCTCTACACATACACATGTGCCTAGGGAGGTTGCACATGAGCACCGGAAAACAGAACTAGAATACGCCCAGGCTTTCCGAGATTAAAAGGGGGAAGCTGATCAGGCCTCTAGTGGTCGGTGGCACAGAACGGCTATACCAGAAAGGCCAAGGCTGAAGCACATGCATCCAGGCAATCCTCAAACGCCATGGAAAATTTCCTTAACATTTTTACTAGGGAGCCTATTGATTCTCTTGCTTTAAGACATATTTGAATCATCTTATAACAAGTGACTACATATATCCACTATAAAGAGAATAAAAAAGCAATCCTTCTGATCTTGTATACTTTTTCAAACCATGCATAAATCATCTTGCAATTGGGTTATATTAATTAAGCGTGATTAACAGGGAGTCACTCAGATCAGTCACACTTATAATTTTACAGCACGATTTTAGTTGTTTCATCTGAAGTCATTATGTCATTATCGGATTATCTGTCAAGCTTTCTTACATGAAGACAAGGTTTTAAAAAAAAAAAAAAAAATACAGATTCCAACTCCTGCCAATCTGTCTTGCAAATCAATGTTAGTATTCAACACTCAAAAATTAGTAGTTTATCTCCTTTTCTTTAAGGAGTCTTTGATACTTTCCATCATGAATTACTGCATATGAAACTAAATACTACTGATAAAGCTCTGTTTTTTAAGCAGTACAACAGTTTTGCAATAACTGGTATTTTAAAAGTATTATTATAGGAAAAAATTGATACATTGTTTTTCTTGCTATCCATACTACTCTCTCAGCATTTAGCTTGGAAATAAGATATGACTGGAAAAGTTAAAAAGAAAAAAAATGTTTAAAAAGCATTTATATCTCATCGACATTTGAGTAAATTTCATATTCTGCATGAAGAGTGCGTTTTGAAATAAAACAAGGACACAACCTCAAGCAAAAGCATTAGTAATTTCTTCACTATCTCTTCTGATAATAAACAATAGAATGGAGAGGAAAAAATATGAAAGCAGTAAATAAAAATAAATAAATAAACAAACAAACAAACACCCCAACTCCAGACATGGCTTCCAGTAGTGGTGATGAAGAAAGTCTGCTATACCCAATAATGCTAAGCATCACATCCATATTTTTGAAAAGAGGCCCTTGTTTTAGACAATGGTAAACTCAATTACATAATGGTAGAGCCACTGGTTTTAATCTTTTCACAATACCCCAACTAAAAAAAGAATTATCTTGTATTATATAAAAATAAAGTAGATGCGCAGACTGCCTATTATATCCTTCATCAAAAAAGAATCTTTCTTTCCTGACCAAGACCACCAAGAAAGCATTGGGAATTGATGGGGACTGGACATTAGAGAACTTCACTGTCCCGTCTTCCAGGAAAGTTACTTTCAGCCCTTTCTTAAGAAATTATCCACCAATGTTGCCTGATACACAGATCATTGCATATAGCCGAAGGAAGTCTGTGGCAAGGCAAGTGGAACTGCAAATCACCAGATCCTGACATTTATTTATTTAAATAAAGACCATATTCATCATTTTTTGTTATCACTACCCAAAGCATAAACTGGATCTTCTTGAAAGCTTTCTGGAACACACTGGCTACTGGCACATAAAGTAGATGGAAAGGAAGGAGCAGGATGTCAACAGAAACACAGGCTTTTCAGTAGCTACTATCTGCGCTTGAAATACAGCCTCTCTTCCTGCTAACTCCATTCCTGCCTCTTCATCTTTCATATCATACATAACCTGCCCATAGACTGGGTCTATTGCTTAGGCTCCTGCACATCTCTCTCCCTCTCACGTTTAAAACTATGGGCAAATACTTCTGAGCCTGTTAAAAAAAATTAACCATTGCACTTTCTAGCAATCTTTGACAGTTTGATATGCCTGCAATTTAAACGCTAACAGTGGGACATTCGGCAAATCTTACGAGACAGCATTGGAAAAAGTTAAGTTTGGGTGGGGCACTCTCTTACCATCTGTACCAATATAAAGTATCATATGACAAAGAAAGAGGAAACTCAGAACTTCCCATTTACCTCTGTGCACTTATTTATTTTATTTTCTCAAGGTCTCTAGTGTTTTAATAATGAGTACAGCTGGAATCCAAATCCTAAATCCTTTTTTTTTTGTTGCTAAGGCCTCAAAGAGGCCTTTAACACAGCACTTGCAGCTTGCATTCCTGCACACCATGTAAATACAAAACTTATTAATTTCCTCATGGGGGAAGAAAGGAAGAGAAGATGAGTCTGTGGCAAGGAAGTGACAAAATCGTTAACACTTTCCACTTGTATTTATTTTCATAATGCTCCTTTACAGGGATATGCAATCATCTTTTTATAAATAACACAAACATGGAAAGATAAAAGGTGAAATACCTAATTTTGGTTGCCCAAAACTTAAGCACTAAAGGTCTGCTTTTCAGGAACTTCTCTAGCACACTTGGCCTGTACAAAGCAGTCTTGGGACTTGTTTGAAGACATGAGGGTTCAGTATTACCAGAGATTTGCTTCAGCTGCTCACAGGCATTATTTACAGTACAAACACATTTAATTGACACCTCTAAAAAATTAAGTTTTAATTACTTGAGTCATGTATTAATGATTTACTCTCAATACTAAGAAGAGGTCTGTGATAGAAAAGGCCCAAGGGGGACACACTTCATCTCCAGGCCACTTCCTGTTTTCCAAACTCAATCTAGTTTGCACACCAGATAAATTGTTCTTAAAGCCAAGCTAAAATTAGTTGCTTAAAATAATTTTGAACTTATTTCAGGCACAACAAACGAACCTCAGTCTGAGGTATAAACACTTAACCCTGAGGAAAGGATTCACTGCTTGAACAAAGTCAGTAAAAATTTACATGGAGCACAGATATATCACAGACTCAGAGGGGTGAGGGAATATCCAGTCAACAGCTTATCTGAGACAAACAAAATAAACCTTTGACACACAGATTCCATATTACACTTTGACTTGGCTTAGGAAGCTAGATGGGAAAACGAAGATGAGCAGCTAGTCGACTCTTTGAAGCATTTGGTCACAAAGCTGCATAAGGCCCACAGAGGAGGGGTATCTCCAGCATCTCCATCGCTGGAATTCAGTGGCTTAGTAGAGCTAGCTGAAGGAAGTGAAATAACATGCAAATGTAAATGGTCTATCACACACCTGTAATTGAAAACAACAGTACTAGGTATTTCATTAAGTGCCTAAGGACATTAAGCAACATGGGTCTTCAGGCTGAAGAAAAAGAGTGGGGAAGAGAAGACTATTTATCCCCTTCTTTGTAATGTTTTTCTTCCCATACACTTTGTAGAAGAAACAGAATAAACTTTGTATCCAAAGATAGGGAAAAAATAACACCTTATTATGTTGAGAAAAAAAAAATTGTATAATAAGGTCACAAAGAAAGCAGGAAACTCATGCTTGCCTCTTTTCCCTTATCTTTACTAAAACTTGTGGACGAATTACATTAGAATGCTCAATTTCTCTCTTATTCCTCAAATCTTAATAGAAAACAACTGCTCACCAGTCCTTTGTAAATTGTTAAGAAAATCAACATCTGCTTCTCAAAATAATGAGCATATTTACTGCCTCTCTAGAGTTACAAAATACTTTTGATTTTGAGGCCACTCTTTCTATAGTAATAACAAGAAAGTGGAGCTAAAATTACACCCAAAATACTATAGCATATAAAATTCCATAACCTAAGTAAATGAATTTACCTTATGCACATTAAAATAAATAAATAAATAAATAATGAGAGCTCTGCCCAACTCAGCAGTATTACAAAAGGGGTTCACAAGTGGTAACATAACTAATTTTCTTCTCTGGAGCTGCAGTACCACTGCCAGCACCCAGAAGCTTATTAGGCACATTTTACATAACCAGAAAGTGCCAGCCTTAGCATATTCCCCAAAATGTGCCAGCTAGGTCCGAAGACATCAAACCAGTCCCAGCACATCTCAGGATACTCGACGACCCTTCATTCAACGCATAAGGGGAAGAGGAAGGAAGGGAAAAAGTTGTTTTCAAGTAATGACATACTCAAAAAAAAAAAAAATCCTCCAATTGCAGAATGCGCAGTTGTGTATTGACTTCATACCTTACTATTAACTAGTATTAACAGTAACTAATAGATTGTCATTTAAAAAAAAAAAAAAAAACACTTTTTCTACCTTTGCTAGTGCTTCAAACACCAACAGCGGCAAAGTAAACACACTAGAACTGTTAACCACACTAACGACGCCCTGCCACAAGCTCGCAGGAACAGAGCCGAGCGGAGCGCACGCGTGCCCCCCTCGCTACGCCGCTCCGGGGACAGCGGCAGCCAGAGCCGGTGTCGAGCACGCTGCCTCGCAGCAGCAGCACGCTCGCGGGGCAGGCACGTCCAACACGCCAAGGCAGCGGAGCCGCCGCAGCTCTGCGGAAAGGCTGCTAAGGACCAAAGCGCCTCGGCTCGCGCTTCCAGAGGGAGGGA